>OZ012704.1:54624624-54912594 GCA_963942595.1 Cylloceria caligata | reverse complement strand
GTCCACGATCTTTGACACTTCCGATTGTCGTACGTGATCCATTTTTCATCACCGGTTATAACACGTTTCAGAAATGGCTCGATTTCATTGCGTTTCAGCAGCACATCGCAGATGTTAATTCGGTCTATCATGCTTTTCGCGCTCAATTCATGAGGAACCCATACATCGAGATTCTTTTTGTAGCCATCTTTCTGTAAATGGATTAAAACAGATTTGTGGTCATGCCTAGCTCCATACCAATATCGACACTGCAGATATGCTTATCTTGCTGGAATTTTTCAAGAATTTCATCAGCTTTTTCACTGATAGGACCAGAGCATGACTCATTTTTCACATCAAAATTACCAGAACTGTTGTGTCGCGGAATATGCCTCTAACGTATTCTCGGGAATATTGCTTAGCGGACACAGAGATGGAATTCTAGCTGTCATACAAGACGGGATGCGAAGTAGACGCCGACGCAGCATGAAGCGACTCGCGAGGCGATCTACGATAGGCTAAAGCTAAAGCTGCCAACTAAGGGATTTTAGCAAACGCAGTTGCTAACTGCTTCAGTAAAGACAGAATTAATTTCGACTTAACAGAGAACGGTTGGTTCCTCGTGAAATTCTCGAAACAACGCATTATTGTACTTTCTTACTTTACTTCTAAATAGACAACGGAAAGTCACCGTTGCCTATAATAAATACTTCCTTTTACATAAATTCGTGTTTTAATCGATAACTCGAGATCCATCTCCTTATCGGCAAACGATCCCGAAAAATAATAACTTTTTAATATTATACCGAATACCGAATAATCTAATTACCCGGTACCGGCATAACATTTGGTGGCAGCGGTGGGATCTGCCGAAGTTAAGTGATTCGCGATTTATTAGGACAAAAGTGTTTTGGACAAAGTTGAGAATACTCTGAAGTGACGACTACGACGCGTGCAAGGACACCAGTGTAGTTCGTGAAAACCCGACTAATCTAACGCAAAGCGTGAAGTGAACGTCGGTGCGGGGTGACGTATTGGTCAACCGTTTAAAGTCCCGATTGACGGTGTCACGTCAAGTCGCGGAAAACCGCACAAAGTGTGCAACCGAGTACGCATAGCAGCTACTCGAAAAGAAGCCGTCGCGCAATCGTTGGCGACGCACCAAGGACGAACCCAGAAACCAACGGAGATACGGGTCAACGGTACCAGGGAGGACAACTGGACCAACCTTCGAGGAAAGCTAAGAGACAACGGGTCTACAGCACAGAAGGAACAGCACCCGAGGACATCGCAATGGAAAGGACCGTCTACCAGATCATCTTTCTGTAAGTCGCGGTTACTTTATACTCATACATAGCCAATAAACTGAAGCCAGTCAGGAAAAATATTTTGGAAAATTTGGAGAAAATATCTCTAGAAATTTTGTGAGCATATTTTAGAGTTTGTCCACCGCGAAACTAGCAACATGCCGATATTTAGGGGAGCGAAACCGAAACGTAGAGTCAATTCATTAGGAACTGCGACTCCCGGCGAAGGGGCAGACTCCACAGCTGGATTAGCTGCCGCCGTAGGGGAAATAGTATACGAAGCTCGCAGGGCGTTAACAGAGCTCGCGCCGTCGGGACGAATCCCCACCGATAGGCAAGAGGCCGTCGCAGGCCGACTGGACGCCGAGTTCGGCGTAAACCCTCTCAGGGGCACGGCATTTCGCGATAACAGTAGTATAGGTAGCGACGACGTGTTCAATATGGCTACTGGCGAACGAACGCCTGAACGCCTTGAGGAGGACATAGATGATCGGGAACTCGGAAGCTTGCAAACGATAGATCGCGTAGGTTTCCCGTCAGCTACCCGTACGACGGCACGATCGGTGACTTTGAGAGTACAAGATCGCTTAGAGGCGATCGACCGGAGCCATCGTGATTTGGTAAGAGCTCGACGGCAGTGCGAAAGGCTGCAGCGCGAGCACGAGCAAAGTCGACGCGAACTCGATCGCAAACTTCAGGGGGTTGAAACACCGTCAGCAAGACGAAACTTGGCAAGCACGCTCAACGAGGTAGGGGCAGACGAATACGAACTGATCCACTCCTTACGAGAGCAAATTGCCGAGCTCCAGCGACGGCTAGGAGGAGCGGGGATGGAGGACATTCCGCCCCCCGCGCTGCCCCCGAGACGCACGCGGTTTGAGGAGACGCAGAGGCCCTCAAACATGCTCAGCCTCAGTCTCGGAATAAAAATGGTAAAAACATTCGACGGCAAAGATTCAAAGGCATTGCCTCTCTTCTTAAAGTCCTGCGAGACGATATTCCGCAGGGTAGCAGAGGAGGAGCACGACACCCTCCTCGAGTTGATCGTTATGAGTAAGCTAGAAGGTGCAGCTGCAAGACAACTGCAGCACAAAACCATCGGCACCATGGCGCAACTCAGGAGCGAGTTGGAAGCGTTGTACGGACAACGAAAGTTGGCCGCGCTGCAAATGGAGTTCAGCTCCCTCCGGCAGGGACAGAACGAGGACATAGCCGCCTACGCGGCACGGACGGAGCGGATCACGGTAGACATCGCCGAAATACTCTGCGAGCCGTTGCAAACCGAGGATCAAAAGATTACCGTCGAGAGCGTCACACGACGAAGCGCACAGGCCAACTTCGAAAACGGCCTGCACGGCCAGGTGCAAGTGCTGGTACGTGCTCGAAATTACCAAACGTTGCATGACTCCGTGGCCGGGGCCATAGAGATAACCAACATGGTGCAGCCTAAGGGAGGGCTAGGGGGAGCGTCGAGCCACCCCAGAAGGTCCCAGGGCGCACCATCCCGGCAGAACGAAAATTGTTTCACCTGCGGGAACGCCGGACACTTGGCACGAGACTGCACCCGGAGATCGGGAAGAGTGAGCCTGCCAATGCCCAGTGAAAATAAGTCCATACACAACGTCGACATCGTGTGCAACTACTGCCAGAAGAAGGGCCACGTGTGGAGGGACTGTAGAAAGAGGTTATCGCTAAACCAGAGCGAACCCGCTCGGACGACACAGCAGCCCCAACGTCAAAAGGACTCGGAAGATAAGGAAAAAAAACGACAGTAACGACGGGTACCGGTCGGAATAACACGGACACCCGCCCGCTGGCAACGATGAGGCTGAACACACTAACAGCCCAGGAAAAGCCCGCAAGCAAGCTACAACTGCTACAAGTAACGTTGCCGGCGTCGAGTGCCACCGCCAGTGATTTCGATATTATTGCATCGCTGGCCGTGTCTGGGGTACTCACCCTCAAGGCAGACACCGGAGCCCAATGCAGCATCATTAAAGAAGACTGTCTCAAACCCGAGACTATGGTGAAAGACTGCAAAGTGGAATTACAAGGGGTGGCGGGAGAAAAATTTACTCCTCTAGGAATGGCGAACATCACGCTCGAGACGCCGGCTCTAAATGTAGAGCATTGGTTTTACATCGTTCCGAGCACCGTGCCGTTGAAGGTCAACGGACTGCTTGGTATGGACTTCATTAAACATCATAAAGCAGATATCTTGCACGGCGAAATGATTAAACTATACGGACATTGCATGCCGCTTCTAGATGGTTCGGTGAAGATGACCCTGCCGCCGCGCAGCGAGACCGTCGCTTACGCCGCGACCAAGAGCAAATTTATCGGACTGCTCTCTAAAATGGAACTCGGAAAAGGAGTAATAATGGGAGCCTGCATCACGCCGCCGCACGGTAGCAGCTGTGCAGTAAGTCTAATAAACACCACAGAGAAGGCTGTTGACGTACAACGCCCGGTGGTGGAACTCGAGCCTCTAGAGATAACGGCAGTGGGTCACGGTCCCGAAGCCGCGACGCCCGAAGTATGCACCGTCAGCGCGGAGCGAGGGGCCGACCGCCTCGCGCGACTAGCTCAAGAGCTAGACGCACGAAATCTCAATAAGGAAGAGCGCGAAGCGCTCGATGAGATCACGAAAGAATACGAAGATGTGTTCCACCTCCCGGGGGACAGGCTGCCATGCACGCCTATGGTAGAACATGTGATACCCCTTAAGGAGGGGGTGCAGCCCATTAAGGTGCACCCATACAGGCTGCCCGAGACCCACAAGAGAGAAGTGGAGAGGCAGACCCGCGAAATGCTTGAGGAAGGCATTGTCCAACCTAGCCGGAGTCAATGGAACGCCCCGCTGCTGGTTGTAGCGAAGAAACCTGACGCAGCCGGAGAGAGAAAAATGCGCGTAGTAGTGGATTTCCGGAGGCTGAACGAAGCCACCATCGGAGACTCGTACCCACTGCCTAATATCACCGAGATATTGGACCAGTTGGGAAGGGCCCGATACTATACGACCTTGGATCTCGCCTCTGGATTTCATCAAATCCCGATGGCAAAGCAAGACAAGGAAAAGACCGCATTTTCCACACCACAGGGCCATTTCGAGTATAACCGAATGCCTTTCGGACTCAAAAACGCCCCACCGACCTTCCAGAGGTTGATGAACTCCGCGCTAGCAGGACTACAGGGCGTCAAATGCTATGTGTACTTAGACGACATAGTAATTCACGGCAAAACCTTCAAGGAGCACAATGACAGGCTACGAGAGGTACTGCAGCGGCTAAGAGAAGCCAGATTAGCAGTGCAACCGAGCAAGTGCCAGTTCCTGCGCAAGGAAACGCAGTACCTCGGCCACATCATATCCAAAGAGGGCGTACGTGCTGATCCGCAGAAACTGGAAGCAGTAAGGGAATTCCCAGTACCGAGAAATATAAAAGGAGTACAATCTTTCCTCGGACTAGCTGGCTACTATCGAAAATTCATCAAGGACTTCTCGAGAACCGCGAAGCCACTCACAGAATTAACCCAGAAAGGGGTCGAATTCGAGTGGACCGCAGTAAGAGACGCTGCCTTCGAAGAACTGAAGACAGCCCTTACCACAGCACCGATACTGCAGTATCCAGACTTCACGAAGCCGTTTGTTGTAACGACAGATGCCTCAGACAGGGCGCTCGGCGCAATCTTATCGCAAGGCAAGATCGGGGACGATTTGCCCATATGTTACGCGAGCCGCACCATGTCAAAGGCCGAGCTCAATTATACGACCACGGAAAAAGAGCTACTCGCCATAGTTTGGGCCCTCGCTCAGTTTCGACCATATATTTATGGTACACGTTTCACGGTAGTGACGGACCACCAACCGCTCACCTGGCTGTTCGGAGTAAAGGACCCAGGTTCGAGATTAATGCGTTGGAAAATTAAATTGGCCGAACACGAATTTAACGTTGAATATAAGGCCGGAAAGCGTAATACAAACGCCGATGCGTTAAGTCGTATATTCGCTACTACGAGGACCCAAGCGAGAGCTAGGAACGAAGCCCGTGAGTCGGAAGAGGACAGCACGACGGGGCAAGTAGGCACAACGAAAGACCGCACAAAGCGGACAGCCGAAGATACCCCGTATAGCCATGGTAGCTCGCTGGAGCGAGAGGTCAAGCTCGCCCGCGAGCGAGACGAGGACAGCAAGCGCCCGGGTACGGACAGCCACACAAAGCGGAGAGCCGAGAATACCCCGGGCCAGCCTAGCAACGCGGCAGAGAGAGAGGCCGCTCTGGCCAATGCGCCAGAAGAGGACAGAGAGATTCGCAGCGTGCCTGCAGAACGCTCTACTGAACCCCACAGCCCCGCCGAAAAGCCGTGCGGACGGGGAAGGGGTAGACCACGCAAGCTACATACGCAGGCCACTGGTAAGACTGCGAGCACCGCTGACAAGGACAGAGCGGGCCCAGCACAGTATGGCGGACCCGCGAAGCGCGGAAGGCCGCGAAAGGCGAACGTTGCAAGGCCGCTCGAGAGAGAGAGCGACCCAACGGCGGAGCCACCGGTGGGCACACCGAGCGAAGAAATTGCGGACAGAGCACCGCAAAGGCCTGCTGAGGAAGCGCGGCACGGAGGGGCCCGTAGCCTACGAACTTCCAGCAGCACAGAAGAAGACAGCGTTATGAAAGAGCGCAGCGACTGCCGCAGTGGCGTAGCCGCTCCCTCCTTCGAAGACCGCCTGAAAATCATAAAAGAATACCACGACACCCCCTTAGGAGGGCATCAGGGTATCAGGCGTACGCTGCATCGGATCCGGACCAAGTACGACTGGCCCGGCATAAGAAGGGACTTAGAAAAATACATAACATCGTGCGAATCCTGCCAGAAAAATAAAATCGGGAAAAGGGAACGAGTACCAATGGTGGTAACTGACACCCCATCGAGGTCGTTCGAAAAAGTTGCGGTCGACATCGTAGGACCGTTACCGGAAAGCGTCAACGGAAAAAAATATATACTTACGATCCAAGACGCACTTACCAAATACAGCGCAGCAATTCCACTACCGAACCAAGAGGCTCCGACAGTAGCAAAAGCGCTCGTAGAAGAATTGATTTGCCGGCACGGGACACCGGAAATAATATTATCTGATCAAGGCACGAATTTCCTCAGCTCGACCTTCAGAGAGATGTGTCGACTGCTCCGAATCAAGAAGATACAAACGACTGCTTACCACCCAGAGTCAAACGGCGCGCTAGAAAGATCGCACCGCACCCTCGCTGAATACCTGAAAAATTTCATAAACGAGGACCAAGGTAATTGGGACGAGTGGCTGCCATACGCGATGTTCACGTACAACACCACTCCACATACAGGGACTGGATTGTCACCCCATGTGTTGGTGTATGGACGCGAAGCGGAATTACCGACCGCCGTGAAGCAGGAGCCCCGCCGCACCTATGCATACGACGACTACGTCCAAGAGCTACGCGAACGACTACGAGCCGCATAGACTGTAGCAAGAGACAACCTGGAAGGCGCGAAAAGACGGTCGAAGACCACATACAACCAAGGCGCACAGGAGCAGGAGTACCGCGTCGGCGAACGCGTACTCCTCCGTGACGAGACGGTGCGCAGGGGGCGGACGGCCAAGCTGACCCTGAAGTGGACGGGACCCCACGAGATAGTGGAAGCGAGGCCTCCCGTCAATTACGTCGTCCAGAAGGGACGGAAAATTCAGGCGGTCCACGCCAACCGCCTGAAACTATTTATTGATCATTAAAAACTAAATAAAAACTAAATAAATGAGGGTAGGGAGCTCCACGGAGCGCAAGGTAGGAACTCCATTAACGACTCGAGGTAAATTCGAAAATTTTTAATTAACATAAAAACATAAATTTCTGAAAGAATTATGACTATTATTAAACAAAGATGGTTCCGCAAGTGGGACAAGTATGAAGCGGCTCCTCAGCGAAGAGCCGGCGCAGCCCGACGGAATCGTGGTAGGGCTCTTCGTCTCCGAGCCACGGCCACAGGCCCCACAGACAATACACCGCTCGGCGGTTGTCCTGGCGGCGACGGCGAGTAGCCGCTCGCTCCCGGAACTCGTCGGACAGCCAGCGCCGACTAGGCCCTGGTACCACGACCAGGCAGCTCTGAAAATAAAAATTAAAATTAAAATAAATAAGAATTTTATGGAAACATTAAAAATTCCAAGCAAGGTAAGGAGAGTACTTACAATTAGCTCCATTACCGCGGGAGTTACGTCGTCCCCCTTACAGAGGACTGCCCCGTAGGGCGAGGCCCTGGAAACGCGGACAAGAATGGTTGACATCGTTCCAGTCGGGTTGTGCGAACAAGAATGAGCTAAAAAGCCCTCGAGCGAAACTCGCGAGACTGCAACGAAAGAGGGAGAACTCACGCTTTCCTCCCCTCGTCTGATTGCAGATTAATCGCAGCAAGGTATGGACAAACCACAGCCACACCGCGTACAGCCGACTACCTCGTCAGCACTTTTGCCAGCACTCCGGGCATCTACTACGAGAACATAGGGAGCCTTACAATAATTCAATCGACGTGGCGACTGATAATCAGGCTGGACCTCGCTGCACTACTGCACCGAGAGGGGGAGATAAGCGAAAGCCTACAACGTCTGACGGAGCTGTGCGAAAGCGAAACTCGCGCCAACGATATATGCCCCGTCATAAGCGACTCGGTTCCGAGAATGAAGAAAAGAATAGAGACAGGAATACTGACCATATTCGACCTCCTCGGGACGCGCCCCGTCAGAGAGCGCCGAGGATTGGTAGATGGCCTCGGAAGCATAATCAAAGCCATCACGGGAAACATGGATGCCACCGACGCAAAGGAACTACACGAAGAGATAACGCGCCTGGAGGCGTCCCACCAGACCCTGAAGGAAGGGTTAAAAAATCAAATACAAATCATAAAAACCACGCTCTGCTTATTTAATGAAAGCGCGCAACACATACAGGCTAACGAACAGACCCTGCTGTCCCGGATGCAGCATATCAACCGCACGCTTAACAGCGAAGTATACTACATAGAGAGACGCCAACACCTGGACGAGACGCTCAACGCGATAAGTATTGCGGTCGAAGCATTACTCGGCGACGTACAGGAGCTAGTGTGGCTGGTGGACGATATAGCTAGCGGTAAGGCCCGAGCAACGTCCCTGCCGCCACGCACACTCGCTAGGCACCTCGTAGAGGCACTACCACACCTACCGTCGGGCAGTAGTTTCCCGGTCGCAATAGCACCTGACCAAGTGTCAACACTTACGCGACTGGCCGATACCAGGGCTTACAGCGAAGGCAACGCAGTGGTACTCGTGCTGGACATACCGCTGATCGGGCAGCAACGATATAGTATGCAAAAAGTATACCCCATACCCACGCGAGCGGACAACGGCAGGCACTACTACATAGAAGCGACCGAGTCCCACTTGGTAATAGATATAGAGAATCGCAAGTACCTAAGGATGACATACGATGACATAAAAATTTGCAAGGTACTGGGCAAATCGTACATTTGCCCACCAACACACCCTACTATGCCGGTCACACGCGACGCGCCCTGCGAAGTCCTAATCTATGCAAAAATGGACACCGGTAACGGAAAAAACTGCGCGAAAAGGGTTGTCGAAATCACACATCCCTTAATCGTTCCAATGCAACAGCAAGGACGATGGTTATACGTCGCGCCAACCCCGGTCCCCATAGGGATAAATTGTGGGAAAAATCCCACTCAGCACGAAATATTAAATAATTCGGGAATACTGGCTTTGGTAGGCGTATGTATAGTAACCGCCCGAGATTTCAGCATCAAAACCATCGGGCGAACATCGCAGATCATACAGGAAAACTACCTCCCGTCGTTTAACTTGACATTAACGGAAATCGAAGCTCGGGCACCCCCGCCGCAGACCGAGAGGACCGTCCCACTACAGAGCGTGCTGCGAGACCCCGAAGAGCTTCGGAAGCTCGGAGCTCGAGCCGACCAAATCATGGACAACCTCCATACTGCCGGAGACGGGATGCAACACGTCCACAACCTGAGTTTCTACTCCTTGGGCGCTATAGCGCCGATCGCCTTGGTTGGCTACGTTCTGCTTAAATGTTACAGATACAAAAGAAACAGAACACCACCGAGCACTAGAGAAGCAATAACCCCGGCAGCCGCCGAGGTAACTATCAACCTTGAGCCTCTCGGACGACAACAGCCAGAGGAACGACTTCGAACCGAGCTGGCCAGGTTATGCAATCGTCCCCCCAACCGAGAACGACTTGCTCGACTTGAACGACAAAAATGAAACATTTTACACACATATTATATATCATATATCAAATCGTAAAATTGTATTAAAATTGTAAGGTACGGGAAACCAACTGAAGAAAAAATTTTTTTTGAAAATTTTTCCTCTTAAGGGGGGAGGGATGTTGTGTCGCGGAATATTCCTCTAACGTATTCTCGGGAATATTCCTTAGCGGACACAGAGATGGAATTCTAGCTGTCATACAAGACGGGATGCGAAGTAGACGCCGACGCAGCATGAAGCGACACGCGAGGCGATCTACGATAGGCTAAAGCTAAAGCTGCCAACTAAGGGATTTTAGCAAACGCAGTTGCTAACTGCTTCAGTAAAGACAGAATTAATTTCGACTTAACAGAGAACGGTTGGTTCCTCGTGAAATTCTCGAAACAACGCATTATTGTACTTTCTTACTTTACTTCTAAATAGACAACGGAAAGTCACCGTTGCCTATAATAAATACTTCCTTTTACATAAATTCGTGTTTTAATCGATAACTCGAGATCCATCTCCTTATCGGCAAACGATCCCGAAAAATAATAACTTTTTAATATTATACCGAATACCGAATAATCTAATTACCCGGTACCGGCATAACAGAACGAAAGCAAGCAAACCATTGCCGCGCACCAGATTTTGATAAAGTACCTTCACCGTACACAGCACAAATTTTTTCACAAGCCTGCGCTATTTTTTCTTTTTGTCGTAATAATATTGCAAAATATAGCGCAATTTTTCATTACTTTTCTCCGTTTTCTAATGCAAACAACTTTCCAACCACTGAACCAATTTGGATGTTTATACACTCAAAGGAACGCTCGAAGTGTCACATTTCCAACGAGCGTTTAGTGGTGTCGCTGCGATCTGTGCTTCCTGACTTATTTGCAATTGATGCTATCTGTCGGGAAAAACGGCAAGAACTTTTTCCCAGACCCAATATTAATCAGTGAGAACGTTTTGAGCTGCTCCAGAGCGCTAGTCACCGCGCGGTGATGCTAATGACGCAAGCACGACTCAGGTGATACTGATTATTGCTGTTGCACCGATGAGTAGACCATATATTTTCCACAACTATTTTAATGTCGGATGTTCACTGAAAGTTCAGTGTTCGTTGAGACGAATTACACTAATGCGCACCAATAGAAATCACTGAGATGAGCTGTACGCTTCATGAGGTGAAACCGACCTGCTCGAGAGTAATTTGCAAGATGGCTGCTATTTTTAAACAGTCGTTGATTAATAACCATTGTAGAGGGTGTGCGCGCGGTGAGCTGTTGCATGGCCACTGGTACAAAGCGGTTTCCATGCTCCGGAGCGGTACTGCGATAATAACAACTTTCCGTTATCTATTATGTTGCATGAAAGGATTGAAATAAAAAACGCGTTCAGCTTTAGACTGATTCCGGTAAAGTAGTAACCAACTACCTCTGGCGATTCGATGAATTTGCAAAACTGTTTAAGTTGCAAGTTGCTGCAAGTCGTAGCTCGAGTCATTGCTCGAAGCTCGGTGCATACATTTGCACATTCTTTCTACTTCGGGTGAGCGGCCTCGCACCCGAAGGAGGAATAATGTCGAAACGATTATATTCCAATATTTCGTGGTATAACATTCCTACCCCTTCAAAAAGGAAAAATTTTACCAAAAATTTGTTCTTTCGTTAGTTTCTCGTGTGCACAATTTTTTAACAATTATACATTATTAACTTTTGTATTGTATGTTGTGTTTCCGTTAGAGATGTTCTTATGATCGTTCCGTATAAGCAAATCTCACTCTGTTGAAAGGGCGTGTTTCACATGCCCTAGCCAACTCGATTCCCAGTCGCTCTACTGGCTATCGTCGTCTAAGTGGCTCGAGGTTTATGTTTACCTCGGCGGCTGTCGGGGTCGTTGCCTCGCTCGTCCTTGTTGATGTACGGCTTCGCCGATACCTATAACAATTAAGCATTGCGGAACTGACCAAGGCCATTAGTGGAATGGCACCCAGTGAGTAGAAACTCAGATTGTGGATCTGTTATATCCCGTCTCCAGTGGTGTCGAGGTTGTTTATTATTTGTTCTGCTCGACCTACGAGCTGTCGAAGCTCCACTGGGTCTCGCAGCACGCTTAATGTTTGAATTTTGTTCTCGAACGGCGTTGGGGGCGCCTGGGCTTCTATCTCCATTATTTTTGAGTCGAATGGCGGTAGATTATTTTTCCGGATGACCTGCGATATTTGCCCGATGGTCTTGACGCTAAAATTTCGGGCGGTTACTATACATATGCCTACCAAAGCCGGTGTTCCCGTGCTATTTAATATCTCATGCCGTGTGGTTTTCTTCCCACAGATTATCCTAATAGGTTCTGGGGTTGGTACGACATATCTGGATCGCCCTCGTCCCTGCATTGGGACGTCGAGTATGGGAGTTAATTGGATAACTCGTTTCGCGTATCGTTTGCCTTTATCCCTGTTGATTTTTGCATAAGTGTATCTGAACCTCGCAGGGGGCCCCGGTCGTGAACGAGTTCGTAGGATGTGTAGGCGGGCAGATATAGATTAGGTGCGCAACTAAGTTCCCGCTGTTTTTTTATTATGAAAATGCAACTTTATTGTGAAAAAATGTTTACAAATGAATCGTTCAAAATATTGCCCATCGCTAGCGACAACTTTTTCCGATCTTTTTGGCAGAACTCGAATACCGTCACGGTAGAAGTGTTCGTCTTTTGAGGCTATCCACAAATCGAGCCATTTTGAGATGTCTTCATATGAGCTGAACTGCTGATTAGCCAGACCATGTGCCATCGAACGGAACAAGTAATAATCGGACGGCGCAATATCTGGGGAATATGGCGGGTGGGGTAGGACTTCTCATTTGAGCGTTTCTAAGTAGGTTTTAACGGGTTTGGCAACGTGAGGCCGAGTGTTGTCATGCGGTAGAATCACTTTTTCGTGCCTCTGCTTGTATTGTGGCCGCTTTTCGCGCAGTGCTCGGCTCAATCGCATCAATTGAGTTCGATACCGTTCCCCAGTGATTGTTTCGTTCGGTTTCAACAGCTCATAATAAATAACACCGCCCTGGTCCCACCAAATATACAGAAAAATCTTCGCAGCGTGAATATTCGGCCGAGCCGACGACGTAGAAGCATGACCGGGCAGTCCCCATGATTTTGTTCTCTTTGGGTTGCTGTAATGAATCCATTTTTTATCACCCGTAACGATGCGATGAAGAAAATCCTTCTTTTTTTGGCGCTGGAGCAGTTGTTCATAGGCGAAAAAACGACGCTCAACGTCTCTTGGCTTCAAATCATAAGGAACCCAAGTTCCTTGTTTTTGAATGATTCCCAACGCATACAATCGCTTGGAAATGGCTTGGCGGGTAACTCCTAATGCTGAAGCAAGTTTTTTTTGCGTCTGGCACGGATCCTCATCGAGCAATGCCTCCAATTCAGCGTCTTCGAAGGTTTTTGGCCTTCCTTCACGCGAACGGTCGTCAACATCAAAATTACCGTCTTTGAAGCGACGGCACCAATCACGGCATGCTGTTTTACTTAAAGCAGCATCTCCGTAAACTTTTTGGAGTTCTCGGTGCGCTTCAGCCGCCGTTTTCTTCGAATGAAAGAAGAAAAGCAGCACTTCTCGCAAATGACGATTATTTGGCACAAAATCAGACATTTTCACACAACCAAAAGTATAGGACGCAAAAAGAAAATCACTAATGTGTCAAAGCGGTTTGTTTACTATATGTCTAAGCTTGGTTCATGACGTTTTGGTTATGTCCCAATCGACCAGCACTTACTATGGAGCCATCTCTTGAAAAACAGCGGGAACTTAGTTGCGCACCCAATAGTTTACTTAAGGTCTAGTAGTTTTTTAGGTCATCGTTTGTCATCCTAAAGAAATTCCTATTCTCCTTGTCGATTACTACGTGACTCTCAGTGTTGTTCACGTCGAAGTATCTACCGTTGCGTGCTCGAGTTGGTATGGGGTATACCTTCTGTAAGCTGTACTGCTGTTGTCCTATAAGCGGTATGTCGAGCACGAGCACTACTGCATCGTTTTTGCTGTAGGTCATGACGTCCGCCAATCGCATAAGTGTTGACGTTTGGCTGTGCACTATTGCGACTGGGAAACGGCTTGCCAGCTAGCAGGTGTGGTTGTGCATCAGTGAGGTAGCGTGTTAGCGATCTTGGGGGCAATACTGCTGCACTCACTCCTCTATCTATGATGTCCGTAATGAGCCAAACTTTCTCATTTACGTTGCTGAACAGGGCCTCCATTATTTCCCTTACCAGGTCTATAAATATGAAACCGGAATTTTTGTATAGAAAATACACGTTTACTGTATGAAAATGATAAAAAATATTTTATTCGAAGTATTGCCCATCGCTAGCTATATATTTTTCCCACCTGTCTGACAATTTGTGGATGCCACGCCAAAAAAACTGTTGCTCTTTTGAGGCAAACCAGTCATCGAGCCATTTTCGTACATTTTCGTAAGAAGTAAAGCGCTACTCAGCAAGTGCGTGAACCATCGATCCAAACAAGTCGTAAATTCGTTTTCCCCTTATATTAATATTTTCAAATTATATATACTGTAACAGTATTTTCCAGTTATCATTAATTTTTTATCTTCTGGGGAGACGAATTCGGACTCGAAAACAAGAATAATTAATTCAGACTTCTAAGGTAGGTAAAAGTAGGGTTTATTTAACAAGGTTATAAGGAAAATGTTGGTATTAGGTTTATTGGCACCGTTTGACAGTACAATTAATTTGCGATACGCTGATATATGCAGTAGTTCCTCGATCGTTTTTATCTTTCGTGATAGTGGACCCTCTGGTACCTTGATCCCTAGTGTTCGGTGAAAGATCCACAATTTCAACATAAATTACTGCTGCGTACCAGAAATAACTGTTTCGAATAGAATTTTTCTAGAGAAGGGAGCTCCACTCTTGTCGCAGCGTTTTTTTTTATGTATCTTGCCCTTCCTTTCCCATTCTGTTCTCTTTTATATTTGTGATCGAGTTCTTAATACATTTTGGTCTCATTGCATGTTCTTACCATGGTGCCCTTGTGTTCCTTTCGCTGCTTGAGCGGGGTCGGCTGGTCGCTGACCCGCTATTTTTTGCCAGCAACGGGACATTCCGTGGTGGTGATATAATTCATGTCCGGACGCGTATCCATTCTTAAAAATCCGGAACGTTATCCCCGATGACGCTTACGGTGTATCCGGCTCATTTAAGAAAATGTTTTTTCCTGTTATTATATCTTGATTTGTGTTTTATTCTGTAATTATTTGTATGTTGTCTGTAACTACGTCACAATACATTCATAAATTTGTTTTCTTTTCGTTCCGGTTCCGGACAGCCGGTTCGCATGCGCAGGCTGTCTTTTCCGTTCCTTCTGGATTATATAGGTGACAGGACAGCGTTTCCCCACGATAGTAAATATAACGCCCAGACCACGAGGGGATAACTTTAGCCGAACGGCCGTGTCGTATGGACTCGTCGTGCAGGTACACTCGATCGCCAACGCTGTATGCTTTTATGATTTTCAGCCAGTTTTCAATAGCAGGGCAGGCTACGCCACTGCTGCAGTCGCTCGCGTCGTTCGTTGTGTTATCTCGCTTCGAGCCTCCGGAAAATCTTAGGCCGCTGTCCCTTATGTGCCACGCTTTCTCGGCACGACTGCGCAGTGAGCTGCCCCGGGTGTTTTGCCTCATGGCGCCTACCGCTGGCTGCGCTGCTGGGCCTCTCTCCCCCTCGGACGGCCTTGCAGCTTGCTTTTTCCTGGGCCTCCCTCGCCTCGTGGGCTGGCTATGCTGTCCTGCGAGCACTCCGTCCTTCTTTGCGGTGCTCGCAGTCTTGCATTTCCCTTGCTCTGCGCGTGTGCAGGCGCTTCCCCTTCCCCATACTTACATTTCCACGACAGGGCTTTCGGGATCAGTGGAGCGACTTACATGCACGCGGGGAGTCTCACTATCTCTTTCCTTCGCATTGTATAGCTTCATCTATCGCTCTGCGGCGCTGCTAGACATGCCCGGGGTTTCTTCTGCTCTCCGATTTGTGCGGTTATTCGTATCCCGGCACGCGCCATCCTTTTCTTTCTTGCGAGCGAGCTTAGCCTCTCGCTCCAATGCGTTACTGTGGTTGTCGGGAATAACTTCGGCTCTCCGCTTTGTGCGGCCGTTCGAATCCGAGCGCGCTGACCTTTTCTTTCTCGTAGGACCTTTCTTCTTGTCTCACTTGTGCTCGTGGTGTTGCGTATGTATGATTCGGGGTGTCTACTGTAGCATTCTTTTTTCCGACCATGTACTCAACGTCAAACTCGTGGTCCGATAATTTAATTCTCCGACGCATGAGTCTCGTACCAGGATTGTTTGCTACTTTCGCAGCAGCCTCGGCCGCATGACCTACTGCCGAAATCTCGAGGGGCTCGAGTGTCACTACGGAGCATTGGACCTCGACTTTCTTTGTTTTAATTCTAGTTTGTAGCGGATCGCTGTAATTGCGTTCCGTTACAATACATATCTATATACAGCACTGTACACCAAAAGGCCACACCCAGAACGCTAGCGTCGTAACGAGGATCCATAGCGAAAAATACGATTAAAACTGCACGATTCCGAAGTTAAAAACAGACGGAATGCTCAGAATGCTGCTAGTGGGTATCACGGGGTTTGTAGATAACAAACCCCTCTGAATCATAACTAGGTGTCCAGCGCTTTGAATGCAACGACAGCGGATTTGCACGTGCGTACTGCTTTGGGCTGTGCTCCTTGTGAAGTGCTTACCTTGCGGTAGAAGGCGTAGAATATGATACCGTACCGAGAGAGAGAGCTTGTTGAAAAATCAGCTGACGCACGGCCCCGATGATCGCTGTGCGGCAGCTCGTTGCTACTGGTGCTATGCTGCGCTCGACAGCCGTACGTACAGCCGAGGCAGCACTTCGTAGATACGCTACTTAAGCGACAGACTAACATCTATCGCCCGATTGACGGCGGCGTCGCGCAATGACGCTTTCGTACATCTCAGCCATCTTGATATTTTTCGGTACTCTCATGAAAACCGCCAAGAACGGTACAACCTCTTCTCAGCTCGAACACATTTTCACTAGTTTCTTCAGATCTACTCAACTCGAACATGCTCACTAGGACTCAAATTATAATTTATACAAATTCAATCTCGGTGAAGTGGAGAAATCTCAAATTGTGCATCCTCCAAGGTTTCACCTCGTGGCGTGCTTTGCAGCGCGAGCTGTTTCATGTTGTTCACTAACGCATTTCTTGGCACGTAATTAATGAAATTGTACGTGGGTCTCGAGCGAAAACTCATTTTCTTCCAATATATTGCAGATCATACAATTCATCAGGCAAAGGAAATGACAACAGACATCAATTATAATTATTGTAATAATTTATATATAATTATAAAATAAGAGACATAGTAAGGCGAAGTATTCGTTTTTAATTATTCAATATTCAATTTAAATCACGTTACACACATTTACCGTTGCACGCAGCATCCCTGTAAACACGGTAATCGTTGCTCGCATATTCCTCCACCGTTAAATTTATTTTTATCACTGTCCGATCGTCGTGAGGTAAAAGCATTGTAATATTCACGTACTATTCTATCGTTTTTCATTACATTATCGCTAAAGAGATTATTAAATCGCGACATGGTGAATTCGCACGACATAAGATGCAGGAATACGATACAAAATTGTCCACACACATCCGACATATTACTCTGTAGTTGCTCGAGGCCGTACCGATAGAACTTGCAGATTCCTCGTAGCCGTGCTCGATGCTGCAGTGTAATCGGTGTTAGCCCGTAGCTAACAAAGTATATCCCTTCTCCATGATGATGATCGTACATGGAAATCCAGGGCTCTCCAGGTCCGTCGTGGTTATCCGTGTTAACTACGAATCCGCCCGGCAACGACCATACACGAGGAATTCTGTCAGCAAGGTATACTCCAACGGTTGAAAGCGGTAGATATAAGTATAGGCTTTTCGTGACCGCGTGTATAGATACGTCTTGATTTCCACGCAAGTTAGCGTATGCTTGCTTACAGTTCAGATCGCCCTCGTACAATTCAAAACCGTGAACATATTTCGAGAGAAAATTATTTTGGCTTCTCGAATTCTGTAGTAATTCGGCAAGGTGACGCGACGATCCAATGCGCAGAGTAAGGTCGATCCACTGCTACCACGACGATTTCTTTCTGAATAAACTCCGAGTGTTTACCACGCATTCTCTGTAGATGCTCAAAATCGACTGATTAGTTACTTACAAAGAGGCCTCTAAGCCTCTTAACACGAGACAATTTTATTCCGACACCAACACATTTTTTCGCTTATTCGGTAAAATCCACCATTACCGGACGAGAGGCATCAATTTCAAGGACGGAATTATATTCCGCGTAGACAACATAATTTACCGCTGAAGCAAACGCATCCTCAAATCTTACCTCTACTTTCACACTACCTTTCTTTATTAAATTGCAATGTGAATTGCTGTTCACCGAAAGATCAGGTGCTAAATCAAAAGCAAACTGACAGTATCTATCATTCAAGAAATGTATTCCAGTTTCCGTAAACAACGTTTGAAAAGCATTCACATACAGATGATTTTTCGTGGAATTTGGTTATTATAGTTTAGAAGGTATTTGAGCACCATGTACATACAACGAGAGATCATTGATCTTGTAATTTTTTAATTTAAATGGATTCATACTGATGTCGCCGTTCAACGCTTTGTTATCGAAAAAACTGATAAATATAGGCTTCGGCAATTGACCTAGCATGATATTATTGATCGTTTCTCCATGAACATCGGAGTATATTAAAACGGTCTTTACCTCGACCCTCGTAAGAGAATATTTTGACGTAGATTTTTCCAGAGTTCTAGCATGCGAGAGCCCCACACCAGGATCTATTTTTGTTGTACGAACGAGAAGCGATACTTCGAGAATCGTTAAGAGGCATTCACCATTCTTTGTATCGCCAACAAGAAAAAATGAATCTCTAGACCGCATCAGTCGTAGTCGCTTCTCCACACCATTTAATAGGAACCGCTCGTGATTGAATATATCGCAATGCAGATGACCGAGCAACTCTATTGTTTTTTCGACATTTAAAAATTGTTTTCTCTTTACAAGACCCGCATTTTCCGATGTTATATCATCTATTTTTCCAGGTGTTTCTTGCTGCTGAATCATCTGTTAGCGAAGATATTGGTTTGTAATACACCCAATTGGAGCCTTCGATAGTAGTTTGCGTCGGTGGGAGTGAAAATAATTCAAGTTCCGATTTAAGACACTCGCACGAGTGCGCATGTAGAAAAGCCATCTTGTTTCAGCTATCCAAAAATATCTGCAATGTTCGTTGACGAGTCTGTTGTGCCGCGGAATATTCCACTCCGTATTTCACATATTCGGGAATGTTCCATAGCAAAGAAACATTGGAATTCGTTCAAGACAGGAAACGAAGTCCAATGCCCGATCGTACGATCGACACCAGGAAATCCGACGCAGCATGAGGTGACTCGATTGGCGTTCGACGATAGGCTAACGCTAAAATTGCAAACTAAAGGATTTTCGTGAAGACAGTTAGCAACTGCTTTACGAAAAGACAGTATTAAATTAGATTGAAAAGAGAACGGTTGGTTCCTCGTTAAATACTCGAAACAACGCATTATTGTACTTCTTACTTTGATATATAAATAGGCAACGGAAAGTTACCGTTCTTCTTCTTATACTTAATTTATACTTCCTTTTATATAAATTCGCGTTTCCATCTTTTACTCGAGGTCCATCTCCTTATCGGCACACGATCCCAAAAAATAATAACTTTTAATATTATACCGACTACCGAATAATCCAATTACTCGGTACCGGCATAACATTTGGTGGCAGCGGTGGGATCTGCCGAAGTTAAGTGATTCGTGATTTATTAGGACAAAAGTGTTTTGGACAAAGTTAAGAATACTCTGAAGTGACGACTACGACGCGTGCAAGGACACTAGTGTAGTTCGTGAAAACCCGACTAATCTAACGCGAAGACGCAAAGTGAACGTCGGTGCGGGGTGACGTATCGGTCAACCGTTTAAAGTCCCGATTGACGGTGTCACGTCAAGTCGCGGAGAACCTCACAAAGTGTGCAACCGAGTACGCGAAACAGCTACTTGAGAAGAAGCCGTCGCGCAACTATTGGCGACGCACTAAGGACGAACCCAGGAACCACCGAGAGACGGGTCAACGGTACCAGGGAGGACAACTGGACCAACCTTCGAGGGAGCTACGAGACAACAGGTCTACAGCACGGAAGGAACAGCACCCGAGAGCAACGCCATGGAGAGGACAATCTTCCAGATCATCTATCTGTAAGTGGCAGTTACGTTATTAGTACATATTGCCGATAAAAATCAAAGCCAGCTAGGGTTCAAAATAAAGGAAGTTCAAATTCCAAAGTAAATATACACTCCACTAGAAACTTTTCCTTCGAGATTTTGTGGGTATATTTTAGAGTTTTGTTCGCTGCGAAATTAGCAACATGCCGCTATTTAGGGGAGCAAAACCGAAACGTAGGGGAAATTCGCTGGAAACCACGATACCCGAAGAGGAAATAGACCCTGCAGCGGTTCTAGCTGCTGCGGTCGGGGACATAGTGTACGACGCGCGCAAGGTGCTATCAGAGCTCCCGCGGCCCGGTCGAATCCCCACCGACAGGCAAGCGGCCTTCGAGGGCCGCCAGACAACCGAATTCGGCGTAAACCCACTCAGGGGTGCGTCGTTTCAGGATAATAGTAGTATCGGTAGCGACGATGTTTTTAACAGAGCGACTGGAGAAATAACTCCAGCGGTCGAAAGGAGTCACCGCGAGTATGAGCGGGCTCAGCGAGAGCTCGAGCTGGAGCTTAGGCTCCAAGGCCGCGACTCGCCGTCGGCACGGCGAAACCTCGCGGACACGCTCAACGGGGTAGGTGCGGACGAGTATGAACTCATCCGGTCCCTGCGCGAGCAAAACGTCGAACTATCGCGAAGACTGGAAAATACAGGGTTGGAGGAACGCCCTATACCGCGTCCGCGGTCGAGGCAAACCTGATTTCAGGAATCAGAATATCCCCCTGCGGATCCCGTGTTCCAAAGGGAACAACGGAGGGTGTCGGAAACACCGAGTCGGACACTCGACCTGGGGCTGGCCTTGAAAAATATAAAGCGCTTCGACGGCAGCAACGCTGACGAACTAGATGCCTTCTTGCGATCATGCGAGACAGTTTTCAAGAGAGTAGCGCCCCAGGATAAAGACATCCTGTTGGAACCGGTGCTCAGCAGCAAGCTTGAGTGAAGGGCATCCAGAGAGATGAAGCATGAAGTCATCCTCTTGGTATCGCAGCTTAAAACCGAGCTGGAGGCCCTGTACGGAAAGCGGAAGTCGTTGCCTGCGTTACAAGTAGAGTTCAACTCTCTCCGGCAGGGCCAGGGTGAGGACATCGCGGTATACGCCGCCAGGACTAAGCGTATCACCGTCGATATAATAGAAAAACTCTGCGAGGAAGCCACCTCAATGTTGGAGATACGCATCGTCGAAAAAATAACACGGAAGAGCGCCCAGGCCGACTTCGAAAATGGACTGCATGGGCAGGTCCAAATTCTGGTGAGATCTCGTAATTACGCCACCCTCCACGAGTCCGTTACAGGAGCCATCGAGATCACGAATATGGTGCAGCCAAAGGGAGGGGTAGGTGGAGTATTAAGCCACCCCAGAAGGTCCCAAGGCGCATCACCCCGGCAGGGAGAAAATTGTTTCACCTGCGGAAAAACTGGACACATGGCTCGAGACTGCACCCGGAATACGGGACGAGTAAGCCTACCAGTACCCAGTGAAAACAAGTCAATCCACAATGTGGAAATAACCTGCAATTACTGCCAGAAGAAAGGCCACATGTGGAAGGACTGCCGGAAGAAACTGTCGCAGAATAAAAGCGAGCCAACGCAGCCGCCTCGACAGCCAAGAAACGTAGGCTACAAAGATGCAACAAATACGGTAACTGTGGGGCCAGATCCAGCCACTGCAGGCGTGAACACGCTGAGCGCACTAAGACTGAATACGCTAACTGTCCAGCAGAGACCTGCGTGCAAGCAGAAGAAAACAACGCTGCAGCTTCTACAAGTAACGTTGCCGGTGTCGAGTGCCACCGCCAGCGACTTCGATATCGATGCACCGCTGGCCACGACCGGGGTACTCACCCTCAAAGCGGACACCGTAGCGCAGTGCAGCATAATCAAGGAAGGCTGTCTCAAACCAGAGACCATAGTGAGCGACTGCACCGTAAAGCTGCAGGGGGTAGCGGGCGAGAAATTCACCCCCCTCGGGATAGCTAAAATTGTACTCGAGACACCGGCTTTAAATGTAGAGCATTGGTTCTACATCGTTCCAAACAATGTGCCGTTGAAGGTCAACGGATTACTTGGCATGGACTTTATCAAGCAACATAAAGCGGACATCCTGCATAGCGAGATGCTCAAGTTGTATGGGCACTGCATGCCGCTACGGGACGGCGCGACGAGGAGATATTCGTCACCACGCAGTAGAACTGCCGCCACGCGCAAATACATAGGCCTGCTTACAAAGATAAATCTTCCTTCCGGAAACGGGTCTAACATGGATGCCGCCAAGGAAAATACATCTGTCAGACTACCTACAAGGAGCGGGATCGGCCGAGGCATCATTGAGAGACCCCGTGTCACACCGTCAAGAACCAAAAGAGTGAGTTTAAATGTTCCTAAACACGACGGGGAAGTGCAACGACGGCGACACTCGAGCCGTCGGAGATAGCGAAGACCGTACGTCGCCGCCAGGTCAAGGCACTGCGCGTAAGCTCGGAGAGCACGGGGACGAAGTCCAAGTGGTTTGCGCAGCGCCAACCGAAGCCCGACTTGGTGCCCCCCAGCAGTGAAAAGCAAGCAGCTCGCGCAGGAATAGTGTGCGAATACAACGGTGTATTCCGACTACGAGGGAACAAGCGACAATGCACGCACGAGGTGCAATATCGCGCACCCTTTGAGGTCGGATCGAAAGACCTAGGATCGCAACCCTTGTCTGGGAAGACCGTAAAGGCGGGGCATGGGTCCGGTAAAATGCATAAAGCCGGAAAAAGAAATACTGATGCAGACGCTCTGAGTCGCATATATGCGACTACACGAGCCCAAGTGGGACAGGAAAGACAGTCCCACAAAAAAGAGAATGATAGCGCAATCGGGTATACGAACGGCTGCACAAAGCGGAGAGTCGAAGATACCCAAGGCAACCACTATAACTCGTCGGAGCGAGAGGCTAAACTTGCCCACGAGAAAGAGAAGTGGAGATGCCGACAGACAAAATGCTAGCGGAAGGAATAGCCCAGTCCAGCAGGAGTCAATGTAACGCGCCGCTGATGGTCGTGGCTAAGAAACCCGATGCCGCCGGAGTGAAGAAAATGCGCCTAGTGGTGGACTTTCTGAAGTTGAACGAAGTCACCATCGGAGACTCGTACCCACTGCCCAATATCACCGAAATATTGGACCAGTTGGGACGGGCCCGATGGTATACGACTCTGGATCTCGCGTCTGGATTTCACCAAAACCCGATGGCGCAGGAAAATATAGAAAAACGGCATTTTCTACTCCGCGGGGTCATTTTGAATCCATTCAGATTGAAGAACGCACCACCGACTTTGCAGCGGCTAATGAACTCCGCGTTAGCAGGACTACAGGGCGTCAAATGCTATGTGTACCTCGACGACATATTAACACACGGAGTAAGAGCTACTTGCGATAGTATGGGCCCTAGCTCAATTCCGGCCATATATTTAAGGTACCCATATCACAGTAGTGAGGGACCACCAACCGCTCACCTGGCTGTTCGGAGTAAAGGACCCAGGTTCGAGATTGATGCGTTGGAAAATTAAATTGGCGGAACATGAATTCAACGTAGAGTACAAGGCTGGAAAGGGCAATACGAATGCAGATGCGCTAAGTAGAATATACCTTACTACGAGGGCCCAAGCAAGAGAGAGGAGCGAAGTCCGTATGTCGAAAGAGGACAGCACGACGGGGCAAGGAGGCACAACGAATGACCGCACAAAGCGGACGGCCGAAGATACCCCGTATAGCCATAGTAGCTCGCTGGAGCGAGAGGTCGAGCTCGCCCGCGAGAGAGACGAGGACAGCAAGCGCCCGGGTACGGACAGCCGCACAAAGCGGAGAGCCGAGAATACCCCGGGCCAGCCTAGCAACGCGGCAGAGAGAAAGGCCGTGCTGGCCAATGCGCCAGAAGAGGATAGAGAGATTCGCAGCGTGCATGCAGATCGCTCTACTGAACCCCACAGCCCCGCCGAAAAGCCGTGCGGTCGGGAAAGGGGCAGACCACGCAAGCAAGCAACGCAAGCTACTGGTAAGACTGCGAGCACCGCTGACAAGGATGGAGCGGGCCCAGCACAGCATGGCGGACCCGCGAAGCGCGGAAGGCAAACGTTGCAAGGTCGCTCGAGAGAGAGAGCGACCCAACGGCGGAGCTTACGGTGGGCACGCCGAGCGAAGAAATTGCGGACAGAGCACCGCAAAGGCCTGCTGAGGAAGCGAGGCACGGTGGGGCCCGTGGCCTACGAGCTTCCAGCAGCGCGGACGGAGACAGCGTTATAAAAGAGTATAGCGACTGCCGCAGTGGCGTAGAGACTCCTTTTGCCGATGATCGCCAGAAAATAATTAGAGAATACCACGACACCCTCCTAGGAGGGCATCAGGGTATACGGCGTACGTTACATCGGATCCGGACCAAATACGACTGGCCCTGCCTGAGAAGAGATCTAGAAAATTATATATCGTCATGTGAATCCTGTCAAAAGAATAAAATCAGGAAAAGGGAACGAGTGCCAATGGTGGTAACGGACACCCCATCGAGGTCATTTGAAAAAGTTGCGGTCGACATTGTAGGACCGCTGCCGGAAAGCGACTCCAGGAAAAAATATATACTTATGATTCAAGACGCACTCACCAAGTACAGCGCAGCTATCTCACTGCCGAACCAAGAGGCCCCAACAGTAGCAAAGGCGCTCGTTGAAGAATTGATCTGCCGGCACGGGACACCGGAAATAATATTATCGGATCAAGGCACGAATTTCCTCAGCTCGACCTTCGAAGAGATGTGTCGACTGCTCCGAATCAAGAAAATACAAACGACTGCCTACGACCCAGAATCAAATGGCGCACTAGAAAGATCGCATCGCACCCCCGCTGAGTACCTGAAAAATTTCATAAATGAGGATCAAGGTAATTGGGACGAGTGGCTGCCGTACGCGTTGTTCACGTACAACACCACTCCACATACGGGGACCGGATTGTCACCCCATGTATTGGTGTACGGACGCGAAGCGGAGTTACCGACCGCCGTGAAGCAGGAGCCCCGCCGCACCTATGCGTACGACGACTACATCCAAGAGTTACGCAAATGATTACGTGCCGCATGGACGGTAGCTCGCGAGAATCCAGAAGGCGCAAAAAGACGGTCGAAGGCAGCGTACGACCACGGCGCGCAAGTGCAGGAGTACTGTTTCGGCGAACGTGTACTCCTTTGCGACGATACGGTGCGCAGGGGGCGGTCGGCCAAGCTGACCCCGAAGTGGACAGGACCCCACGAGATTGTGGAAGCGAGACCTCCCGTCAATTACATTGTCCGGAAGGGACGGAAAACTCAAACGGTACACGCTAACCGTCTAAAACTATTTATTAAACATTAAACCACTCAACACGAAATATTACACAATTCAGGCATACTGGCTTTGGTAGGCGTATGTATAGTAACCGCCTAAGATTTCAGCATAAAAACCATCGGGCGGACCTCACAGATCATCCGGGAAAACTATCTCCCATCGTTCAATTTAACGTTAACGGAAATTGAAGCCCAGGCGCCCCCTACGCAGACCGAGAAGACAATTCCATTACAGAGCGTGCTGCGAGACCCAGAAGAGCTGCAAAAGCTCGGAGCTCGAGCCGACCAAATCCCGGACGGCCTCAATACAGACGGAGACAGGATGCAACACATCCATAATTTGAGTTTTTACTCACTGGGTGCAGTAGCGCCAATAGCCTTGGTTGGCAATGTTCTGTTTAAATGTTATAGGTATCAGCGAAACCGAACGCCAACAAGGACTAGCGAGACAACGACCCCGGCAGCAGCTGAAGTAAACATCAACCTCGAGCCGCTCGGACGACAATGGCCTGAGGAGAAACTGCGATCCGAGCTGGCCAGAGTATGCTCCCGTCCCCCCAACCGAGAACGACTCGCTCGGCTCGGAAGACGATAAGAAGCAAGGAAAAACTTCATCGTTAACAAATAAAAAATGAAAAATTTATTGTATCATATTGTTATATAATTTCAAACGAGAAACCAATCGAAGAAAAAATTTTTTAAAGAAAAAAAAAAAAATTTTAAGGGGGGAGGGATGTTGTGCCGCGGAATATTCCACTCCGTATTTCACATATTTGGGAATATTCCATAGCAAAGAAACATTGGAATTCGTTCAAGACAGGAAACGAAGTCCAATGCCCGATCGTACGATCGACACCAGGAACGCCGACGCAGCATGAGGCGAGTCGCTTGGCGTTCGGCGATAGGCTAACGCTAAAATTGCAAACTAAAGGATTTTCGTGAAGATAGTTAGCAACTGCTTTACGAAAAGACAGTATTAAATTAGATTGAAAAGAGAACGGTTGGTTCCTCGTTAAATCCTCGAAACAACGCATTATTGTACTTCTTACTTTGATATATGAATAGGCAACGGAAAGTTACCGTTGCTTATAATAAATACTTCCTTTTATATAAATTCGCGTTTCCATCTTTTACTCGAGATCCATCTCCTTATCGGCAAACGATCCCAAAAAATAATAACTTTTAATATTATACCGACTACCGAATAATCCAATTACTCGGTACCGGCATAACGAGTCTTCTTCTTCTTATTGTTCTTATTATTCTTTTTCTTCTTTGTTACTTTTCTCTTCATTACACTTTTATTTTTACGGGAGATACGTCGTGGTTTACGTTCGTTCGATGAATGAGGAGTTCGTGAAATTTTGCGCTTTTTATAACCAGAACCCCGCATAAGAGTTTCAATTTTTTCAGAGGCTTTGCGTTTGAGATTACTGGCTGATTCTCGCGCTCTCTCGCCAATAGCATCTTTCACAGCTATATTTCTAGCGAGGATATCACCGGCTACGTTTACACCAGCGCGCAACGCCTTTTTTCCAACTGCTTTAGCACCCTTCTTTAAAAGCGGTAACACTCGACGAAACAGGCCCCCGGGAAAGCTGCCGATACCGTGTCCTCGTTGATTAGGTGTTCCGATATAAACATGGCTAATGCTACCGTACCCGCGACGACCCCATCCGTGCTGCACACTGTCAATATCATCCATGGTGGTGTAATCAATCGTGGGACCTTTTGAAATGTAGTGTCACAGTTAACGTTCCTTGCTCGAATGGTATAGGATCCCTAAATTCGTCTCTTATATCGATCTCGATAGTGTGTAAATTATTGCGCAAGAGAGGTATATATCGTGGCGTTGAAAACGATTTAATTTTTATCGAACCATACGGACAGTCATCAGTATCAATAGAACAACTCGTAAGAGGGGTGTTTGTACATCGCCTGTAATATAGCTCTCGCAGATATCTGTGTATAAAAACATGCTGCCCGGTATAGCACCGGTGAGAGACGCAGGCCTCGACCCTGTGTATTCGCAATGCGGTTCTATCATTACTGACCTACTTCCGAGGATCCTAGTAGCCTTGCGATAGCGAACGATACGCGATAGTCGTGGTAGCGTAGATCGTCGCATACGCGTGCCACTTCGACCTGCCCGCTCGGAAGCGATTTAAAGCGCAAATGATCAGCCACGTGAGGTAACTGATTTATACTTTCAAAAAGAGCGTCTATAGAGCGATATACCAGGTGTATGCATAAGTTCTTTCCGGTTTTTTGGTAAAAAAAAAAACACGTAATTTTCAAGGGAAATTAATTTTTGTTTTATTCAAAATACTAGCCATCGGCTTCTACACATTTCGCCCATCTTTCAGGTAACTTATGAATGCCATGCCAGAAAAACTACTTGTCTTTTGCGGCAAACCATTCGTCGAGCCATTTTCCAACTTCCTCGAAATTGCTGAAGTGCTGCTCTGGGAGCGCGTGCCCCATTGATGCGAACAGGTGATAGTCAGATAGCGCCAGGTCTGACGAATACGGCGGATGCGGAAGGATGTCCCATCCAAGCAATTTCAAGGTGTCTTTCACTGTTTTTGCTGTGTAAGACGGCGAGTGACTTTGCGATTTTCTATTTGACGTTAATTCAAATCGTGTGAGACCCATTTACCGAGTTTATTGATCTTCCCCATTACTCGTAAACGTCTGCTGATTGTTTCTTGTGACACATGGAATGCTTCTGCTAATTGCCGTTGAGTTTGAGTTGGATCATCATCCAATAACTCCGGCAATTGCTCGTCTTCGCGTTTTTGTGGTCTACCAGAGCGCTCACTGTTTTTCACATTGAAATCACCACTTTTAAATTGTCGAAACCATGTCTCACATGTTCTAATCGATGAAGCGTGTTCACCATATGTTTCTACCAGCAAACGTTGACTTTCAGCAGCCTTTTTCTTTTGATTAAATAATAAAAGCAATGCGTGCCGCAAATGTTCTTTTTCAGGCACAAAACTCGACATGATCACTGAACGATAAAACAAAGACGCTAGTTTTTGACGGACTCAACTTGTGTGTGTTTGTAGGTTAATGTCAGACGAACAAAATGATGTATGTGTCAAATTAATACGCTGCGTACTTTTCGCTGGCGCCATCTCTTGGTTAAACCGGAAAAAAATTATGCATACACCTGGTACACCAGGTGCTACTTAGTCTCTATCTGCGCGTCTCCGTGTTAAAAGATTTAAACCCGATAAATCATAATCACCATCCTTAAAAGTTACGAGATTTCCTACAGTAGGAACATGTAAAAGAGTCATCGGATAAGCAATTTCCACAAGAGAAACAGACCATTCTCCGTGCAAGCGTATCTGACGCGGTAGTTTTGTAATAAATTTCGTCGTCGTATTATCCGGAAAATACTGCATACCACAGTTGCTCGGTAGTACGAAGAAGAAAGAGCTATCCTTGGAGCTCATATTTATCACGGACGATGATCCCGAGCGTTCTTTTTCTTTGTCCTCTTCTTCTCTTTCGTCTTCTCAGATGACGGAGGCACTCGTACTCGTGATAATTCTGCCTCGTAGAAAATACCGTCGATAGTCTCGTTATTCAGATCGTGTAAAATATATACGAATGGTTCTCGATTCACCGATATTCGTTGAATCTTGAATAATTCGTTACTCCAACCACGCTCATATCCTTTCACGAAAGCTGCTTTAGGTGTACTGATACGTACCAAGTCACCGACGCTGTATTTAGTATTTTTAATTTTTTTCGCGTTACGCTCGTAACGCCGTGCTAAATTGTCTCGGGCTATAGAGGCATTTTCGAGGGTTACTTCGCTTGGAGGAATACGCGTTCCGCTGTGTCTAGTGTGATTATGAGCATATAAAAAATTTTGTAAAACATCGATGTAACGCTTATTTCGCGTGTATGTAAAGTAGCGCTACATTCGTTCTTATTGCTTTTATTGTTCGATTAAAGCTTTCGGCAATCGAGGCTTTTATATCAGGGTTACGAGCAGCGCGAAAATCGATTATTTTTTTCTTAAGAATTTCCTGAAATGGAGCGCCGATAAATTCTTTGCCTCGATCAGTTTGCAATTGCTGCGGACGACGATTGTTACTGCGCGCAAGTATGCGTGTGAGACCGCGGGCCACGTTTTGGCTCGTTTTGTCACGCAAAGCCTCGACCCATGCGTATTTGCTCAACACATCGATAACAACAAGCAGATACGCGTACCCATCGTTGTACGTGGCTATCGAGCGAAGATCAGCAAAATCAGCCTCCCATACATCGTCTATATTACTCACGCTGTACGTACGACGGGGAAATCGTCGTCGCACGAGGCGATGCATGTTATATGAATCCTGTGGCTCGAGCCATGGTAAAACATTTTTCCGCGCTACTTTTCGATCCACCTGGGCTAAATTTTTTGCTCTAGAATAGGAAGCAGGATGAGCGGTGTCATAATAGATTTTTTGGAGAATTTTCATAATTTTAGCGATGACCAGTTAAATGGATTCTTTTTCTTTTTTTTTTTCTAACTGTGTGGGGGGTCGATATTCTGCTTGTGCGATGTTTTGCAATTGTTCGTCCTCTTTTTCATCCCGCTCCTATCCCCTCGATGATGTCGTTTTCAGCCGTGAGCATTAAATCTCTGTTTGAGTGTGCGGTCTCGGCCTCGTCGTTGTTGTTGCTACCGTTGCTGCTGTTGCTGCTGCTACTATCGTTATCGCGCGGTAAAATAAGACGCCGCTGTGGTGTCGAGGATGATGTAGGTGTAGGCTCGTGTAGTAACTCGGGATTGCGGATAAATTCGCGTGGCATCTGTGTCGCTCGCAGGAGTTTGGCAAAGTGAGATCGTCCGATGGGTTTCTCGCGTTTTCTAGCTCGCATAGCATCGTTAACAAGATCAACGATATTGGAATTTGAAATTCTTCTGCCGTCTACGGAAACAACACCGTTACGATCCCATGTAATTTTTTTACCAACGGCGCTGCGATGCAAATTGCAAAGCAACGATATTGCTTTAGATAAAAATTTTTTTGGTACGCTATCGATAATAAGTGTGTCATTGAGTCGAGATTTAACTTTGTTCATTAAAACGTCGTCGGATTTATTCTCGTGGCTATCGAGTATTGCTACTTTTCGTTTTGATGAAATATTCGGTACTGCATTATCGTACTCGACCATGTGAAGATAACGCTGTAAAACCTGTTGGTACGCTATCCACTTCTCTCTCTCGCTCTTGTACGAGTGAGAGTTTAGAATTTCACTCAGCTCAGAGTCGAGGCGCGATAATGGCGTACCGGTAGTCTGTACAGAAGGCAACGGGTCTGCATATTCCATGTCTCGCGTAGGCCAAGACAGGCACAAGAAGCAACTTGAGAAATCCGACACAGTGCTCGACGATGATGTTCCTCTTACCGCTCCAATTTCCCCTTTTGGCGGCTAGTCGTCGAAGAATTGTCGCGTGCCTCCAAAGATGATTCTTTTGCACGTTATTCAGACTCACGTTTCCCTGTAAACCGTTTAGAGCACACTCGTATATACAGCGTACGAGCGTCACATCTGCTTTGCGCAAAATTGCACGTCGTTGCTCTTGCTTCAGATAACACAACGCTTGCAATATAATTATCTGCTTTTTATCGAGAAATCCGCGTAACGCCATTACAAGCGCATTACTGGTACATCGCGCGACGCATCGCGAACTTTTATTGCTTTTTGAGACACGTAAACGTAATGGTATTGGTCATCGGGAAATATACAGGCGTGAAATCGACAATTATCAGGCGTCGATTGTTTCAAGTCGAATAATAGATAGCCGTGCGGTGCAGCTGTTGCATCGAAATATACTTCCTGCAAAAGTCGCGGATTCTCGGGACATACCTGGCGGGCTAGGTGCTGAATTTGCGCGCGATCTCGCGGATTTTTGAAGACAACGATATAATTAGCATTTAAGGAGATATCGCGCTGCCCGTGACCCTGATGGAGAGATTTTGCGTGATGAAAATGACACTAAGATTTTTATGATGGCTACCCTTGGTGAAAAGATCGACCACAGTATTGTTGGATGCATCGCGCATTAGAAACGAACGAAGTTATATAACTACCAGGCCCGTATTCGCTTAATTCATCCGTAAGATCTCCTAGAAATTGACCGATTGGCGGCTCATACTCGTTACCACCGGGGCGGCTCAGGTAAATACAGGAGTCCGTATCGCAGTACAATATTCGTCGTCCGAGCCCCTCAAGATAACTGTATAATTTTAGGCGTGCCTGTGCCGTCGTGTATGCTGCAATCACGGCATTTGATGTCGGGGATGGTTGGATAGCATCGCGGTTGCTCACATAGTTTACATACATAATCTTGTGATTAACCGGTAGCATCCCCGTCACCTCAATCTCCGGACTCGTTAGTAAATTCATTAGCTCCGCGCACGTGAAAACGATAACGGTTTTCACGAGATTCTCTCGTTGACCAAACTTTCCCCAGAATGAATTAAGAGCCAATTTCGCTAGTGAACGTAAACCCGGATTTGGCTGCAAAGCACTTCGCTCGAGACATACACCCTCAGACTCCTTGTACAATGCTATAAAACGTTCTATTGCTTCCTCGTCATCGTTACACTCTGTTGGCGGTCCACTCGCCTCCTGTTTTATTTTTAGTAATGTATCGATGTACTCGGCAAAATGACCGCCTCGTCGCGTTGTCGAGTCATACTGCGTAACAACGTATTGCCAAATTTCATAGATACACGTCACTTTATATCCGAGCGACACAGCTTTTCTCAGTTCGTCCACGACCCATGTGCCGTCAAACGCTCGCTCAGTCGTGTCATCGTGTGTACAAACCTCGGATGTGTCCATATCTGTACAGCACGTTCTACACAGGGGGAACAGTAGTTTCCCATGCATGCGAACCGGCAGTACGGGTATATACAAATCGCGCGGTGCCACCACGGTACACTTCACGAGACCCTCGACGACACTTAGATCGTTTTCAAGTCCTACGAGTTCTCGACACTCGTCACCTACGTACAATTTCGTGTGTCCAACGGGATATTTTCCATTCTTACACACCCATGGATACAGCGAGCAAACACCCACATAGCGTATCTGCTCCTCATTCGCGACGTCGTACAAGCTTACAAAATTTTCCGTTCGACCGTCAAAGATTGCATCACGTGGTTCGAGAGGCGCCCCCTTGACCATGGCGTGATTTTTCACGTATATCGACATTTCCTCGTTATTCTCGAGTAATCTGTCAAAATCGCATTCCCATGTTTCGGTTAGAGTGTACCCTTTCGATCTGATTCGCCCGGAAAGAAGAACGGTACGCTCGTATCGCTCATCCTTTGTATCACCGAATTTAGTTCGAGCATCTCTATTCACGCAATAACATCGCGGACAACCATGCCAAAAGCAGCCGTGAAAATGAAGAACGTGATGGATCCCCGCATCCACGTAGTAACCGTCGACAGCCGGTAGGCCGGCCGGAGGGCGATACTCTCTCGTGCGTCCAGCATGAGCGATAACGCAGTTGAGCTCACGCTCGAGCCATACGAGCCATACGACGGCCTTGCGCGATTACTTATCGCCCCAGCGATATCCTCCTGGTAGTAACACCGCAATGCGATCTTTCTGTAGAAAATTCTTTCGAAATACTCTCATACATGCTGATGCTATCCTGCATGCTTCTGTAAAGGGGCACACGCTCCCACAAGGTATAAGTAACTCTCGAAAAGCTAAACACGCTCGTCTCAAAACCGTAACATCTGTACGACAATATTGCACAAATTGCGTCGCAAAATCAAATTTATAATCTACGCGACTCGATTCTTCCTCATACCATTTTAAAAAGCGCTCGCGATCTGCTGAGAACATGGTATCGGGTGATTAAAAATGCAAAGCCGGCAGAGGACCTGAGTAATTCCGATTTTCCGGTGTGTTGAATAAATGGGGAAATGTACCTTTTGCCACCTCATCAGCGAAACCAAAGGCCTTAGGTAAAGCGCTAAGAGCCATGGGTAAATAGTTTAGACTATCGAGAAAAACGACATCGCCAATTTTCATCGAGACAATCTTCGTACCATTGATAATCAGAGAGGGCAGCTGAGTTTTTCGCACCTTGATTAAATACCGTAGAATAAATTGTGCGTCGAAACCTCTAGCATTATGGGCGATGCAGATGGTCTTTTTAAATTTTTGCGATGATGCCAATTTTACGAGCTCCCTAACAGGATCATCGAGAAACACGAATTCACGTTTACCACAGTTAGCACAATCGGTCTCTATATCCGTGATATCCAGACATGCCATAAATACGCATTGTGCAACACATAAATTCGGCTCGTGAATTTGTGTCGATTTATCATCATGCAAAATCATAAAATAAAAATCTCGTGGAAGACTTGTCTTTTTTCTTCTCTTTTTGCGCCTCTGGTTCCTTAAGAGGTGCTATAAAACACGCATGCGTAGTCAGCCGCGTTTGTTTGCATGTAGTACAAAACGATATACCACATACATGCATCTTTTTATCTGTGGTTTTAATCATACGCGAGCAGCCTCTACAGATTTTCAATGCATTACAGACGCTGTACCGTCTATATTTACGAGACGTGATACCCGCGGAGCCCTCACCCTTGTGATGAGCGAGGCAAAAAGCACCAAAGAACGAACGATTACATTCTGCGCAATACTCAGGCTGGGAGTCTCTATTACTATTGCAATAAGTGGATTTACTTCCAGCACATTGATAGCTACATCGATGCTCGAGTACTCGAATATACTTGGAATTACATTGTGTGCAGAACCCTCGACTACCTGGCGAGATTTAATATCGGTTGATAGTGATGAGAACGCTCGTAATAGAGAATAAAGAGTGTAAGATTAATTTTACCTGTTACGGTGAGTACGTATTTTCGCCCATCGTACAGAGCTGGAACGCGTTTTCCGAAGGTGAGAAATTCATAAACAACAATTGCTATACCCTCGTGAACCAAGTACTCCTGAAAGAGCTGAATTTCGCGCGCACCACACCCTCTAGACGGTGTCGTTACCCCTGCATTACGCGTGAGCTCTATCGCTGCTGTATATTGCGCACCTCGAAGCCCGTTCCGAATTTGACACCATCGTCTGTGTAGCACGCCCGCACGTATTAGACCGCGTTCGGCATGCGCCGTTGTAGACACAAATTATCGCGATTACTTATGCGTAAAATTGACTTTTTTGCTATAGACTCGTGTGTAAGCCTAGTGCCCACACCAGCTCCTTCGACGCCTCGTACTATACATGTCGTCATTCTACATGTACCAGCGTCTATTCGAAATTCGCGCGCGCTCTGAGCTACACTATTTATTAGTCGCCATATATCGTCGGGAACGATGTCACGAGCTGGTCGAAATGATAACCATACAGGTCCTTTCGCGAAAGATGGTACGCTCAGAGTCATACCCACATAATCATGTCCTTCGCACGATTCTGTAAAGCGTGTGAGAACATCTCGTACACCCCCCTCGAACCATGTCAGATGATCGATACCGACCGGTGGCTGACGAAAATAAAAATCTGTTTCTCGACCCTGCATCCTAAAGCGTGGAAAATAGCGTTTTTGCTCGTTGTCGATGCCGAAACGTTCACCAGGAGGCAAAATATCACCACCCCGTGCAGCAGTCCTTCCATCGCCAGTCTGTCCAGCTGCAAGCATAATTAAACCATTTATTAGAATTTTTATTTCATTTACTTTAAATTTTTGTTTGTCGCTAGCTATATACTATGCATATAATTCGTGTAACGTAAGAATTACAAATTTATATTTGCTTCTGGTCCTCGAATCCGTCGACTGCACCCGGGAACAGCCGACGCATTTCGTTAACCAACTCGATTGTCGGCGGTTTCGGCACAGTGAATCGTGCAAAGCGAAAAACGTTTGGGTCCGTCTCGTACCCTGTTTTTTCATTTTACTATTATTATCCGCGTAATTTTTTTATTTTTGTCAGCGTAGTTGTATTATTAAAAGCTTACCGGAATCTACAGGGTCCTCCTCCTCTTCCTCCTCCTCCTTGTCGTCATCGTCTACGTCTTGCTCCTCCCCCTTCTCCTCCTCCTCCTCTTCTTTTTCTTCTTCTTCTTCTTCTTCGTCTTCTTCCTCTTCATCTTCTTCTTCTTCTTCTTCCTCGCTGTCTGTATTGTTGTTGGTATCATCGTGTGAACTGTATTGTTGCGATCGGCCTGCGACGGATTCATCTGGTTCTCTCGAGGGGCCTGCCATGAAAAGACCGTTTGTAGGTTTATAACCGCAGAATGGCTGGGTAAAAGTTATCCAGCGATTTCCTACGGAGCTGTCGCCATCGTTGTCCCTGCTATGATCATCTGAATCGATTCTACCCTCCTTATCGAAATCATAGGTGTCGGATCCCATTTCTGCGTCCTCATACCGTCGAACTATATAAAAATCTTATGAAATAAAGGAAATAAAATAAAAGTAATTAGCGCTGTATATTACTTACGTCTATCATTGAGTATGGGTTGCAGAACAGGCTCATTCAGCCAGCCGCGTCGACGAATAACACGCACCACCGAATCAATAATTATTTGATTATCTAACAATCCAATATTATACGCGTCAACTAAATCGCGCTGATGACACTCGCATAGCATACCGCGAATTTTACGAACAACCGCCCATGTCGGAAGTTCCCATAGGGTGATCTGTAAATTTCTTCTCCTCCACCGCGAACGCAACGACGGTTTACGCCTCAATATAAACTCTATCCATTTTCTTATCAATGAGCGCCTCACCACTCTGACCATGATTGTGCTGTTAGAGTAGTAGTAGTAGTAGTAGTAACCACAGTGAATCAGACAATTAACTAGAGAATTTTCAAAGCGGCTCACTTTTATATATATTCCTTTAACAAGCTCTCTCTCTTCCTCTTTCTCTCTCTCTCTCTGCATATACTGCAGCGATGTAATGAATACGACTAACCAAGAAGATGGCCGCACGCGATCACTTTACAAAAGCAAGACCTAGGGAAATATTTAGCGATGGTGATGTATTTAGTCATCGCGTTTCGCTGATGAAAGTCATATTGTTTTCATCTAATTTCAGGGCACTCGGCCATGAGGAAAATCATCAAATTTCGTTGACGAATATTATTCAGTTTTCATGGCACATCTTATCTGTATGTCGATGTGTGCGTGTGCACATAAGCGTGGGAGAGTACGCAAGAGCTTTGGGGTATATTTGCTGCTGTTACTAGGCTGTTGAGGAGAACGCGTCAAATATCAAAGGATATTGGCTAGCAATTTTCAGTCGTATGATTTGCAGTATCAAAAGAAGAGGCGACGCAGCTAGGTGGTGGGGGAAATCTGTATGAAACGGAGTATGAACACCACTGACGATTCGACAATTTAAAAGTGGTGATTTCAATGTGAAAGACAGTGAGCGGTCTGGTAGACCACAAAAATGCGAAGACGAGCAATTGCAGGAGTTATTGGATGATGACCCAACTCAAACTCAACGGCAATTAGCAGAAGCATTACATGTGTCACAAGAAACAATCAGCAGACGTTTACGAGTAATGGGGAAGATCAATAAACTCGGTAAATGGGTCCTACACGATTTGAATGAACGTCAAATAGAAAATCGCAAAGTCACTTGTGAAGTGCTGCTGCAACGCCATGAAAGGAAATCATTTTTGCATCGAGTTGTGACGGGTGACGAAAAATGGATTTATTCTGAAAACCCGAAGCGGAAAAAATCGTGGCTTTCACCTGGCGAAGCCGGTCCTTCAACACCAAGGCCAAATCGCTTCGGCAAGAAGACCATGCTCTGTGTCTGGTGGGACCAGAGCGGTATTGTGTATTATGAACTCTTGAAGCCCGGCGAAACCGTTAATACACAACGCTATCACCAACAAATTATTAATTTAAACCACGCATTAATCGAAAGACGACCGGAATGGGCCAGAAGACATGGCAAAGTGATTTTGTTACACGACAATGAGCCGTCTCACACAGCAAAAGCAGTGAAAGACACCTTGAAATCGCTTAGATGGGACATCCTTCCGCACCCGCCGTATTTGCCAGACCTGGCGCCATCTGACCATCACCTCTTCGCATCAATGGAGCACGCGCTCCCAGAGCAGCACTTCAACAATTTCGAGGAAGTTGGAAAATGGCTCGACGAATGGTTTGCCGCAAAAGACAAGCAGTTTTTCTGGCATGGTATTCATAAGTTACCTGAAAGATGGGCGAAATGTGTAGAAGCCGATGGCCAATATTTTGAATAAAACAAAAATTAATTTCCCTTGAAAATTACGTGTTTTTTTTACCAAAAAACCGGAAAAAACTTATGCATACACCTGGTCTAGTGTAAATTTCGCTCGAAATATTATAAATAGAGAGAGAGACAGTCCTAAAACCGAAGCATCAGCAAAGGTATTCGATAGAAAGAAGACGTAGCGCTCGTCTCTGTTTCATTAACACAGCAGATCATGGAATACGTGCCAATGTCGATTAGAAGCAAAGCAGCAGAGCTTGGTAAGTAAGAAATATAAAATAATTTTTAAATCGTATTCTTAAATCATGTAATATTTATTTTTAATTATAAAAAATAATGTCTTGCAGAGCGAGCAGCCCCAGCATATGAGCCGACACCGAGGGTTCGTTATTCGTGTCATGGAGAGCGAGAGGAAGATACTCATACTGTACAGATGGAGCTAACTTTGGAGAAGAAAAGTGCCACCCGACATCCTCATCCACAGTTGTCGTTGGTGGCAGAAGATCATCAACGTTGCCAACTTTGTATAATGAGACGTGGCATATCAGGTAAGACAATATCGATTATTCTGTACACGATGTTTTTATAGTGCGTTCAATTAAATAGTTGTTTCATTCTTTTTTCAGAAGTACACTATGATGACAACGCCCACAGCGAAAAATAATTTAAAAGCAATATTATGAGTGATAATACGAATTATTTCCATATAGCAATAAAAATAAAATTAACGGTGAAGGAATCTCCGAGCGTGGATGACCGTGTTTGCAGGGCTGTTGCATACGACAGTAAATGTGTAAAGTGCTTTCCATAAAATATTGATTAATTTAAAAACATCTAATCTCTCTCTCTCTCTCTCTCTCTCTCTCTTTCTCTCTCTCTCTCTCTCTTTCTCTCTCGTTTTGTGAGGGATCATATTCTATATCTTTTACTGCAGAGCAAGCGTTTTGCGAGGAGCATAGCGCAGGGTTATGCATGCTCGAAAACCACTTTCATTGCATTCAAAGCGATGGATACCTAGTTATGATTCATAGGAGGCTGTTATCTTTATGCCCGCGATACTCTCTAGCAGCATCTCGAGCATTTAGTCTGTCTTTGGCATCCTACTTGGAAACACCAAAAATCAATATGTATCCACGATACGGCAAGGAGATTTTAAGCGACGCGTTTCGGTGCCGATTAATGTTTGTCGAGAGTGTGATGAGTGTGTTTCTGCGTACACAGGAAATGTGCGATGCATACGACGATCTGCCCTCGGTGATGAGATAGATATCGGCTACGATATCGATGCCGTGGTCGAGGGCTTTGACGAGGACATAGTAATGAATTAAAGACACGACGCTGTGCGTGTGTATGTGTGTGTGTGCGTGTGTGAGAGAGTACATTCGAGAGACAGGAGTTTAAAATCGCTCTGGCGGGAGGGTAGACGCCCACAACAGCTGTGGTGATGAGAACATAATTTTATTTATTTTTCCAAGTATGTGTACACCTTTGCTCCATCCTGCTCTTATCTCTACTCTTCCTTGTTCACCAAGGCACCCACACCACCTCACTTTACCATGTCCACGTTACCGACACTGGTCAAGCAGAGTGGGTAGCACGGCGGTGGAAAAGTGAGGTGAGGGGGGTAGCCGCGTGGTGGAGGAAGGAGTGGGGATAGGAGTGGGATGGAGCAAAGGTGTACACATACTACTATCGGTAGATACGTCGTGGTTTACGTTCGTTCAGTGAATGAGCAGTATACGAAAATTTTCGCTTTTTACAACCGGACCCCCGCATGAGAATGTCAATTTTTTCAGATGCCTTGCGTTTGAAATTACTGACGGATTCTCGCGCTCTCTTGCGAATAGCATCTTTCACAGCTATATTTTTATCGAGGATATCACCGGCTACGTTTACAACAGCACGCAATGCCTCGTTTCCAACTGCTTTAGCAATCTTCTTTAAAAGTGGCAATACTCGACGAGACATGTCCCTGAGAAAGCTGCCGATACCGTGTCCTTAATTAGACATTCCGATATAAACATGGCGAATACCGCCGTACCCGTGACGTCCCCATTCGTGCTGCATACTGTTAATATTATCCATAGTGGTGTAATCAATCGTGGGACCTTTTGAAATGTAGTGTTGTCGCCCCGGCGTGATAAGGCCAGTCGACAAAGGGAACGTGGGTGATGCTCTTTTTCGGGTGGCAGCGAGACGTGTCTGCGGCGATGCTGGGCGTTCGACGGTCTTACGTTCGTCTGGTCCTGAAAACGACCGGGTGTCGAAACGATGGCCAAGTCGCTGTTTGTCGATGTTCCCGGGTAGATGAGGGTGTGGAACTGAAGATGCACTTGTGGAGGTGTTGAAGATGTATTTATTGGTTATCCTGACCGACTCGGTGGTCGATCTCCAACTCCGACTGCCCGTCTCGACAGTCGATTCTTAACTCTCTATAGCCGATTTCTTACTCACTGATGGGCGCTTTTGTGCCCGTATATATAGGGGCAGGTGGTCGGTGATTGGTCGGGGAAATGTGGGTGGGGTTGCTAGTCCCGACGTCCCACCAACGCACCAATAGCTCGCGAGCACCGCTCCAGGTGAGTCGGCGTGGTGGGGATTTCCTTGTACTCGATAAACCACCCCCGATCAGTGTTTTCTCGGAAGCGGTCGAGCGAGGGTCTAAGGAGCGAGCTGGATAGTCCCGACGTCCCACCGACACACCAACGGCTCGCGCGATCAGTCGCAGGTGGAGCGGCGTGGTGAGGGTTTCCGCATACTTGCCGAACCACCCCCGGGCAGTGCTTTCTCGGAGGCGGTCGAGCAAGGGTCTGTGGAGGGAGCATGCTAGCCACGATCACTCACCGACGCACCGAAGGCACGAATAGGGAGTTCTGTTATATTCCGATTTTACATGTCATTTCTAACATTCTAAGTCTAAATCTAAGCGCGCGGTTCCTCACAAGCGAAGATAAGGGTATAACGTAGTTTTTATTGGATATTGCACAAATGTGCGGATAACAGTATCACAGTCAACGTTCTCTATTCGAATGGTATAGGATTTCCAAACTCGTCTCTTATATCGATCTCGATAGTGTGTAAATTGTTGCGAAGATAGGTATACTACATCGTGGCCTGGTTGTCGCTACTGTTGCTGCTGTTATTGCTATCACTATCGTCTGTAGGCTCGTGTAGTAACTCGGGATTGCGGATGAATTCACGTGGCGACTCTATCGTCCGCAGGAATTTGGTAAAGTGAGATCGGCCGACGGGTTTCTTGCGTTTTCTAGCACACAAAGCATCATTAAGGGGGGAAAAGTGTCGGAAAAGTGATTTTTTTTTAATACAGCAATTTTCAAGAAATATTGTCATAAAATTTGAAGTCATTGGGAGCAAAACTTTTCGAGTTATAGACAATTGAGTCTGCGGGCGCTCGGTCTCCCTTGACCGTCATAAGTCTCCCGTAACCCTCGGCGCGACAATTGATTTACAGCAGTTGCTCTTTTCTGTTTCTCTCTTTCTTATTTCTATAGACATGAATATACTTCTTTGTTGTTCTTTTTTAAAAAATATACCTGACATGACCTGAAGGGTCTTTGTGAAGACTAAACCGAGTTAGTTTGGCATCGTTCGTCTTGCTGTACGGACATACATTTGAACTACAAGTTTATTTCATCATCTATAAAATGGGTAAAGTTGCAAGAGATGATCAAAAAAAAGGTATTCGGAGTGATAGACCAAAAAAAAAGAAAGCAGCATTTTAATCCTAAGCAATCCGGAAGTATAGAAAAGTCTTTCACTAGCTCGTCCGCAAAGAAACTGAAAATTGTTGACGAAATCAATGTACCGGGGAGTTCTGTTCAGTATAAAATAATAGACTTCATGTTAGTGTTGAGAGATAACCTCTCGCTTAACGCGGCATGCCTGCGAGGCACGCCTCGGCTCCGCGAGGCCCTTCCTCGGCTATCTCCGACCCAACCGAGCGCGGCGTGCTACACAGCAGCAACAGGTCGACGCAGGCGAATATCGATCGCCGTGCGCCAGCTGATTTTCCAACATTTCCGCCCGCCATCAGCAACGGGGTTGATGATTAGATTCCCGGTTATGTAATGTTGATGTTATGCGCTGGATGAGATGGGCAGGACAGCTAAATTTGAGATCGGCCTAGTGAGCGTAGTGGTAGCAGTCCGGAGTGTCACCACCCTTGTGAGCCCATTCTTGCTCGGATGCAATGCTCTGACCCGTGTGAGTGGCTACTTGCACGAGGAGAAGCGCTCATCCGTGAGCAGAACCGAAGAGCCGGTTTTGATGATGTCATTAGGGTGATGCCACTTTGAGATTGGCTGCTGCTATTGTAAGTAATGAGCAGCCCATTGAGACAAAAATTGTTGCACCTTCTACTGTCACAATTGCTGTCTTGAGAAGCGAGAGATTGCTAACACCTCTAGAGTTGGCTCTAGGACAGTTGTGAGTATTTCACCAATGAGAAAATGTCCAGGTGAGAGGGTCGGCGTAGTCAACTCCTGTATGAGTGAATGCGCGCGTTAGTGTGACTCGTGAAAAAGGGGGCTGACCCATCAATTGTTCAGCCCGAACTCCTGTTCGCCGAGCACACACAACGCGATGAAACATATGAGTTTTTACAGGAGCTCTTACACCGACGATCCAACGAGTTAGCCGTATTCGAGCTAATGTGAGCTGAGTGCCTCCGTGAAGAGTCCGCACATGCGCTTGATCGATAACGAAACTTGAGAGTCGACAGTGATGAGGTAGAATGGCAGGATGTCTTCCTTCATATGTGAGTGCTGATTGAGACAGGCGACCTCCTACTCTGAGTACACCTTCCTGGTCGATGAAAGCTGTTAGTCGACTGAAGGGGTGAGAGGATGGAAGAGAAGAGCCTGACTGCAGTACTTGTAACTCGTGTTTAAAAAAACACGGCTCGTGTTGCTTGTGTCCAAAAAACATTTGCTGCAGCCATCTCTTCTGTGAGAGAAGCGGTTCCTGCCAATTCTAACCTCTTCCTCATTCTTGCCACTACTCTGAAACAAAATGAGGTAAGACGACACAATTTTATGAGCGAAGAACAGCGATAATTGAGCTCCCAATGGTACGCTGGCGTCAGAGATGCAGTGAGAAAAGCTACCCCCGGTCGGGCTTCCATATTGTGCAAATCCTCAGCGTTTGTTGAGGTTTTCGGCCAAAATTCAATAGGTTTCATCATCCGTAATGGACCTGACCACCACAACTGATGAGAGGCCAATTGAGATGTTGAGATACCCCGCGAGGCATAATCTGCAGGGTTGCTTGTGCCTGACACGTGACGCCACTAAACATTGGGTGTGGGTCCTTGTATCTGAGATACTCGGTTTCAGACATAGTCTTTCCACCGAGCAGGATGAGCTTTGATCCAGGTGAAAGTTACCGACGAGTCCGTCCACAGGTGAGTATATGAGCCTTTGATCTTCAGCGTGGCTTGAACGTATGCAACCAATTTAGCAAGTAACAGTGCAGCTGTCAGTTCAAGCCGTGGTATGGTAAGCTTCATGAGTGGTGCCACGCACGTTTTTGAGCAGATAAGTGAAGCCACCTTTCCTATGGAAGTTGAGTCGACAGTGATGTAAATCACTGCGCCCATAGCCAGTTGAGACGCATCAGAGAAGCCATGCAATTCCACTGTTGAGTCGCTCCATGTGTTGAACCACCGAGGAATTGAGAGTCTGCAGACAAGTGAGATCTTCTCTGATTGCAATCCTTCGTGTTGTGACCTGGGATGGCAGTGGAGCATCCCAGTTGAGCTTGTGAAGCCAAAGCTCTTACAAGAATATTTTGGCTCTTGTCACAACTGGTGAGACGAAACCGATTGGATCAAAGAGTTGAGCCACCTCGGAAAAAACGAGGCGTTTGTGAAAATTTCCGGAGCTGAGTTGAACCGTGAAGAGAATGTGAACTTGTCCTCATGAAGAAGCCAATTCAAGCCAAGAATTTCGTCTCGCAGTCGTCCGTTGAGATAGCTGAGCTTGACGGTGATGATGAGATATTAGCAAGTACGTTGAGGTCCGACGAGTGCCACCTGGCGAGTGGAAAACCGCCCGCCATGCACAAGTCCTTGAGTTGTTGAGCTATTTCAATGAGTTGATGAGTTGAATCCGCCCTCAGCTGTTGTATCATGTGTCACGGTTGTTAATTGATACGGCACAGGGTTGAGTCGATCGTCTTTCCATAAAATCCATTGAAGATTCCAATCCTTATGATGAACGCGGATCTGACGATACATTTTTGTAACGTCAGAGGCAAAGATGTGTCTATGTTGACGGATTCAAATGAGCACGTCCGAAATATTGAGCAAGAAATTAGGTCCAGTATGCATGATGTCATTAAGAGACTTTCCAGAATATGTTGAGCTAGAACCATTAAATACCACCCGTAATTTGGTGGTGATACTGTCTGGTCTTCACCATATGACCCAGTTGCTCATATTCGTCCATGAATTGTGAGTGGAGCTGACCGTATTCAGCATCCTTTGAGATTTTCCGTATAGTGTGCAGCAGACACCGATGTACTTTTGAATATGAGTTTTTCAGATTTGCAAGCGAAGATGTGAGAGGAAACCGAACAATGTATTGGCCTGTAGAATCACGCTGATGCGTGTTACGAAAATGATCCTCGCATGCCTACTCCTCTGGTGTGAGTTGACCGACTGTGTCCTTTGGTGGCTCTTCTTGAACCCATAATTTTGTGAGCACGTTCTGTAATTCCTGATCATCGTGCTGCATGGCAGCATGAAGAACAGTGAGTGCTTCAGGTTGGCATGAGTAAATTGGTCCAATGATAAGCCATCCAAATATTGATAATTGTGCAATAAGCGATGATGATGTGCCCTTGAGACCGTTAGGCCTAATAACCTGATTATAAATATCTGCTCCAATTACAATATCGATCGATCCTGGTGTGAGAAAGTCCGGATCCGCCAGCTTCAGCTTCACTATGTGAGGCCATGTTCGTGCTGGCGACTCGAATGATGGCAGATGCGTTGTAATGGTGTTAAGAATGCGAGCCAGTACCGTGACTTTCTCCTTGGTCTATGTAGAGCACATTGTGAGTTGAACCGAACCATGCGTCTGCGTTGAGTGCCTTCCACCGATCCCTGTGATCGAAATTGATGAGTGCTTGCGTGTGGTGTTGAGTTTACGGAAGAGTTCTTCCGTAATAAATGTCAATTTCGATCCAGGATCGACGTGAAGTCGTGCCTGGTGAGTCAATGCCGATGTGTGAATGTGTGAGTGCAGTTGCTAATAAGGTTGAGCATGTGTTTGTAAGTTAAATCGATGAGAGAATGACTGCGTAAACACTCTAGTGTGTTGACGACTGTGTATTGTGTGGTTGAACGGTGTCGGAGGTTGCAGATCATGCCGTTTGATGCAGCAGCGTGCGGTCTGTGCTTGCTGTCGCATGGTGCACAGTTGATTGATGAATGCCGACCTTTGCCAAGGCAAGATTCGCTGATGATGACCGCGTAGTGCTGATTGCTGGCGTTAGAGTGGCGTAAGGATCATGTTAAACGAGGAGACGATCCAAGAGTACGACAGGCGCGAAGTACACTGTCGATCAGGCCAATGAGCGGAAGTCACCAGGTTTGGTGGACGATTCACTGGTGAGCGAGGACTTGATTGCGTAGGTGGTGCCACCAGCAGCTTCTTACCAGAAGCCCACGCGACTCCGTCACCGACCTGAGCTCCCTTGCCTCTGTCTGCTATGACACTACGAGAGAGTGCACTAAATAATATGTGCAAACTCTACATCTTTGCAAATAGTCGATACACGTTTGAGCACTGTTAATGCTAACATATATAAAGAAGCAAAATAAAACTCCGCAGCGCTGTACGATACCCCACGATGCAGATGTAGAGCTGCGACGAGTCGATCAACGTGTAGCGGTTATACTACGGAGCTAGACTGGGGGGCTCCGCTGTGAGTGGTAGAGCTCGTTGAGCTGTCGGATCGTCCTCCGACGAGGTTAGCTGGTGGTACTCGTTCGTTTGGTGATGGCGCCCGGTGCCGTTCCATCTGACACTTGCAATGACCACTTATCGTTAAGGTCCCGTTGTTTGGCAGATTGCGCTTAGACATGGTGCGCAAGGAAGAAAATGTGACACAGAAATGATATGAAGAAACAAAGATACTTCGCAAAGCGCTACTTTACCAAACTGCTTGGCTGACGAGTACCAGGATGAGTCGATGATGTGAGAGTGCAAGGAATATCCGCAGAATCCCACATCGAGATGAGCCAAGAGATGCGAGCGGAAGGTAGTTAAACCCTGGTTCTACCCTGTGCGAGTCGAATATCCGGCTTGAAGGACCTAAATGTTTGAAAATCCGTCCAGATGGGTTGGATGGAATCTGAGAAGATATTGAAAAAATATGAGTATTCACTCGACGCAGGGAAAAATAAAACCAGACAGAAAGATGGTCTATAAAGGAAGTGGTTTTTATTCTACCATCCACTCTTTCACTACAAAATATCTAAAATAGAAAAAAAATAATAAAGATATAAATTAAAATACAAAGAATTGAAGGTAAATTTTGATTTGAGTGAAACATTTGAGCAGCACATAATTACATTAATTGTGTGCAACATTTATGAGTTACTTGAGTAGCACACAATTATATTAATTGTGTGCTGTGATTATTTTGAGCCGTGTACATGCTGCAGCCAGTAGTGCGGAGCACGCCACGCAATGAGATATGTGAGTGCGCAGATTGATTTTACTAATTCCAGGAACTTCTCAATAAGCTAGAAAATTTGAATGCACAGAGAGTCAGTGCTGGCACATGTAACTCTGGTACTTGAGTGCTGGAATTCTACTAGAACGGACTGTGAAGCAGTCAACGCTGCACTGCACAACAAAATGAGAGTATGAGGATGCACAAATAAGTAGAAATATTCACAGTATTTTCCCAGCAGGTTTACTGGGGGAAAATACAGAGAATAGAGAGCACATGCGCAATTATATTAATCGAGCAGGCAAAATGTAGTGATGAAAACCGTGGTACAGCCAGTGCTGCAGAGCACGCCAAAGTGTGAGACCTTTATGTTGATGTACCGACTTATTTTCTACTCCTCACCGACATTGAATTGCACTGAATTGTGACGGTGTACTCTTACCGTGTATTTCAGTCCTGTTGAGCTTCAAAATGCTGAGAAAATCCGGTGAGCTGGTAAAAAATTCGAGAGTGTACCGAGGATGTGTGCACTGTCCAGGCGGTCTTTCACAGAAGTGTCAAAAATAGTAATATGGCTGCGTAATATGAAAACGTCGTTGAGCGCTGGAGTCAAATGAGAGAGATAGCCGGTGAGCGAAGCCGAAGTCAAGTGAGAGAGATAACCTCTCGCTTAACGCGGCATGCCTGCGAGGCACAGCCTCGGCTCCACGAGGCCCTTCCTCGGCTATCTCCGACCCAACCGAGCGCGGCATGCTACACAGCAGCAACAGGTCGACGCACGGCGAATATCGATCGCCGTGCGCCAGCTGATTTTCCAACAATCAGTTTTGCGCAAAATTGCACGTCATACCTCTTGCTTCAGACAACACAGTATCTGTAATATTATTGTTTAATTTTTATCGAGAGGTCCGTGCAACGCCATTCCAAGCGCCTTACTAGAAGTCTACAAGTCGAATAATAGATAGCCGTGCGGTGCAGGTATAGCATCGAAATATACTTTCTTAAAAAATCTCGTATTCTCGGGATATACCTGGCGTGCTAGATGTTGAAATTACTTGCGATCTCGCGGATTTTTCTAGACAACGATATAATTAGCGTTTAAGGAGATATCGCGCTGCCCGTGACTCTGACAGAAGAGATTTCGCGTTATGAAATTGACACTAAGATTTTTATGATGGCTACCCTTAGTGAAAAGATCGACCACGGTAATGTTCGATGCCTCGCGCATTAGATCGTCAATGACCACAAGTTTAGGCCTCGTATCATTCGAGTAGTCTACTGCTCGCGGTAAAACCTCGCAAAATTCGATTTTATCACCGTACTCTGAATACCCGGACTGCCACTCTGAGTATTAAAAATGTATCCGCTCGAACGGGATATTCGTCATTTCGCACATGTATTTAAATAATTTTTTGACAAAATATGTTTTACCACAGCCCATAGGATCGCTTTTCACAGCTGTCCATGGACGTTTCCAACGTGTATCCATGACGATGAATGTCCATCAAAACCAATCAGCTGACTACTAAGTAAGCTTAGACCGTGACGGCGGCGGCGGCCTGGCGCCGTCAGCTATATTCGCGGTCTTGACATGCTGATAAGGCAAACTGATGGAGGCAAAAAAATGTTCCATTTCAGAAAATTCTCCAGAAAAATATATCGATTTTCGGGCTGCTCGTAACCCAGATATAAAAATCTGGATTGCCGAATGCTTTAATCGCATAATAAAGGAGCGAATGTGGCGTTACTTTACATACAGGCGAAATAAGCGTTACATTCCTGTTTTACAAAATTTTTTGTATGCTTATAATTACACAAGTCACGACGGAACGCGTATTCCTCCGAGCGACGTGACCTTAGAAAATGCCTCTCTATTCCGAGAAAATTTAGCACGGCGTTACGAGCGTAACGCGAGAAAAACTCAAAAAGCCTAAATGCAGTGTCGGTGACTTGGTACGTATCAGTACAACTAAAGCAGCATTCGTGAAACGTTTTGAACGTGGTTCGAGTTACGAGTTATTAAAAATTCAACGAATATCAGTGAATCGAGAACCATTCGTGTATATTTTGCACGATCTGAATAACGAGACTATCGACGGTATTTTCTACAAGGCACAAGTATCGCGAGTACGAGTTGTTGGAAAATCAGCTGACGCAAAACGGTCGATATTCACCGCGCGTCGACCTGTTGCTACTCGGTGATTGGTTGCGCTCGGCTGTCGCAAAGATCTGAGGCAGCGCTTCGCAGGCTTGCAACTTAACCGAGAGGCGGTCTCTCTCACTTGACTTCAGCGTCTCACAACATCGCGTTTATATTGCTCGGCCATTTTGAAGATTTTGACACTTCTCGTGAAAACCGCTTGGACAACTCCAACACATTGCTCTCACCTCGGAAAATTTTCATCGATTTCTCAGGATCTACTCAACCCAGAAGTGCTCAACTGAACTTAAAATACACGGTAAGAGTGCACCGTCCCAATTTACATTAATTCAATAACGATGAGGTGGGGAAATTTCAATTGTGCATCCTCATAAGTCTCATCTCGTGACGTGCTCTGCAGCGCGGACTGCACCACGTTTCACCTCACAAATTTTGGCACACAATTAATATAATTGTAAGTGTTTCTCATCGAAATTCACTCAAAATTTATTTGCGCATTTTTTAAAAATATATTTTTGTAAGTTAAGCGAGTCGACGGGAGAATAAAACCACTTTCTCTACTTACATCTTTTGTCTGGTTATTTCACACCTGCCGTGAGTGAAAACTCTTTTTTTTAAGATCTTGCAGATTCGACAACATCAGGAATTCTCAACGCTTCCGTCACCTGAGAAGACGAAAGAGAAGGAGAGGACGAAGAGGAGGAAGAACGCTCGGAATCACCGTCCCTGATAAACATGAGCTCCAAGGATATCTCTTTCTTTGTCGTGCTACCGAGCAATAGTATGATAGTATGCAGTATTTTCCGGATAATACAACTACGGAATTTATTACAAAACTATCGCGTTAGATACGTTTGCATGGAGAATGGTCTGTTTCCGATGACTCTTTTACATGTTCCTACTGTAGGAAATCGCGTATCTTTTGAGGATGGTGATTATGCTTTATCGGGTTTTAATCTTTTAACGCGGAAATGGGTAGATAGGGTCCAAGTTTCATCTGATGTATGTCGCTCTATACCAAGCCTATAAATATGAAACCGGAATTTTTGTAGAGAAAATACACGTTTATTGTATGAAAATGATAAAAAATCTTTTATTCGAAGTAATGCCCGTCGCTAGCTATAGATTTTTTCCACCTGTCTGACAATTTGTGGATGCGACGCCAAAAAAACTGTTGCTCTTTTGAGGCAAACCAGTCATCGAGCCATTTGCGTACATTTTCGTAAGAAGTAGAGCGCTGCTCAGCAAGTTCGTGTCCCATCGATGCAAATAAGCAGTAATTGGACGGAGCCAAGTCTGGTGAGTAAGCCGCATGCGAAAGTATTTCCCAACTAAACGCCTCAATCGTTTCCTTGACCAGTTTTGCTATGTGTGATGGTGCATTATCATGAACCAAAATCACTTTGTGTTGCCTTTTTTTATATTCTGGTCGTTTTTCACGCAAAACTTGATTCAAATCGATCATTTGTTGTCGGTAGCGTTCAGTATTAACGGTTTCGCCAGGTTTTAACAGGTCATAATAGATCACACCCTTCTGATCCCACCAAACACAGAGCGTTGTGTTCCGTCCATAGCGATTTGGCCTTGCAGTCGATGTCGATGGTTCGCCTGGAGTTACCCATGATCTTTTACGCTTAGGATTCTCAAAATATATCCACTTTTCATTGCCAGTCACAATTCGATGGAGAAATGACTTTTTTTTGTACCTGGCGAGCAGCATTTCACAAGTGGTTTCTTGGTTTTCCTGCTGTCTTTCATTCAGTTCATGTGGAACCCATTTTCCCATCTTCTGGATCTTTTCCATAGCTTTCAAACGTATGGAGACGGCTTCTTGTGTCACATTTAATTGATCCGCGAGTTGTTGTTGCGTTTGAGCGTCATCCTTATCCAACAATGCTTGCAATTCGCTGTCTTCAAACTTTTTCGGTGGTCTTGCACGTTCGTCGTTTCTCACGTCAAAATCGCCACTTTTGAATTTTTTAAACCACTCAAGGCACTGTGATTTACCAAGAGCATGCTCACCGTAAGCTTCGACAAGCATTCGATGCGTTTCTGCAGCAGTTTTCTTCAATTGGTAACAGAAAATCAATGCTGTCCGCAAATCGTAGTTTCCAGGCACAAAATTCAACATGTTCAACGCTATTACTAACTATCCTGTTGTATGAAACTTGTATCGTTGTTAGTTGAAAATCTTTGACAGAGATATCAACAAGGAAATGGCGCCAATGAGGCGGTTTGACGGTAACTATATTGACAGCTAGGGCCATCTATGGGCCAATTGAGGTTTCATATTTATAGACCTGGTATACTCTCTTTTGGAGAGTATAAATAAGTAACCTCACGTGGCCGGTCATCTGCGCTCCCTTCCGAGCGATCAGGTCGTAGTGGTGCGCATATGCGACGACTTATGATTCCACGACTTTCGTGTATCGCCCGCTATAGCAAAGCTACTCGGATTTTCGCAAGAGGCCTATAGGTCTGAAATAATAGAACCGCATTGCGAATACACAGGGTCGAAGCCTGCATCTCTCACTGTCGCTATACCAGGCAGCATGTTTCTATACAGTTGTTTCCATTAATTCTGCGGACTTTCAGTATGACTCGATAAAAATGAAATCGATTTCGGCGCCACGATATACTGTATACCTCTTTTGCGCAACAATTTACACACTATTGAGACCGATGTAAGAGACGAGTTTAGAAATCCTATACCATTCGAACAGGGTACGTTGACTGTGACACTACATTTCCATCTGTATAGCGATAGATTCAATCAGGAGCGGTTTTTATTAAACGGTTTCGAGATGCGACACGACTGGTGTGGTCTATAGATTCATTTTGTCTTGCGGGCGATACGAAGAATGGCGAATGTGGCTTAATGATTCTCGAAGCATCGCTCCTCGTTCGTAGAACAAAAATAGCTCCTGGTGTGCTTCTCTCGCATGCTACAACTCTGGCAAAATCTACGGCTAAATATCCTCTTACGAGAGTCGAGGTAAAAGTCGTTTCAATACACTCTGGTTTTCATGGAGAGACTATAGATAATATCGTGTTAGGTCAACTGCCGAAGCGTATAATTATCGGTTTTCTCGATAACAATGCGTTTAACGGCTGTATGGATCCATTCAAATTCCAAAATTACAAGATTAATGATCTCTCGTTGTATGTAGATAGAGCTCAAATACGATCTAAACCGTTACAACCGGATTTCACGAAAAATCATCTGTATGTGGATGTTTTTCAAACGTTGTTTTCGGGAACTGGAATACATTTCTTGAACCATGGTAATTTGATTCATCGCGATAATTATCGCGATGGTTACTATCTGTTTGCTGTCGATTTGACACCCGATCTTTCGGTGAACATCAATTCATATTGAAATTTAATAAAGCACTTTAGTGTAAGAATGGAGGTACGATTTGAGGATGCGCTTGCTTCAACGGTAAATTGTGTTGTCTACGCGGAATGTGAACTGTAGACAAACTGACGCTAACTTGCATGAAATTTCGCGGAAATCAAGACGTATCTATACACACGGTCACGAGAAGGCTATACGTCTTTGCGATATCATGAGTCGTAAAATTTCTAACCTAGACGATGAGGAGGACACACCATCGTACACATTTATGCCGCAATGTTTCCGAAAATGCTTCAGACACGCTATGACAAACGATACACCATCTTCGCACTGCGCAATTTGCAAGGCTTTTCCAAATAAAAAATCAGCTTCGCAAGCACCCGTTTAAAGGAGAATCGTATATGGACGTTTGGTCGGCAGTCCAAGAAGAATAGAATAAGAAAGAGGAGAAATCTTCATCATGCAGTCGTGACACGATCGACGATGTTGTAAAATAAATATTACATGTTGTTTGAGAAATCCGTCTGATGGTGTTGTTTGACAGATCTTGAACCTGTGAATATATTGGAAAGAAGATGAGTCTTCACTCACGACAGGGTGAAATAAAACCAGACTAGTAGATGGAATTTGGAGAAAGTGGTTTATTGCACCTTCCGCTTAACTACAAACAAATCATATAATTTTGAATAAAACACTGAAGTGAGAATAGATAAATGAAAAACCAAATTTAGAAAAAGTACAAAATAATATAAATAAATGCACCAAAATTCCAAGAATAATAAAAATGAATTTGATCAATTGAACTGCATTTGAGTGCATGAGCTGAGAACCAGCACATAATTATATTAATTGTGTGCTGTGAGTACTGAGAGTGATGTGCGCACCGCAGTCAGTGCTGCGGAGCATACAACGCAGTGAGATGTATGAGTGCGTAGACAAATTTACTGCCTGTCAGCAAATACTCAATGTGATGGTGAAATAGAATTTAAAGAGAGTGTGTGCTAGCACATGCAATTCTGACAATTACTTGGAATTCTATTATGACAGGCTGTGATGCGGTCTACGCTGCAGAGCACAGAAGTGTGAGCTTGAGGATGCACAAATGATTGGACTGAATTCACAACACTCTCCCAGCAAGTTTAATTGGGGGAAAGTGCAGTGAATTGGTAAAAACACACACAATTATATTAATCGAGCATGCTAATAATTGAGTGAAAACGTGGTGCAGCCCGCGCTGCAGAGCACGCCACAGTGTGAGATCTTTATGAGGATGTACCGATGTGTAGTTCACTCCTTACCGTCATTGAATTACGTTAAATTGTAACGGTGTACTCTTACCTGAGTTTTGAGTCCTGGTGAGCATGATGAGCGCGTCCTGAGCGAAAAGCCAACGAGAAAAGTCGAAGATGATGGTGCGCCGTTCCTCGATGTCGTCGCAAAAGTCACTGAATTTTTCAATATGGCTGCGGAATATGAATTTAACGTTGAGTGCTGAAGTCAGTTGAGCGAGATAGCCGGTGAGCGAAACCGAAGTCAAGCGAGAGAGACATCCTCTCGCTCGACGCGGCGTGCCAACGAGGCACATCCTCGGCTTCGCGAAGCCCTGCCTCGGCTATCCTCGGCTCAACCGAACGACGTGTGCTTGAGCACAGCAACAGGTCGACGCACGATGAATATCGATCGCCGTGCGCTAGCTGATTATCCAACACATGTATACGTCTATCAAAGCGTATAGGTCATCATTTAATGATTGACTATGTGTTCAGCATGAACACTGGACAAATCTACGAGAATCTGCAGTATCTACCGTTTTCAACCGTTGGAGTATACCCAGTTGACAAAATTCCTCGTGTACGGTCGCTACCGCCCGGACTCGTAGTTACCACGGATAACCACGACGGACTTCGACAGCACTGGATTGCCATGTACGTTGACCATCATTGAGAAAGAATGTACTTTGTTTACTACGGGCTATCACCGATTACACCGCAGCATCTATCACGGATACGAAGAAACTGGAAATATGTCGGATGAGTGTGGACAATTTTGTATCAGATTCCTACATCTTATGTCAAGCGTATTCATCATGTTGTAATTTGATAATCTCTTTAGCGATAATGTGATGAAAAACGATAGAATAGTATGTGAATATTAAAATGCTTTTACCACACGACGATCGGACAGTGATAAAAATAAATTTCATGGTGGAGGAATCTGCGAGCTAAGATTACCGTGTTTGCAGGGATGCTGCATGCGACGGTACATGTATGTAAAGAGATTTACATAAAATATCAATTAATTAAAAACAAATACCTCGTCTTACTGGGTTTCTTATTTTATAATTATATGTAAATTATTACAATAAGTATGACTGTGGTCTCTCTCTGTACGGTATCAAATTCTGCGCCTTTTACTGCAGAGCAAGCAGTTCGCGAGAAGCACAGCGCAAACCGGTACGCACGTACAAAACCGCTATCTTTGCATTCAAAGCACTGGACACCTTGTTAAGAATCAGAGGGGTTTGTTATCTTAAAGCTCCGTGATACCCGCCAGCAGAATTCTGAGTATTTAGTCTGTCTTTAACTCCGTAATCGTGCAGACTCAAACGTATTTTTCGATATGCATCCTCGTTACGACGCTACCGTTCTGGGTGTGGCCTTTCGGTGTCCAGTGCTGTATATAGATCAGGATATGGTGGTTCACTTGCGTACGTCGGATATGTGGGATGCATATGAGGAGTTGGAGAAAACTTCCCATTGTATCTTCTATGAATCGGACCATGAGGGTTTTAGCATTGCCCTGGAAGACATTTTTATGGGGATGAGGTGCAGGGTTGTGCATCATGGGCGTGCGGACCGCTGTGAACTGATCCATGCAGACGCTGACGGATACTCGGAGGTACTCCTGATCGACCAGTGGTCCTCGGTATTCGTAAACTGGGATCGTTTGTATTATCCTGACACCCTCAGCGCAATGATACCGGCATTGTTCATAGGATTTCGTTTGCATGGACTGGAAAGTGTGGACCGCGAGTCGGTGTGTAGTTCCACCGTATCATTGCTCGGAGTGGTGGGGAGGAGCGAGAGCCGCACGCCCAGTGTACGACTAATGACTGTGGTGAATGTGTGTGTGTGTGTGTGTGTGTGTGTGTGTGTGTGTGTGTGTGTGTGTGTGTGTGTGTGTGCGTGTGTGTGCGTGCGTGCGTGCGTGCGTGCGTGCGTGCGTGCGTGCGTGCGTGCGTGCGTGCGTGCATGCGTGCGTGCGTGCGTGCGTGCGTGCGTGCGTGCGTGCGTGCGTGCGTGCGTGCGTGCGTGCGTGCGTGCGTGCGTGCGTGCGTGCGTGCGTGCGTGCGTGCGTGTGTGCGTGTCTCTACGTTACCGACACTGGTTAAGCAGAGTAGGTAGCGCGGCGGTGGACAAATAGTGTGGTGGGCGTAGTGGAAGACTGAGTGCGGATAGGAGTAGGATGAAGCAAAGGTGTACACATACTACTCATATTCTTACATGTTTGAACAAGAACATTAACGCTGAGATAAAATTGCTCCTACCCATGACATTCGCAAGGCGAGCTTAGCAATGAATGATGGGCCAAACTTGTGTCCCACGATATAAACATGTCAACGCCGACATTCTAAGATTTATAGTGGTTGACGACGATGTGGCTGTTGTCGGAGATCACACGGATGACGACACTGTTGTCAAAATCGGAATCTTACGTCTAGCAGCGGGCGACTTCAACATGTGCTATCTGATATTCTAGTCAGCTGAACATACTACATCTGGCTACTCGACAGCAGACGACGGAGACGAAGAAGAACTATCAGGAGAAGCACAATCAACACAATTTCTACCCGACAATTTAAAATTCGGGTGGGAATACGCTCAATCTAGGTTCTGAGAGGGTAAGAGGAAGTCGATACAGACAGCATACTTGAAATTGTCAGATGTCATGCGTAACTGATAAGAAAATATCGGACTTACAGTCACGTCATTAGGCCGGTAATTCGTTCTAGATAAATCCGTAGGGCAGACGCGTCCTGAATAACACAAATCTCGTATTAGAAATGTATCAAACACACGTGAAAACTTGTAGCAAAGTCAAATTCTTTCCAAGACCACGACGCGCGACATACCTGCTCGATCTAGCGATCAATCAGGTTAAATAGTGAAGTGCGAGCGAGAGCTTCACCTCACCCACCGGGTAGTTCGAGGCAGGTAGGAATGAGGAACGGTGGCTCGCTAAATGTTTAAATTCACGCAAAATATTTAGTAGACCCGCCGTAGTTAGACTGAAAACTCATGCGCATATGAGCGTGCAGTAGAGGGCGGTAGCAACTAAGATGGATTAACGGTAGATAATTGACGGCAACAGATGGCCCATTTTGATGGAAAATATTCAGGACGGAAATCCCATATGGTAGGGAAAAACTAAACATCTAAACGACGAAATTATCATTAGGAAATCACACGAAAATTCTATTATCATGCGTACACAATTATAAAGGTGTGCGTGAGCTCGGAAATTTGCTTTTGCACTCAAGTGGATGCTACAAATCCACAAAATTAATGAGTTTTAAGTCGGTCTTTCTATTTTCTGAAATCTGTATCGCTTAATTTTCCATGTTTTTTATGTATAAACCCAACTACTACCTACTACTGAAACCTAAATTAATTTCTATTCTGCTGGATCCATACCCTAGACACTCTGGGAATTCAAATATAATGAAATTATAATAGCGAAATACCGTTACACTATCGATAGAATGCTTTCGCCTAATATAATAATAATAATAATAATAATAATACTAACCAAAGAGTTCAGTAAGTGAAAAAATATGTGTAAAAAAATTTTAATGATGAAATTAGTAGTCATAGTAACTTGTATAAGACAAAGTAAAACGACAGTGTTTCTTAAGGAAAATCAGATAACCTATCCGGTACTTACAAACCAAAAAGACAATTGAATTTTATAGACCTTATTTCCTATGAATATCTCTCGAATTTTTCATGCAGGGATAGTAATAAATGAGTTAAACAAGATCCTGCGAAGCCAAATTGGTTATGAGTCGAGGGCAAAATCATGCGCGTAACGTCAAAATCATTACTATAACCCCTGCGTAAAGTATGCTACGCAGAAAACTTGTATCGCAGGCTTTGTTAGTAGCGTGACCACGTAACCAATGAATAATCTTTCCGGCGGTCTAACTATTCGCGTTTACTAATTTCATTTAAACTTGAAAAATGGGTGTCTGATATGTGACGGTCTCCCCTTAATAAAACTGAGTCAAATATTTAAGATTCTGAATAATACTGATATGTTCTCACCGATCGTAGCAGCGGTAGATTCACGTCAAAGCAGCCAGCAGCAGAGAAATGAAGTCTTCTATTGATCAGATGCATCGATGTTTCCATGTTCTTTTCATTTAAATAAAATAGGTATTTTATTGTCCAATATAATACATAAAGGATGTTGTGCTACAATATAAACTTGCCTCATTTCGATTCCGACCAGAATTCTTGAGCCATCGTTTCCAGTCAATCATGATGTAACCCATGCAGTTTGCCTATAAGGGACCACGATATTTTGTAATAGCGAGTTTTACTATATTAACGCACAAATACACAGAGAGGGTTTTGAGCTTCAAAGGTGAAAACCTTCCACCCGTAGCTTTTTCCACTGGATAGTTGAACCTGTTGCGTCGAAAGCAGCGAGCAGCGAGTGGCTTAATTGACAACATCTACATAGTTTCTAGAGGATTGTAAAGAACGAAAGGAAAATAAAGAGTCTGCCCTCACTTATCCTCTTGAGTGAAACGAGCTCACAGACTTTCGGGGAACATTTAAATAATTAGGACCGATGGATTCGGTTTATCCGGATGAGCATCGCAGGAGCAAGAAGGAATATAAAGATTGCAAGATATCAGGAACGCGTGTAGCGAACTTCGGAGGTATACTTAAAGATGCAGAGTAATCGCTACAGTCGCTCGCCGCTCAAGGTTACAGGCATTGAAGTTAGAAGATGTCCTAATCATTCTAAAATATATTTTTGTACGCATTTTTTAACCTTAAAATATACATTATTACTAACTCACTAAATTCTTAAAGGCGTGCTTGTTTTATTATAATAAATGTATTTAAATTAAGTAAATTGTTTACATAATTGTTCAAAAGAATTGTGCACGGAAATAGTGTATTAGCCTTTACTTTTCAATTTTTCTACAAGTCCATTTACATTGTTATGTACAATTATTGTTACTAAATTCCAAAATTTGATCATTTTTACTGCTCCGAACTAGCAAAAACTCCAGAAACTTGTCATAGTTCCTGCATAGCTAACAAAATAACGTCAACTTTACAGGAGTTAGACGCTCAGAGCTTAACTCTTGCATTTTGTGGGGAAATAGTGACCAACTGGAGCCCTATTTTCAAAGTTGAATTAAATATAAACAATGATAGATATGTTGCAGAAGAAGGTACGTATAATTTGCATGGTTATGCACTCTAAAATTCTACTGAAAAGATTTTCTATAGTGTTATTGAGGAATACCGAGTTTAGTTGACGGTAATGTGATTGCAAAATAAAATTAGTCGTGGTAGACAGTTCGTAACAAATAATAGGGTTTACGCAACAACACAATGCAAAATTTAAAATGTCTATGCACTCAAGGAGCAGTCCCGACACAACACTTGATTATATTAACCAGTGAGGGGATTTGGTGAGCTAAAAGTTCGATGTATGCGGATGTGCAATCATCCCGCGATTATACCAGCAACGTGCAAACACGACACAACACGAGGTGAGCCCGGATATATTGATGCACCGTTGATTAGCACAAAGTCCTTTATAGAGTTTAACTAACAATAAGTTCAATGTTTGCCTTTACACTAGCCTTCTGAATGAGACCGACGAATACTCGATGAGCACAAATTGTCAGGTGTATTGAGAAATACCCGACACGAGGCAGTTGTACTGTCCGTACTATGAACAATCCTTCACGGAAGTAAGATGACTACAGCTTGAACTGACCGATGCCACCGATGCTTATAGTAGTGTGCGTGCGCGCAGAGCCGATTACATGCTGTGTACATTTTCGTGCGGTTCTGCTGCTCAGCAACCAATGCGAGAGTAGTTCAGCATATATAGCAAAATAAACGATGATTCTCGCATAGCCCCATACTTTACATTAGCGCCGGAATCAATATTGTGATACTGAGCTAGGGTGTCAGACGCAACTCTCAACAAATTTTGAAACATCTGACTGTACTTGTTACGAAGTGTACTTTTATTTGAGTCTCGGAATTTTTAGTGTTCCTGTTAGATAATCAGCTGGCGCACGGCGATCGATATTCGCCGTGCGTCGACCTGTTGCTGCGATGTAGCACGCTGCGTTCGGCATTGCCGGAGATATCCGAGGCAGGGCCTCGCAGAGCCGAGGCTGTGCCTCGCATGCATGCCGCGTTAAGCGAGAGGTTGTCTCTCTCGCTTGACTTCGGCTTCACACACCGGCTATCTCACTCATTTGACTCCAGCGCTCAACGACGTTTTTGTATCAGGCAGCCATATTGCAAAATTTGACACTTTCGGAACAACCACGGGAACAGCGCACACATCTCCTGGACATCTCGGATTTTTTCACTGCATTCACCGGACTTTCTCAACCTTCTGTGCTCACCAGGACTCAAAACTCAGGTAAGAGTACACCGTCACAATTCAGTGTAATTCAATGTCGGTGAGGAGTAGAAAATAAGTCGGTGCATCCTCATAAAGGTCTTATCCGTTGACATGCTCTGCAGCGCGGGCTGCACCACGGTTTTCACACTACTTGTTGCTCACCCAATTAATACAATTGCGTGTGTTCATATCAGTTCACTGTACTTTCCCCTAACCAAGCTTGCTGGGAAAGTACTGTGAATTTATTCTACTCAGTTGTGCATCCTCATCATTTTACTTGTCACGCTGTATCATATCATATTGCAGCACTCAAGCAGTACAACTGCAAGTGCACTCACTTTTACCATGTATTTTCTCATATAACTTTATAGAGAATGTACTGGGAATAAGTCAGATCTTTTACACATTCACATTTCTCACTCCATGGCATGCTCCGCAGCACTGGCTGCGTCATGCTCACTCTCAAGCGCACATATCACACAATTAATAGAATTGTGTGCTGGTCATTATGTAATAAAAGACAGCACAATTAGCATAATTGTGTGCTGGTCTCTCAAACCAAATTCAATTCAAGTTATTCACTTGTATACACTTTTTAATTCTCTATTTTTTTTGGAGTATTTATTTTTATATCATTTATATTTTTTTAAATTTTTCATGTTTTTGTAGCCTCCAAGCGGGTGGTAAAATAAACCACTTTCTCTACAAAACATCTTGCAGTCTGGTTTCATTTTTCCCTGTCGTGAGTGAAGCTTCATAATTTTCAATACATTCACAGCTCAACTACATCTGGACGGATTCTCAAACAGTTCCATTTACGTGAAAAATCTGATTTATGCCATAAAATTTAATACCAAGTATACTTGAATGAAAGTGGACTTTATAAAAAAAATAATGAGGCCTCGCAGAGTTGAATTGGTTACAATTTGTGGATTAGACTTGGAGAGCCGTACTAAGATTATCATTATGGCTTATGGCCTCTGTTTCAAGTATGCATTGTAGTAAGTTTCAGCAATGGGTATTTCTAGTGCATAACCACCTAATTCATGTATAATTTTACCAGCCCCCTAACCATTTTTGTTTACTTCACATTACATTTTTTTTAATTCAGACTCTGATCGAGGCTTATTTTCACTTCACCAATTTAGCTTCGCAAGTTCATTTTACTTGTTATGACGTACTTTCGTTCACGTATAAGAATGCTTTTTTATTCGTTTCGTAGCAAAGTGACGATTACTTACATGTCAAATTACACATGTACGCCTGTTACGTCCTGAACAATAAAAAGGGTGGACGCAATGAAGAATAAATTGTTTGTCTCCGTTTTAAGCCACAATGCACTGGCTAGGGATCGGAGCACGGTTGGGTGATTAGGAATTTTTATTATATTGTATTGTTCGCTCATGAAGGACCAATCAATGATCGTTAAATACTACTAATAGAAATAATTAATTACAAATATCAATAGATGCGGTTATGAGGGTCAACCTTCGTGATCGACCCCCGGAAAAGAATTGCTCGAAACAATGAGGAAATGAGTGCTGAATGCACCGCGCAAGAATAACGTCGAAAGGTACCGAGTGATTAACGGGGCGCAGTGCGTTTCGATGATACGCTGCGTCCCGCCGGTCAGCGTGGGACTGCTGACCTAAGCAAAAGGTGTATACCGAGCTGTGATGAGCACTACTGGGTAGCACAAGAACAGATGCGCATATGTGCGGTTGAAGCAAAATATATTACAATTAATTTACAACGATTTAATGAACAATAATGTTATGTTTTTGCATAACATAACATGTCCTTGCACCTAAGATCCGCAAAACTCTATGCTTGACAAAAGGGAACAACTTCACAACAAGTAAAGAAGTTAAAAACTGAATTGCGAAGATAAATTACTTGCGAGTCTTGGGTGATGATGTCGTTGCGAACAGCTCCAAAATTATCATTTTGAACCCTGCATTAAGTACGGTTTAGGAAAATCACGGGCCAACTTATATGGTAGAACAGAGAAGACATAAGATAAGCGTTGGGCATATCAACGGAACACTGCAATCTTAGGAAGCACATAAACGCATTGGGTATCGAGGAGACTAGTATGTGCATGTGATACGACACTTTGCAGCTCTAGCTGGGAACAGCCTGAGACACCTAGAAACATACCTTTTGGAGCCGATAGAGGCTACCTTTCCTCTGACTGGTCTGCTAGCCTTCGTGAGAGACCATCATCTCGAGGGTGCATAATAGACCTATGGTCTAAGTGCGTGTGCAGCAATGTCCCCTTTAATTATTATTATTATTATTATTATCATTATTCAGTATGCTTCACAGAACGTCTCCCCGCAGCAGGGCTTAGAAGTGCATGATCACCCAAAACAATTATAATTTCTAAAGCAATATAACTATATAACTATTATTGTTTATTTTACGTTCAAGTATGCAAATCGGGTTCCAATTAATGACAGTTTCTCTATAAAGCCATTTGGAACGCGTTAGAACACCTGCCGAAGTGAAGTCTATTTTAATTGAGTGCTGAATACGTACAATGAACTAACTCCGTGCAAAGACTGTGAACAAGGGTCATTAACCAAGGTGAATATAAATATATGGCTTAGAAAAACGGAAAAGAAAGGATGATACAAGAAAGTTGCAGTACTAAAGAAAAAAAAGAGGACTTAACAATCGCGATATATTCCGAGCGTGCCCAAACCACATAAGGCCGGTTTTAGTGAGACGTTAAACTAACAAAAATGGGTTACTGCTTTCCTTATTTCATTATAGGGGCTTCCAAGGGTGTAGATGTAGGGATGAGCTATATAGAGCTATATAGTGAAACGTTTTGCGATTTCTTTACACTACTTTTATTTTCGGCTACGATGCGCGCGAGTTCGGTGGCGGTGTAAAATCGCGTCAAGTTTGAATTTTGTTCCGAGTGATATCTACCGTGATCGTGTGGAGAGGCAGCTTGCTCGAAACTAGTTCGTGCACTGGGCTGGAGGGAGCGAGAGGATCCGTGGATGTGTAGATTTGCAATCAATATTAGGTTGTTATTAGTAATTTTTATTGTTTTTGTTGGTCAGACCTCAGTTTAGATTTTTGTTGCGTCGCATTTGTCCGTGACAGACATGCGGTTTTGTTTACCCTTTCATCATTGGTCTTTTTTACTGCTTGGGTAATTCTTTTCTTGATTTTTACTGAATGGAAGGCCCGTGATTGCTGGATAAGCTTCTGCTCGATGGTTAGTTCAGCTAAGGTAGGGAGGATGGTTTGTGGAACGATCTAGTCGCTCTTATGAACTCACGCTCGCTTTACATTGGTTACTTAACGTCTACATATGAGGAATCGCTTCCAGTTCCTTTTCTTATAGGTTTTGACTCTAATATTCGCAAAGTGATTAGGTATCACTTGTACGGAGCTTGACACTCAATTTATCAATTTCAAGGGAATCGCGGCTGCTTAGTACGCGATTTTTATAATCCTACGTATGTGGAATTAATGAGATTCCATGTTTTCTTATGGGTTTTGACTCTAATATTCGCCAAGTGATTAGATATCACTTGCACGGAGCTCAACACTCAATTTATCAATTTCACGGGAATCGCGGCTGCTTAGTACGCGATTTTTCTAATTCTACGTGTGTGGAATTATGAAATTCCATGTTTTCTTATGGGTTTTGACTCTAATATTCGCCAAGTAATTAGATATCACTTGCACGGAGCTCAACACTCAATTTATCAATTTTCAGGGTGATCGCGTTCGTTAATACACGATTTTTTTTTCTAATACTACATAAGTGGAGCAATAAATTTCCAGTTCAAATCAAGGTTTGATTTTATAATTCGCAACGTGATTAGATATCATCTTTACGGAGCTCAACACTCAATTTGTCTATTTCGGGGTCGTTAAATCTGGTATAATTTTGACGTTAGATCTCGATCTCTATTAGGATATGGATGGCAGAATCCTGTTGGCCATTTGCGTTTTGCGTGTCTCTATTTTAGATGTTGAAGGGGTGGTCTAGTCGCTGGGCTTGGTCCTCATACGGGGCGTTCCTTTGTACTTTCATTAGATGTACCGGTTCGCCTTATTTTAATCATTGGACGTTAGCTGGTGTTATGCTATTTCGAATGTTATTGTTTCGGACTGCCCGTTTGCGAGCTTTGCCTCTTGAGGCTCCGCCCTGCCGATGGTCGCGCAAAGAGTTTATAGTAGGGACGCGAGTGTCGTGTGGTGAGGTGGTGTGTATGATTTTACCTACCTATCGTTTCTCGCTTTGTTATTGTTTGGGTCCCTAGCTATAGCTCTCTGTTCGCAAGAGACACCGGGTTCGCAGCTTGACCAGCTAGCTCTTCCTAGACCCCGGATACTGAAGCCTTTATTCGCAATTAATTAAGCACCTTCTCGCGCCATTAAGAGGCGTACGATTTGGTTCTTGATTAATTGTGACCAGCCGAGGTATCCGTAAGATGCAGGTGGTAGCTGGTGCTGGCCCTAACGTGGTCCCACCCACGCAGGTACACCCTACGAGTCTAATGCGCAGTGCACTCAGTCGGGATGCCACTCCCTTGACCTTGTGTCACTCGTGCTGCTTCACACTCCAAGAGACGGATAGCCACGACGCCGTGCGTGGGGACCCGTTAGTGGAGTGTGCCCTGACGCTGTGAGTAGGGGCGGCCAAGCGCAGTGCAGGGAAGCCTTACTCCTCACAGAGTATCCTAATGAGTTCGTTTACTCAACCGACGGCCAAGCCCAATGCAGGGGAATCAGTTGAGAAAACGAACACTCGTTCTAACATGGTATTTCCCAAACGGTTAGTATGTGTTTCCTTTCGGTTCGTTCAGTCAAACGACGGCCAAGCGCAATGCAGGGGAATCGGTTTGATCGAAAGAACACGTCTTTGTTACATGTAGATTTTACGTGTGATTCTTATGTTCTCGGTGTGCTGTCGAGCAGCACTTCGTCTTGACTTATTAGATTTGACAAGAGCCCCGAGGCTTATCCTTTCGCGGTTTATATAGGTTGGCGGATGGACCCCGGGAGGCCGTTTTGAGGTAGGTCACGTGATGTTTGTCGCACTTCAATCACTAGGTGAGAGAGGTGCGGGGTGACGTGTAGGAGTACCGTTATTTCTCGAATTTCTATTCTTAGCCGATCTTTGTCCCTCTAGGGTTTAAATCGAGGTTTCGGCGAGGTTGAAATTCGTCGGACAATGTTATCTTCCTACTTGTTGTAGGTTCAAACTTTTTATCTATTTTTTTCTCCGGTTTGATTATGGTTTTTCCCGATTCAGGCCCCTATGGGTCTTTCTCTGTTTTGTAGGCCGCTGCCTTGCTGTTTCGTCGATGACTAATTGCCCAGGATAATTAATTGTAGTTAGTTATCTCTTTCTTGGTGTGTTTTTGACAGATTTCTTGTGGATTTTTATGTTTTTTGTTATTTTCCGGTGTTCTCCTACGTGAGGATCGTTTTTCCCTATGTGTGTTTCTTGGTTTTTGGTCGATATGAGTTTGTTTTATGTGTTTTATTAATATTAATGTTTTATTCATGAGTGGGGGTACCTCGCGACGTTTCATGAGGAGTTATCTTGTTGATCTTTCTCTATGTGTCGTGGTATCTCGATAGTTCCATGAATTCTTTCCTACGTTTGCCGGGCCGTGGCGTTCCCGATGTTCTTGCCTTTTGGATAGAGTAGCCTATTTGGGGTTGTGCTGTATGTTTAAGGCTTGGTCTGGTGATTGTGTAGGGCGGGGGCTACTACGCTGGTCTAGTAGGCTGATGTGTGCTTGTTGTTACGCCTACTGTTATGTTTACATCGTGATCTTTGGCTAGGCAGGCCTCTTATTTACGCCATTACTTTTAGGGTGTGTACTTGTAATTCTGCGTGTGTACCTACTAGTCCTTTCTATTCTCCTCGTCCGGTAGATACTTCTTTCGATCCGGTCTGGAGTGTTTTGTCTACCAAGAACTATTTTGTGTGCTTTGTCTGATTTTGGTATGTTATATGTCTTATTTCAGTTTGTGTAGGTTGGTTTAGACGTGGTGAAGGTTGTGAGTCATAGTAGCGGATCGCCTTAATGCGTTCCGTTACAATAGAGACACTCTGACGGTGTCGCTCAAACAATATAAAATCCAAACGAGGGAATATCATGTATAAACTACAAATAATACATAAGAGTAGTATGTGTGCAGCTTTACTCCATCCCACTCCTTCCCCCACGGCGCGGCTACCTCCCCACCTCTCCACGGCGCGCTACCCACTCTGCTTAACTAGTGTCGGTAACGTGGAGATGGTAAAGTGAGGTGATGTGGATACCCTGGTGAAAAAAGAAGAGTAGAGATAAAAGCAAGATGGAGCAAAGGTGTACACATACTTGGAATAACATTCGTAACTCACCCTTATGCTGGCGGCATCTACGAAGGCTCTCCAGGGTGACGGAAACAATAATTAATCCATGGCGCGCACACACACATTTGCACGCACGCACACACACGCACACTCGCTCTCTCTCTCTCTCTCTCTCTCTCTCTCTCTCTCTCTCTCTCTCTCTCTCTCTCTCTCTCTCTCTCTCTCTCTCTCTCTCTCTCTCTCTCTCTCTCTCTCTCTCTCTCTCTCTCTCTCTCTCTCTCTCTCTCTCTCTCTCTCTCTCTCTCTCTCTCTCTCTCCGTTTAGCGTATCGCTACCATACGTTTCCACGATCAGGTCTTGATCTCCGGCCTCGTCAATAGCATGATCGAGACCAAATACCACGCATTTCACAAGCAACACAGATAGTGTAATAATCGGCGGCTCGGGATGAAATAGCTGCGGCCAATCGACGTATATCAATTCCTCGATATCGACCAGCATCACCTCGCAGTGCCCGTCATCCACATCGATGATCTCCCCGCGCACAGCTCTCTGATGCTTGCACAACGACACACGACGCCCTCGCACACAAGTCTTTAAATACGAAGCTACTCCTCTCAACACATCCATTGATAAATAAATTGTCTAAATCATCCTCTAGATTGAGCAATGCAGCACATAATAGCTCCGTACGCAGGTATATTGTATTATGTCCCGTACCACAAATCGCCCGAAACACAAAAGTCTCGGCTAACTCGAAGTTATCATACCGGATACATTTTTAGATTTTTGGTTTATACTTTCGTTGTGCACTGCTAAAGACAGACTGAATGCACAGGATGCTGCTGTGGGGATCACAGGGTTTGGAGATAACAAACTCCCCTCTGAGTCATAACTGGGTGTCCAGCGCTCTGAATGCAACGACAGCGGTTTCGCACGTTTGTATCGCTTTGCGCTGTGCTCCCCGCGAAGCACTTGTTCTGCAGTAGAAGGCGCAGAATGTAATACCGTACCGCGAAAGACCTCGATTATAATTATTGTAATAATTTATATATAATTATAAAATAAGAGACACAGTAAGACGATGTATGGTATTTGTTTTTAATCAATCAATATTTTTCTTTAAATCACTGTACGCGCATTGACCGTCGCATGCAACATCCCTGAAAATACGGTAATCTTCGTTCAGAGATTCCTCTACCGTTAAATTAATTTTTTTCACTGTCCGATCGTCGAAACGTAAAAGTATTGTAATATTCGCGTACTATTCTATCGTTTTTCATTACATTATCGCTAAAGAAATTATTAAATCGCAACATGGTGAATCGCAGGACATAATATGCAGGAATACGATACAAAATTGTTCACACACATCCGATTTATAACTCTGTAGCTGCTTGAGGCCGTACCGATAAAACTTGCAGTTTCGTCGTAGCCGTGCGAGATGTTGCAGTATAATCGGTGGTAGCCCGTAGCTATCAAAGTACATTCTGTTTCCATGATGGTTAACGTACATGGCCATCGAATGCTTTCCAGGTCCGTGGTGGTTATCCGTGTAAACTACGAGTCCGGCCGGTAACGACCATACACGAGGAAATCTGTCAGCTGAGTATACTCTAACGGTTGAAAGTGGTAGATACTGCAGACGCTCATAGATTCGTCTAGTGTTCATCCTGAACATATAGGCAATGATTAAATGATGACTTATCCGCTTTGATAGACGAATATATGCAAAATTTATTTCACAGCATCGTCGATGGTGTCAAGACTACATGGTGAAGATTTCTCCTTTTTCTTATTCTCTTCCTCTTCGTTTGCCGACCGAACATCCATATATGATTCTCATTTAAACGGGTGCTCGCGGAGCCAATTTTTTATTTGGAAAGCCTGGCGCATTGCACAATGCGAAGACGCTGTATCGTTTATCATAGCGTGTCTGAAGCATTTTCGCAAAGATTTGGGCATAAATGTGTACGATGGAGTGCCCTCCTCATCCTCCAAGCTGGACATTTCAGGACTCGCGATATCGCAAAGAAGTGTAGCCTTCTCGTGACCACGTGTATAGATACGTCTTAATTTTCTCGAAATTTCACGCAAGTTAGCATATGCTTGTTTACAGCTCACATCGCCCTCGTACCATTCAAGACCGTGAAAATATTGCGAGAGAAAATTATTCTGGCTCTTTGAATGCTGCGGTAATGCGGCAAAGTGACACGGTGGTGCGACGATCCGATGAGCAGAGTACGGTCTACACACTGCTACCACGGCAATTTCTTTCGAAATAAATTCCGAGTCTTTACCACGCATTCCCTGCATATCCACGACGATATCCGTTTTCACGTCTGATCTGTACAGATGTTCAAGTTTGACTGATCAGTTACACACAATGACGCTTCTATGTGTCTTAACACGTAACAGTTTTATTCCGACATCCGCCATTACCTGCAGAGAGGCATCGACTTCAAGGACATTATCATATTTTGCATAGACTACACAATTTACCGTTGAAGCAAGCGCATCCTCAAATCGTACCTCTATTCTTACACTACCGTGCTTTATTAAATTCCAATGTGTATTGCTGTTCGCAGAAAGATCGGGTGTCAAATGAAAAGCAAACAGACAGTATCCATCGCGATAATTACCGCGATCGATCGAATTACCGTCGTTCAAGAAATGTATTCCAGTTCCCGAAAACAACGTTTGAAAAGCATCCACATATAGATGATTTTTCGTGAAATCAGGTTGTAACGGTTTCGAAGGTATTTGAGCACCATCGACATACAACGAGAGATAATTTATCTTGTATTTTTGGAAATCGAATGGATTCATACTGAAGTCGCCGTTAAATGCCTTGTTATCGACAAAACCGATAATTATACGCTTCGGCAATTGACCTAACACGATATTATCGATAGTCTCTCCATGAACACCAGAGTGTATTGAAATAGCCTTAACTTCGACTCCCGTAAGAGGATATTAAACCGTAGATTTTGCCAGAGTTCTAGCATGCAACAGCAGGACACCAGCAGCTATTCTTGCTCTACGAACGAAAAGCGATGCCTCGAGAAACTTTAAGCCGCATAGACCATCCTTTGTATCGCCCACAAGAAAAAATGAATCAGTAGACCGCACCAGCGGTAGTCGCATCTCGACACCGTTTGACAGGAACCGCTCATGATTGAATATATCGCAATGCAGAAGGCCGAGCAAGTCTAGAGTTTTTCCGACATTTAAAAATTGTTTTCTCTTTACAAGATCCGCATTTCCCGATGTAATATCATCTATTTTTCCAGGGGTATCGTCATACCAGAGAACGCTTGTGAGATGCGAATTTCTTGCAGCTGGACCGTAATTCAAAAGTGTTTCTATGGTATGTACGCTCGATAAGCGTAGGCAATATTTGGAGGTGAAACTAGTTTTTGATTCAGGTATAATTCTACCTGATTAAACGTAGAATGCGAGAGATTGTTTAGTTCCGATTGAAGATACTCGCACGAGTGCACATGTAGAAAAGTCATCATGTTTCAGCTATCCAAAAATATCTGCAACCGTTCGTTGACCAGTCTTCATCATGTTATTGTTCTTATTATTCTTCTTCTTCTTTATTACACTTTCCTTTTTACGGGAGATACGTCGTGGTTTACGTTCGGTCGATGAATGAAGAGTTCACGTAATTTTGCGCTTTCTATAAGCAAATCTCCGCATGAGAGTGTCAATTTTTTCAGAGGCTTTGTGTTTGAGATTACTGCCTGATTCTCGCGCTCTCTCGCGAATGGCATCTTTCACAGCTGTATTTCTATCGAGGATATCACCGGCTACGTTTACATCAGCTCGCAATGCCTCCTTTCCAACTGCTTTAGTGCCGTTCTTTAAAAGTGGTAAAACTCGACGAAACAGGCCCCCGAGAAAGCTGCCGGTACCCTGTCCTCGTTGATTAGGCGTCCCGATATAAACATGGCTAATACCGCTGTACCCGTAGCGGCCCCATCCGTGTTGCACACTGTCAATATCGTTCATAGCAGCGTAATCAATCTTGGGACCTTTTGAAATGTAGTGCCACAGTCAACGTTCCCCGTTCGAATGGTATAGGATTTCCAAACTCGTCGCTTATATCGATCTCGATAGTGTGTTAATGATATATATCGTGGCGCCGAATCGATTTCATTTTTATCGAATCGTACTGAAAGTCGTCAGCATCAGTGGGAACAACTCGAAAGAGGGGTATTTGTACATCGCCTGTAATATACTAGTAGTTCTCGCAGATACCGGTGTATATAAACATGCTACCTAGTATAGCACCCGTGCGAGATGCAGGCCTCGACCCCGTGTATTCGCAATGCGGTTCTATCATTACAGACCTACAGGCCTCTTCTGAGAATCCGAGAAGCGATTTAAAGCGCAGATGACCGGCCACGTGAGGTAACTTATTTATACTCTCCAAAAGAGCGTCTATAGAGCGATATACACCAGATTGGAATTGGTCCGTATCTACGTGTCTCTGTGTTAAAAAATTTTAACCCGATAAATCATAATCACCATCCTCAAAAGATACGAGGTTTCCTATAGTAAGAACATGTAAAAGAGTCATCGGATAAGCAATTTCCACAAAAGAAACAGACCATTCTCCGTGCAAACGTATCTGACGTGGTAGTTTTGTAGTAAATTTCGTCGCCGTATTATTCGGACAATACTGCATACTACTGTTGCTCAGTAGATCGACAAAAGAAGAGCTCTCTTTGGAGATCATATTTATCAGTCCTCTTTGTCCTCTTCTCCCCTTTCATCTTCTCAGGTGACGAGTGGCTACTTGTACTCGCGATAATTCTGCCTTGTAGAAAATGCCGTCGATAGTCTCGTTATTCAGATCGTGTAAAATATACATGAAAAGTTCTCGATTTACTGATATTCGTTAAATCTTGAATAACTCGTTACTCCAACCACGCTCATATCCTTTCACGAATGCTCCTTTAGCTGTATTGATACATACCAAGTCACCGACACTGTATTTAGGCTTTTTAGTTTTTCTCGCGTTACGCTCGTAACGCCGTGCTAAATTTTCTCGGGCTATAGAGGCATTTTCTAGGGTCACATCGCTCGGAGGAATACGCGTTCCGCTGTATCTAGTGTGATTATAAGTATACAAAAAAATTTGTAAAACATCGATATAACGCTTATTTCGCGTGTTTGCAAAGTAACACCGCATTCGCTTTTTTATTGTGCGATTAAAGTGTTCAGCAATCGAGGCTTTTATATTGGGATTACAAGCAGCGCGAAAGTCGATATTCTTTTCTTGAGAATTTGCTGAAATGGAATGCCGATTAACACTTTGCCTCGATCAGTTTGCAATTGCTGCGGGCGACGATTGTTCCTTCGTGCGAGTATGCGTGTGAGACCGCGGTTAACGTTTGCGCTCTCGAGCCATAGTAAATGGCTTTCCGATCTACCTGGGCCAAATTTTTTACTCGAGAATAGGATGCAGGATGAGCGGTGTCATAATAGATTTTTTGAAGAATTTCCATAACTTTAACGATGACCAGTTAAATGGATTATTTTCTTTTTCTTTTCTAACTGTGTAGAGGACCGATATTCACTGGGGTGTCGATGGCTCTCTACTTGTGCGATGCTTTGCAATTGTTCGTCCTCTTCTTCCTCCCCCTCCTGCCCCGATGATGTTGTTGTCCGGCGTGAGCATTAAATCTCTGTTTGTGTGTGCGGTCTCAGCCTCGTTGTTGCTACTGTTGCTGCTGCTGCTACTATCGCTATCGCGCGGTAAAATAAGACGCCGCTGCGATGTCGAGGATGATGTAGGTGTAGGCTCGTATAGTAACTCGGGATTGGCGATAAATTCGCGCGCCATCTGTATCGTTCGCAGGAGTTTGGCAAAGTGAGATCGACCGATGGATTGCTCGCATTTTTTAACGCGCATAGCTTCGTTAACAAGATCAACGATGTTGGTATTTGAAATTCTTCTGTCGCCTATGGAAACAACATCGTTACGATCTGATGTCATTATTTTACCGACTGCGCTGCGATGTCAATTGCGAAACAACTATATTGCTTTAGATTAAAATTTGTTTGGTACGCAATCGATAATAAGTGTGTCTGTATGATAATGCGTGTGAGACTGAGTTTGAAATTATTTTTAATCTGTCGACAGGTAGCAAGTCGATACATTCACACGTAGCATGTCGAGTGACAGATGCGAATAGTAAGATTAAGGATCCTGGTGACAAGTATAAATAATTAAATGAACTCAGTAATTTAACAATAATAAATTCAACGTTTATTGAAAGTATGTAACATTGGCTGCATGAAAAAATACCTGTTGATTGTGTTTAATATATTACTGTGATTGGTCTGGCCTGCGTGTTGATGTACTGTTGGTGATTGGGTCTCAGGCCTGTGAGTTGCCTTGGTGATTCCGTGTGGTTGATCCTGATGATAAGGTCTGACTGTAGAGCTCGAAAAATGCCACACGGCAGTCTGGTGAGTGTCCTGACGCCGATGATCGGTGCTGAGCAGAATGGCGTCTGTGCAGCCAACGAGCGAACCACGCCGTTGACGTTTATGTGATTGGTTCTGTGGTTCTGATGATCTGCTGTGATTTTCACTAACACTGAGTTGAAATACGGGTGATTTGACCAAGAATGTATTACACTATAGAAATGAATGCGCACTAAAGTGATTAGAACGAATAAATATCTCTGTGAGTTTACGCGGGAACGTGTACAGCGAGCGACTCGAGTGAGAACAATGGCCACATCCGTCGACGACGCGGCAGAGTATCAAGAAGACGGACGTGCGTCACAGCTTGCTTGTGATTTGCTGTCAGCGATGGAAGGCGAGACTTATGAGTGGTCTTGCCGATGGGGCCACGCTAACAGCGTTGGCCGCTTGAGTGAGCTTCGATCGAGGATGTGAGCAGATGGACAATATGCATGAGTGCGCGGTCGATAAATCGATATAGCATACCTGCGAGCTATACCATATGACGCGAGGCGTCAGATGATTGTGACAGTAGCGTGTGCATGAGTTGAGTGTGTACTTGGTAAGCGTGAAAACTGAACAGTGTCATTGAATCTAGATTTAACTTCGTTCATTGAAACCTCGTCGATTTTATTCTCATGGCTATCGAGTATTGCTATTTTCGTTTTGACGAAATAATCGGTACTGTATTATCGTACTCCACCAAATGAAGATAACGCTGTAAAACCTGTTGGTACACTGTCCATTTCTCTCTCTCGCTCTTGTATGAGTCAGAGTTTAGAATTTCACTCAGCTCAGAGTCGAGGTGCGATAATGATACCGGTAGACTTTACGGAGGGTGACGGGTCTGTAGTAGTAATAGTAGTGGTAGCAGTAGTGGCGAGACGACTAGAGATGACAGAGGACTAGGTTGAAAAATTAAACTACGTAAACAGTTTCAATTAAAAATAAATTTCTGAAGATGGTCTGCAATTTTGGACCGAAACGTAAAGAAGAGTTTTATTGCTCCTAATAGTCATGGAGATAGCCGACGCATAGCCGCACACGTGAATACCATGGATCATTAGTAATGGCTACTTACACCACATATATCTATGTAATACAAAACGATATACCACATACATGCATCTTTTTATCTGTGGGTTTAATCATACGCGCGCAGCCTCTACAGATTTTTAATGCTTCACACACGCTGTACCGTCTATATTTACGAAACGTAATGCCCATAGAGCCCTCACCCTTGTGATGAGCGAAGCAAAAAGCACCAAAGAACAAACGATTACAGTGTGTGCCATGCTCAGGCTCAGAGTCTCTATTACAGTTGCAATAAGTGGATTTACTCCGAGCACATTGATAACTACAGCGATGCTCGAGTACTCGATTATACTTGGAATTACACTATGTGCAGAACCCCCAACTGCCTAGCGCGACAGCGAGATTTAATATTGGCTGGTAGTGATAAGAATATTCGTAATAGAGAATAAAGAGCGTATGATTATTTTTACATATTGCCGAGAGTACGGATTTTCGCCCATCGTACAGAGCCGGAACGCGTTTTTCGAAGGTGGGAAATTCATAAACAACCATCGTTACACCCTCTTGATCCAAGTACTCCTGAAAGAGTTAAATCTCACGCACACCGCACCCTCTAGACAGTGTAGTTACCCCGCATTGCGCGTGAACTCTATCGCTGCTGTATATTGCGCTCCTCGAAGCCCGTTCCGAATTTGATACCATTGTTTGTGTAGCTCGCCCGTATGAATTTGACTGCGTTTGGCATGTGCTCTGGCTGTGACAAGGGATCGTCACAAGGGATAGACACAATTTATCGCTATTACGTATGCGTGAAATTGACTTTTTTGCTATAGACTCGTGTGTAAGCCTGGTGCCCACACTGGCACCTTCGACGCCTCGTACTATACATGCCGTCATTTTACAGGTACCAACGTCAATTCGAAATTCGGGCGTTCTCCGATCTACACTATTAATTAGTCGCCATATATCGTCAGGGACGATGTCACAAGCTGGTCGAAATTATTACCATACAGGACCTTGCGCGAAAGACGACACGCTCAGAGTCATACCCACATAATCATGTGCCTCGCGCGATTCAGTAAGGCGAGTGAGTTCATCTAGTACACCGCCCTCGAACTAAGTCAGAGGATCAATACCCGGTGGCTGGCGAAAATAAAAATCGGTCTCCCGACTCGGCATCTTAAAGCGTGGAAAATATCGGCTTACACCAGGAGGCAAAATATCACGTCCTCGTATAGCAGTCCTTACATCGCCAGTCTGTCCACCTACAAGCATAATTAAATCATTTATTAGAGTTTTTTTATTAATTTAATTACATTTTTTGTTTGTCGCTAGCTATATTTTGTACTATGTATATAAATAGCGTAACGTAAGAATTACGAACTTATGTTTGCTTCTAGTCCTCGAATCCATCGACTGCGCCCGGGAACCGCCGACGCAATTCGTAAACCAACTCGATTGTCGGCGGTCTCGGCACAGTGAATCGTGCAAACCGAAAAACGTTCGACTTGTAGCCAGTTTTTTCATTTCTACTGTTATTGTCCCCGTATTTTTTTTAATTGTGTCAGCGTAATTGTATTATTAAAAGCTTACTTGAGTCTACCGGGTCTTCCTGCTCCTCATCCTCTTCCCGTTCTTCTTCTTCTTCTTCTTCTTCCTTGTCGTCTGTATTGCTATTGGCATCATCGCTTAAACTGTATTATCGTGATGGACCTGCGACGGCTATATCTGGTTCTCTCGCAGGACCGACCATGAAAAGACCGTTTGTTGGTTTATACCCGCAGAACGGCTGAGTAAAATTTATCCAACGATTTCCTGCGGTAGTGTTGCCATCGTTATCCGTGCTATGATCATCGGAGTCGGTTGTACCCTCCTCATTGGAATCATAGGTGTCGGACCCCATTTCTTCTTCTTCATACCGTCGATCTATATAAAAATCTTATGAAATAAAGAAAATGAAATAAAAGTAAATAACGCGGTATATTACTTTCGTCTTTCACTGAGTATGGGCTGCCAAGCAGGCGCATTCAGCCACCCGCGTCGACGATTAATACGCACCACCGAATCAATAAATATTTGATTACCAAACAGTATAATATTATGCGCGTCAACTATATCGAGCTGATGACACTCGCAGAGGATACCGCGAATCTTACAAACAACCGCTTGTGTCAGGAGTTCCCATAGGGTGATCTGTAAATTTGTTCTCCCCGACCGCGAACTCAACGACGGCCTACGTTTCAATATAAATTCTATCAATTTTCTTATCAATGAGCGCTTAACCACTCTGACCATGATTGTGCTGTTTAGTAGTTATTGTAGTAAGCACAGTAAATTAGACAATTAATTGGAGATTTTTCAAAGCGGCACGCTTTTATATACCAGGTGTACAAGTATGTAATGCGGATTTCAGACAACAGATGGCGCACGAATGCAGTTTGTGCTATAAAGGTTTGACACTGCGCCATTTTGTTGTGTCATCAACAAGTGTCAGACACGCACGAGTGATAAATTGGAAAAGAGTGTGCGTAGTGTTATGTTGTTGTGTTTAATAAGTCGAAATTTATACCGAACAAAGAGAATTGCTTTAGCAGAAAGACGATGCTCTGTGTTTGGTGGTACCCGAGGGGCGTGGTCTATTATGAGCTCTTAAAATCGGGGGAAACGGTTAATACTAAGCGTTACCAACAACAACTGGCCGACTTAAACCGTTCGTTGCTTGAAAAAAGACCAGAATCTCGAGAGAGGCAACACAAAGTCATTTTTCTTCATGACAATGCTCCATCACATACCGCAAAACCGGTTTGCGACACGTTGGGAGCTTGGAAGTTCTGTCGGATCTATCAATAGTCAAGCAGGATGTTTGATCGGAAGAAGGAGAGAAAGATACTGCGATATTCAATAAACACCTTCGTGTACAAAGAAACGTATTTATTGAATGATCAATCAATCCGTGTGACCAACTCGCATCACGGACGACGGCAGACTGAGGCTCTTCAGTGAAGCCGGAAGTTCGGACGCTCGTGGAAGGAAGTTGAGATCCTTCCATAAGAGTCGGCTGCGCACGCATGCAGCGTGATTTAAGCACGTTAGACAAACTCAACAAGTTCTACCTGATGCGGCTTACTCGCCAAACTTGGCTCCTTTCGATTACCACTTGTTTGCATCGATGGGTCACGCACTTGCTGAGCAGCGCTTTAGTTCGTACGAAGATGTGAAAAATGGCTCGATGAATGGTTCGCAACAAAAGGGGAAGATTTTTACTGGCATGGTATTCAGAAATTGCCCGAAAGATGGGAAAAATGTATATCAAGTAATGGAGCATACTTTGAATAAGGCACTTTTTATCATTCTTTCGAATTTAATATGTTTTTTTAGAAAAAAAATCAGCATTTCACACTTGTACACCTGGTATACTCCTTTAATAGTCTCTTTCTCTCTTTCTACATATACTGCGGCGATGTAATGAATATGATTGACCAAGAAGATGGCCGCACACAATCACTTTACAAGAGGAAGATCCAGGAAAATCTTTAGCGATGAGATTGATGGCACTTAGCCATGAGGAAAATCATCAAATTTCGTCGACGTATATTATTTAGATTTCATGACACATCTTATCTGTATGTCAAGGTGTGAGTATGCACATACGTGCGTAAGAGTATGCAAGTACTTTGGGATATACTAGTATTTGCTGCTGCTGTTACAAGGCTTTTAAAGAGAATGCGACAAATATCAAAGGATATTGGCAAGCCATTTTCAGTCGTATGCTTTACAGTATCAAAAGAAGAGGCGATGCAATTGAACGGAGGGTGTAATCTGTATAAAACGGAATATGAACACCGCTGACGATTCATTTGAAAAGTTACAGTCTACGAGAAAGCCATGAAAATCCAAATAACAGTGCTACGTTTCACGCGATATCGCCATACATAGCGAACCCCACTATATACGATTTAAATAAATCATTCGGGAAAATAATCGTCGCAGGGCTCGAGTTGAATGATGTGTGTCTTACACCGGCGGTGAAAATATTGTAGAATACTTTTACTGGAATTACACTCATTGTCAGTGCGGACGAGTGGTGAATGCTTTAAAGTGATTTTTCTCGCGTACAACGATATTTCGAAGCTCATGGGGCTGATGCCGAGAAAATTTGTAATATCCGAATAGAGCACACAGCCTATTACACACTTTTAACCTCATGTTACCAGCACAGAGCTGTTTCCTTTGGTAAAATAAGCGGTAGTGCTAATGAGGAATACGAGAATCAAGAGGAATCTAGAGAATCGAAACGAAAACGATTCCGAAAATACTCTCCAAATATTGTTCTGCAGCGGCCGACATTTGATATGTTCGTCGAAATAAGTAGAAGAATTGATATGCAGGCTCTGGATAGCGAAAGTGAAACAAATCAACGGTGTATGAACGAGGTGGTATCGTATGTTTGTGAAAAGATAGTTGTCAGTGAAACGCCTCGTGCAACAGAGTATGAGGTCATCGGTTCCAAGGAATTCTTTCAAGAAGCGCTCGAGCACATCACGACCTTGCTAGCGCCGAAGGATATGGAGCTTATGAAAATTATTTCGCCCGAAATAATTGTGCTGTACCGTGGTCATATCGCTGATCATGCATTGGGTGTTGCGTTGCCAACGCGATGATTCTCAGTATGTGCAGCTATTTGTGATAAAGACACAGTTGTAAATAACTGTATATAGTGTACATTTCGCTCGAAATATTATAAAGTATACACTGAGGACAGTCATATATATATATTGTAACGGTATTAAGCGTTAACATTACCCTAAAAGGGCTTGTTCAGACTCGAGCAGGAAGGGAAGTAGTTTTAGGCTTTTGTAGTAGGTAGAAGTAGGGTTTATTCAAAGAAACAGATGAAAATTGTGTGATACATCAGAAAAATGAATAAAAAATTCAATTATCTAACCCTTTTCTTTCGGTATTATGGCTACCTCGCGCCTTACATTCAATTATTCCCGGGCACTCGAGTGCAATTATAATCGTGTACGCAAAAAAATCTAGAATATTTATGAAGATCCTCGGTAATATGTTTTTAGTTGGTTATAGATAGTTGTAGTATGCTCTATAATGTGTGAAAAGACGTTGATAGTTATATAATGCAAATCTATTCGTTAATTAATACTATAATTGATGATAATGAAGTTGAGCGTTAGTCGATAAATCTGTTTACCCTTCGTGTTCCGGGGGTAAGCTTTTTAGCACGCGTACCGTCGGTAACTAGCCGGCCGCTGCTTATATAATCGAGACTAGCCTTGTGTCTACTACTGAGTCCTTCTATACTTGCAACGGACCCATCGGTGTGCGTGGAGTTTCCTGCTGATATAATAAAAAATTTTAAAGGTCGACTTGCGCGTCCACCCGACCGCCGCTATGATCCGGCGTCAGTGGGATGCACTCTGAGTGCATGCGCAGCTACTTGGTATATCAGGGCCGTACCCTGTGCATTTATCGCCTTTTTCTATCTTTCCTTTAATCTTTATTTGATTTATATCCCTATGGAATTTCCTATGCTACTCTAATTCCCTGGTTTTTAATATGAAGATCTGATATCTTCGATATTTAAAATATTGCAGAGATTATTTTGTGTCTGAGTGAGTAGACCGTGGTTCGCTCGATCCTTGGCTACCAGAGAGAGAGACCGCTTTGTTGATGTTTGGATCTGCGGTGCGTTAGGCTGTTCGAGCACCAACTCAGCTGCTTCCCGTCAAATGTACGTCAGGTACCACAGCTGGGCTCTCCAGATATTAGCGCGGCTGCACCTAGCGAGGGCTCGTTCGTTCTTCATTCCTGGTAGCTGGACTTCTGCGTTGGCGGGACCTGTGAACAAAACTGTTCCTCGAATGCCGAAATTCTGGTCTTTTTATACCAGAATCCCCTCCAGCTAGCCCATGCATTCGGTATAACTATTTAGACTGCTGTGTCGGTAAGTAGAGTGTGACTTTAACTACGCGCCGCCATAATCTCTCTCTCGCTCTCCCTCTCTCCCTCTCTCTCTCTCTGTCCCTCGCTTTCTTTTCAAAATATCCAGTAGAGTTAGTGATGCCAGATGAGGGAATTTTGCCCCTATCTCGCTGCCCTCACCACGCTGCCCGTGCGAGGCGCGTCAGGGGAAGGCTTGCGCCGCTCGTAACAAATCTCGTCTGGATTGCGCTTTACGTTGTCTCGCCCCACCCACTTCACAACAGCCACTGCGCGGGCTTTTATGAAATGAGTTATGGAAGATTTTTTAATGAATATATATAAATATTATATATATAAATAAATGAATGATAAAAGTAAAGAAATATATGAAACGCTCACTAATTTTGCAGCCGTCAGCAAATGAATAGTGCATTACAATATCCAACACCAAATTGTAGTCCTTTACACGAAAGGTTCATTACAATTTATTGAATAAAAAGGAATTGTAATGCTCTACTCACGTCCCAGGTCTGCGTAGTGTGTGACGTCACACGCTGCCTGACTGTTGATTGGTCGGTGAGCCGAGTCTGCGCACGGCGTAGTGTGTGACGTCACACGCTGCCTGACTGCTGATTGGTCGGTGCGCCGGGTGCGCGCGCAGTGGGCGCTAAAACAGACCCAGTGGAGAGGGTACCCAAAAGGGAACAAAATTCCCTCATCTGGCATCACTGAGTAGAGTGTGGAGAGCCTTCGTCGACCAGTACGCAGCCACTGGTAAACGAAGACACACGGATCCTATCCTCCAGAGTTATGGCAGCCGTAACGTTATATACTGGATACAACTCGTGAGGTTTCTCGACGACTAATAATGCTAATAATAATGCTGCTCTAGCTGCCGAGTGCTCTAGTACGACAGTGTCGAATTGCACGATGTAACAGAGAGCGGCTCTTACGCGGCCGTTGCTTATAAAGGCTCACAATTAAGCCGCAGATACAGCCTAGCATGGTGTAACGTGTTGTTTACGCGGTCGGTCAAGGAGCTTCTTCTTCTCGCATTGCAGGTATTCCACGAGGATTTTTATGTTTTTCTGTATTTTTATCCTAATGCAGATGGTTTCCTATTAATTGTTCCACTCAGCTTCTTCTTTCTGTGTAGGTTCGCTGATGTTTTCCCGATGTTTCTACTGATTGTGGATCGTAAGCCAAAGATTCTCAGGTGTCTCTTCCTATGTGCTCAGTGGTCTTTAATTAAGCTTGTCATGTGGTCGTGGCTCGCTGCTTCTAACTCGATTGACCTCCCCTGCCGTGGGCCATTCGTAATCGTTGCCATTGCTGGACAAGCTTCTTATGGCCATAATTATTTCTGTGGTGCACCTTTCTGTGATTGTACTTTGGTTTCCTCTTATTACTGCCATCTTGATGGATCCTGCTTTAAAACAGATCAGGATACAGCCACTGTGGCTGTCGAAGTCATCTGTGACGACAGGGGATAAAATTGAGTCAATTCACTGTAGTCGTAGCAAATTTTTGTCAGATGTTTATTTTTACGTTTATTATTTGTTGGTTTGAGAATAAATATTTTCAGTACGGTTTGCGCATAACATGTTTTCACAGGATGATGCGTCTGCACGAAAACCTCTGTTACTTTGTCATACGTTTGAATAAAAGTAACTCTTATATTTAAACGAAAGTAGACTTTATAAAATGTAAAATCATATCCTGCTGATCTAAGTCAATAAAGAGTTGTGAGTAGGGTTCTCCCTGTGTACAGAGTCAAAATGATGATCATGGCTTCCGCATAAAACATGATTAGCAGGTAGCTTCAACTAAAGAAGTTTGAAGCACATTACCACTCAAAAGACGTGCAGTTATTGCAGCAATATAATTATTGGTATTTTTGTTATCATGAATTTTAATAGTTGGACTCCAATTGGTTATTGCCTCCCTTTACAAAGTAAATATCTGATTATATTAAGTAATCGGTACATTATACTCAATCAAAATATTATTTCATTTAATATACCGACCATTTAAAGTTACAACACACGTATATATCAAATTTCATACAATTGGCGTAAACTTGCCTCACTAGCTGCGAAGTGACACACGAAATTAAGCAGCACCAACTGCCCAAGAAACGCTACAATCCAACACATAAGACAAGAAAGTATTCTCCATTCCGTCATTGTCCAGTAGTAGCTCATCATCCGTTGAATGAGGAAGTAAAAATCGCTGACAATGTGCAAGCTGAGATTACCGAGCCACAGCAGGAGAGACCATGAGTACAAAGAATTTAGACTCTCGCAGGCGAGCATCAGTGAATTGTGAAGATATTCTATATCCTTTTGTAAAGAAGAAAATTCAAGTTCGAATTTTAAATGTTCGAAAACTCATTAAGAGTCATAAAACTTTTCAGTATGGAGGATTCGACATGGATTGTCACTATTTTTAACAAAAACAAACAATACTTAAATAGCTATAGCAATAGAACGTGTCTTTATTTAAGTTCATTTTCATGCTTATTTTTTTAAGGTAATGTTTGATTAGCATAAGTTTGATAGTGAGAGCATTATGCATTTCAGATTTTTTTATTAACTATACGTACTTTCGAGTCGACTATGGGACTTGTCAGCATCCATCGCGAAGTCAGAGGGCCACTCTTCTTCGCTATAACATTAAGATGATTGAAACGTTGACCCAGCAGCATCACAAGACCCGAGAACTTAATGATCGACACGGAAGTCGCGACATAGATTAGCAAGTAAGCAACGTTGTTCAGCCAGGGCTCCTCGAATGCGTACATTCCAAATTTATTAACGGCTACCCAAACGAGAATATTCGTGCACAAAATAATCCAGGTCCACACGCACGTTCTCGTCTCGCTTTTCGCATAACCGAGATTCTTGACGATCTCGTCGTAATCTTGGATCACATTCCATATCCTCACAAACTTGTCCCTCGAGAACATTGTTGAAATGATGTTGAATATCGCCATGAAATAGTTACAGGCCGCCTGTTCGTGAGACATTTTAAAACGTGGTCAGTAAACTGCGTGTAGTTCCCAAACAATTTTATGTGAAATATCTTTTAAAGTACTTTTACGATTTCGCGGGAATATCAGACATAAAATTTGTGAATTTCGAATCAGTCGCTCGCCAACTCACGGTATGCTTGCGTAATCACTACCGTAGCGCTTTTTAAACACTTTAAAATATGTCATTCCGCACCGAAAGCATGACCGTAATACTGTATGCGGACACTTTTGGTTCTTTTATCGGTAAATATGCAGTTTGGGGGACCCACCTCCGATCGCCTTCTAACTAGGCGCTAGGCGCGTTTGACGCGTTTTTGTGTGCCTAACAACGTTTCCCTCTGACAAAATCGTCGCTCACTGTCAATTAAAAAGTTATTAACAAATTAAGTTGGGTAAATATGCTGTTATAAGGACCCACCTCCGATCGCCTTCTAACTAGGCGCGTTCGACGCGTTTTTGTATGCCCAACAACTTTTTCCTCTGGCAAAAGCGTCGCTCTTGCCGCCGGAAAAAGATATTAACCGTTAAAGACTGAAAAATCAGACACGCTACGTACATATAATTGTACGCGGCAGTAGGCGACTACAGGACGAATCACTTGTTTCAAGACATTTAGAGGTTCAAGGAATGACCCTATCTCGAAGGTTATCGGTGTATAGGCCCTAATTCTGCAGTTTTACCAACTTTATTTGTTAATAACTAATAAATGATAATAATAATAAAATTAAAATAAAATAAGAAGAACCTAAAGAACCTCATTCTGCAGTTTTACCAACTTTATTTGTTAATAACTTTTAATTTTATTATTATTATTATTTATTAGTTATTAACAAATAAAGTTGGTAAAACTGCAGAATAAAGTTCTTTTGGTTCTTTTTATTTTATTTTTATTTTGTTATTATTTTACCAATTTTATTTGTTAATAACTTTTTAATGGACAGTGAGCGACGATTTTGTCAGAGGGAAAAGTTGTTAGGCATACAAAAACGCGTCGAACGCGCCTAGATAGAAGGCGATCTGAGGTGGGTCCCCTAAACTGCATATTTACTCTTTTATCTCATCGAGAAATGACGACTATAATGCTTTTTGACGATACTTTTATCCATTTTAATCTATCATAACCCAAAGCTGTAACGTATTTGAGTAACCTTTTTTATTTTGTAACTTTACCCCTACCCGAGTTTAGGAACATTACACGTTTTAAGGGTACTCTTAGTCATTTTATTCCAACTTGAAATCAGGAACATAATGTTGTCTGAGTAATCTTCTGATAATTTACCTCTTATCGAAATTAAGACTTTTACGCATTTTAAAGATATCTTTAACTATCTAACCCGACCCCGAAATAGAAACTAGTACGTTTATTAACGAAACCTTTGGCCTCTTTATTCCAACTCGAAGTTAAAATATAACGCTTTTTTAGTCTACTTAGACGGAAGGAGTGGGGGTTGTCCTGGTAACGTTATTTTCACATCAGAACAAAATCCTTTTATTGCGTTGCATTTCTAATAAATTAAATAAAAGTTTAATTTGCATATCTTATAAATATATTAAGGGCGCAAACCTTTGCGGTTTCTGTGTGACCCAGTAGAGGTTTATCCATCTCAATACCCATGAAACGCATCAATATCGTATAAATTATATACGTATAAACGGCGATACAGACGCAGCCATAAACAGAATTGATGTTTGAAGGGATGAGCATATCGTTGTAAAATTCATATGGTGCGAGACCAAAGACCCTTATTGCATAGATGAGTGGACGGACAGCTGTGTAGAGCGGGGAGTTTATTCCTCTCATCTTCTTCGCCTGTTCCACTTTCCTCGGTGGGAGTTCCTTCGATGCACTGGTTGAGATCTATCCGGGCTTGAAAAGTTTCAGGTGGGAGTCCAAGATAAATTTTTCAAGCGAATGACGATACAAGGGAGTTTAGTCTTCTTCAGCTATACCTTTGGAGAAGTGAGTTAAATAATTATAGAGACTGGACAAAAACTATATTTAAGAACACATTAAAGAGGAGGGTTATCTGTATTCTGAAAATGATGACAACACCTGGACATTATTTACAATGTTTTTATGAGCGCCTCTGAAAACGCGCGGTCTGATGGTTGCACGTGCATAATGACTCGGCATTTACCATTTCTGTGATGCCAGTTTGTGATAGAACTACCCTCTAAAGTCGAAGCTTGCACATTCCTTTTTTATTTTCCACCTTTTACTCAAAGTTTAGGAAAGTACACGAAAATATTTGAAATACAAAGTACAGAAAACTCATGTATCTAAAATTAAAAATACTTTTAGTACTTAAAGTACAGTTACAAGTACTTCGTTTAAGTACATTTTAAAGTATCACATAAAAAAAATTGCATTGAAAATTCCTCGCGATTTAATGTAGAAGTGTTCAAGTGGGATTATGTAAAAATTTGCAAAACTGACTATAAAAAATTGGTAAAATTCAACTCCTTCTATAATTCTTTATACCTGGATCTGAAATTTTTATTTACATCATGACAACATTTTCATTAACAATTGATAGTCGGAGATTTTTTATACAATTTTTATCAACCATAGTAATTCTAGACTAGCGACCGTATAAATTAAACATTTACACAGATATCATATAACATCTATATCCGATCAATAGGTGGATATTTTTTGCGAAACACAACTCAGAGTGCGGGATACGTGATCACGATTCTAAGCTCGGGAATGTGAGGCCTAATTCAAAATCCGCATTTGAGAATTAGTATAAATATCGGGTCTCATTGCTTGAACTAATTAAGTAAAAATTGATTTAGCAACCAAATTCGATAATTCTTTAACAAAGGAAATGTGAAAAAAATTCTGCCACAAACTCGGCTTGAACCGGGAATACCCTGAAATCTAGCTTGCCTAGAATTACCATGGTTAATAAGAGTTGTCTATAAATTAATAGAGAACTGTGAGATTAATACTGTAAGGGCCATGGTGGAGTAATTCATAATGCACCAGACTGAAATTCCAAGTGTTATCGGTTCAAACCCGAGTCGTGGCGGAATTTTTTTCACAGTTGTTTTGTTAAAGAATTGTCGCTGCATGATTCATGGTGGGAATGCTACCCTGTTGACCTATTAGCAACGAAAACGATGAGATGCACTACCAACCGAACTGGAGAGATAGACACCAGCAGGCAAATCATAATGAGCTAGAAAAGTCCACAAATCTAATATTCTAATTCTTCAAAAAATCGATTTTTTTCTTATTAGCTTAAAAAATACTTTGAACCCTTTAGAATATGGGACAAACCCGTTTTTACCGGAAAAAAAAATTTTTCCATCAAATTTCGCACTTTTCCCCAAACGCGTTAGACTACTCTACGGAGCAGCGTTATCACGTTGTGTGGTCGAGTGTGAGGGATTGGAACGTTATAGACCGTGTCGCGGATTATTCGCACTAACCGACGGTTAGTGAGTTATTTTATTTTATTTATCTGAATATATTGTACTGTATTTTATTGTAACTGTTCGTTTATTGTAAAGCCTTGCGCGTATTAGTACGTCTTTTAAATCGATATTAAGGTGCAAAAAAGAGTGTATCGACCATGTGCAAAAAAGAATGGGCACTCGACAGAGAAATATTTTTAACAAACGTCAGGCCTCGGATGGAGAGGTAAATTGACTGCCAATTTGATCGATCAACTCACAATTTATTATGGCTTAGCAATTCGTCGGAATCCAGACTCAGTGGACGATATGAAAAAATAAATCTGGGCGACGTTATACTATAAATTATCAACCGACCAAAAACCGCTGCATGATGGATGTTCAGAATCTTGCTGCGACCGGAAAAAGGCGCAAGCAGCAAATTCCTTGGACACCTTCCATCATAAGCCGCCACTTTCCCAAGAAGTTTTCAACGCGATAAAACCAATTTACGAAGAACTGAGCTGGAACGAGTTGCCGAATCGTTGCTTAGGAGGACATACGCAAAACAGCAACGAAAGTTTCAATGCAACGGTCTGGAGATTGGCACCAAAATCGTATTTGAGCGGAAAAAAAGTGTTGAACATAGCGACAGATATTGCAGTGTGCTGTTTTAACGATGGTCTAACAAGCATTTCGCGAATTATGAAAGTTCTGCAAATGGATATAGGGGTGCATTTGTATAATTTTTGCCTCGAAGCCGACGCAAAGTGAATCGAACACGCCGAACGAACTTTAACGGATGCAGCAAAAGAGGCGCGCTTTGCTCTAAAATCGTCGCGAAAAGCGAGTGAGGAGACATTTTCCACTGGTGGAAAAGCCAAGTGATTGAGCCAAGTGATCATGAATTTTTCAACTCTCCGCCTATGACGCAGACTCGTGAGACGCTGGCAACGATCCTAGCAATAAAATTGACACCGGGAGGTATCATGGGACAGATGTCGTCTTTGTCAAGTCAAGTGGATGACGATTTAAAGTATATTACGAGTCTCGTTCTCGAGATTAGAAATGTAGTACCGTCTACTTCCATGCGATAGAGCCACGTATTCAGAGCTTATAAAAGTAAAAGCGAAGGCCCTCAGCCTGGCGATCCGATCGTTTCCCATCCGATGTCATAATGCTTTTCGTGCGCGCTGGTTGCGCACGTGTTTAGAGTTTCGTGTTTATCCCAAAGAAGTTAATCGAATCTATAGACTCTGCGACAGAGTCGAATCGCTTCTCGCTCGCGACAACTCCAACGAGAATGATCAGGAATCATCCGAGAAAGGTACAAAAAGGTTGTATACTCGACATACGCAGACACGCAGAGTTGGCGGCATAGCCGTTCGAAGATAACCTCTAACAGAGTTATCTCGAGTCGAACATAACCTGTACATGGCTCGAGTGTGAAATTTTTTCACTATGGCCAAGATTCGGCGGTGTAATCCGTACGCAAGTAGTCTCGATGAGTACAACCTTGAGTCAAAAATACAAATTGCAAGATCGTTCAAACTTTATTCTTGGCGGTTATAACGGCCCTAGACTCTGCGGTCTTGTCCGTACGAAGGTAGTCTCTAAGAGCACGACCTTGAGTCATAGATTGCATAACCACAAAAAATCTTTTTATAGGACTCGGTGGCCTCGTCAAAAAATGTGTATCGACATAATTTCAGGTATCAATAAAAATGATGAAAGTGTATAAGCAGCGGAACACCAGGTGCGGAGGGTCAGACGTCAGTGACGTCAGAAGGGACTGCGAACCAGACGGTGCAGACCTTTGATGAGGAGACAATGCGAATTCTCGGCATTGACACAAAACCCGAGGCTGCAGCGTTGCAATTAAATGCAACCTTGGCAACGAACTGGGAAAAATGGATCGCCGAGGGGCTTAAGAAAGACGATCAAGCCGACTTGTTGGCGAAATATGCTCGCCCTGGCAACTGTAATTTGGAAGCACCCAAATTGAATGCGGAGGTTGCGGCCTCTCTCTCCGACACGGCCATTAAGCGTGACAAATATTTGAGGAACGCCCAAAATATTCGCGGTTCGGCCATGGTAGCATTGGATATCGGTATCACTATGCTGCTGACCCCTAGCGACGAAGGCGTCGACGAGTACAAACTTTTGGAATGTTTCGCCGACGCTGGACGGCTGCTGGCATGTGCACATCGCCTTCACACGATGTCGCGCAAATCTTTTATTGTTCCAGCACTTGACAAAAAAGTTAAAGGGACCTTGGACGAGACGAAACCAGGCGTCTTCTTATTCGGAGACAACTTGGGGGAAAAAATTAAGTCAGCGAAATCAATCGAGAAGGTGGGTCTCGAGCTCAAGTCGCAGCCGATAACTCAGAAGCCGCAGTGCGGAACTAGTTCGGAAAACTGGAAGGGCTCGTCTGCCAAAGCCAACAAGGGGGGATTCCAAGCGGGCTTCAATCAGGGAGAAACGCGTAAACTCGACTGATTCTCACGGAAACCGTCGACATAGAGGGACAACGATCGCGATCGCCATCGGTCCCGGAGTCAGACTCGCACGTCGGGGCCTCCCAGCGGAGGCACGAAGAGATATTAGAGGTGAATCGATCGGCGGGTCGTCTGCGCTATTTCATGGCAGAATGGGAAAAAATTACAAGCGATCGTTTTGTCTTGGATTGCGTTGAGAGATATAAAATTTAATTCGACAGTTCACCCTGTCAGACGGGGCTGTCGGCAATTCCGCCATATGATTACCCGCAAATGAAGCTGGCAATATAAAAACTACTGGCGATAGGCGGAGTACAACTATGTTTCCCCTGCGCAACTCAGTTTGTCTCCCCATACTTCCTCGTGCAAAAATCGAACGGCTTGATGAGATTCGTTCTCAACCTGAAAAATCTCAACATTTTAATTTCAACAGAGCTTTTCAAAATGGAGGTTGTTGGAACCGCGATAAAGCTAGTTTCACGGAATAATTTCATGTGTAATATCGACCTACAAGACGCGTATTTCCTAGTGCCTATGCATACAGAAAGCCGCAAATACCTAAGATTTTTATTCGAAGATCGAATGTACGAGTTCGTTTGCCTTCCATTTGGCTTATGTACAGCTCTCTTTGTATTTACAAAGATTCTAAAACCCGTTGTTAACCTCTTGAGGGGAAAAGGTTTTATCTCGACAGTTTATCTGGACGATATCTTATGCATCGGTTCGAATGCAACAGCCTGCGCAAAAAATTTTGAAATAAAAACGCGAACGCTTGAATCCCTGGGGTTTTTGATAAACTATAGGAAGAGCAATCTTATTCCGAGTATAAGTTGCGTATTTTTGGGTTTTATAATTAATTCACAAAGGATGACGTTAGAGCTACCAGAGAAAAAGAGAGAACAAATTTTACGATTGATTGAAACTTTTAGCAAAAGGAAGTATTGCACTATTAGGGAATTCACGCACGTTATCGGTAAATTAGTCGATGCCTGTAAAGCTATAGAATACGGGTGGCTGTATACAAAAAAGTTCGAACGAGAGAAATTTTTTGCCTTACTGATAAGCGGAGATTACGAGGCCAAACTCGTACTCTCGGAGGACCTGCAAGACGACTTTGCATGGTGGCGCAAAAATATACCGAGATCGGTTAATCCAATACGGAGTTTTAGATTCGAGAAAGAAATCTTCTCTGATGCGTCTAGGTCGGGCTGGGGTGCCTTCTGTGGAAACGAGGGTACGCATAGTTTTTGGAGAACTTCCGAAAGAGGACTCCATATAAATCGTTTAGAATTGATCGCTGTTTGGATGGCCTTGAAATGTTTCGCAAACGATTTGCGCAATTGCGAAATCCTCTTACGACTCGATAATACGACGGCTATCGCTTACGTTAACCGCATGGGGGGCGTGCAATATGCAGGGCTCAGTAAAACAGCGCGAGATATCTAGCAGTGGTGCGAGGCATGAAAAATTTGGATTTTTGCGTCCTACATACCATCTAAAGAAAACGTAGATGCCGATAGGGAGTCGCGTGTAAAAAAAACATCGATACGGAATGAGAGCTAGCAGATTCTGCTTTTAAAACCGTAGTAGCGAGTCTTGGAAGTCCAGCAACTGACCTGTTTGCGAGTAGGAGTAATGCAAAATGCGATTTTTATTGCTCGTGGCACAGAGATCCGGATGCGTTCGCTATTTGCGCATTCACCCTTGACTGGGGAACGGCCGATTTTTATGCATTCCCCCCTTTCTCTCTAGTATTAAGTGTCGTTAGAAAAATTATATCTGACCAGGCTTGTGGGATTGTAATCGTACCAAACTAGCCATCACAACCCTGGTTCCCTATATTTACGGAACTATTAGTCGAAGAACCGATTGTATTCAAACCCGCTAAATCGTTATTGATATCGCCCTGTAGGTCTCTTCTATACCCACTCGGGAAATCGTTGGGACTGATTGCCGGGAGATTGTCCGGGAAGCCTACTGCAGGAAGAAGTTGTCAGAGTCGGTAATCGAGGTGTTGCTCGTCTCTCTTGCAGAGAGCACATGGAAATAGTATGCCGGACCTTTGAGACAGTGGACTCAATTCTATTATGAGACCCACAAGAATCCTTATGGCGCCGACGCGAACGAGATTTTAGAGTTTCTTAAGGAACGATACGATGCGGGTGCATCCTACGGTACTTTAAACTCGACGCGGGCAGCGATCTCTCTAATTTCAGTCAAAGACGTTACAAACGATAACGTGATAAGTCGTTTTTTCAAGGGGATCTTTTACCTTAGACCCATTAAGCCGAAGTACGACGAGACGTGGGACGTAGCCCTGGTTCTCTCGTTCGTCTCGAACTTATATCCCTTGAAGGAACTTAGTATGCAAACATTATCGTAATAGCTTGTAACGCTTTTAGCCCTGGGGACAGCGCACAGGTCTCAGACCTTCGCGGTTATGAAAATCGAAGACGTCACTCGTTCGTCAAAGAATTTTGAGATAAAGGTATCGGATTTAATAACAACATCACGCCCAGGTGCTCGTCAGCCTCTATTATTGCTACCGTTTTTTGAAGAAAAACCAGAGCTGTGCATAGCACGTATGCTAGAAAGATATTTAGAAGTGACCAAGTCGTTAAGAGGCGATTGTACAAACGTCTTGATAACATCAAAAAAAAACCGTTTAAGGCTGCGTCTAGGGAGACTATTAGTCGATGGATTCGGTCGATACTGGTAAAAGCGGTATCAACTCGAAATTTAAAGCGCATAGTACAAGACACGCGTCCACTTCAGCCGCCCTAGGGTAAGGTATCGATATAGCCGTAATTAAAAATACGGCCGGGTGGTCTCAAGGGTCGTACGTGTTCGCGAAATTTTATAATCGACCGATTAAACGGACCGGAGCAGACTTCACAGCTACGGTTCTGCGATAGGTTTCGCAGCCCAATACTTCATTTTATATTTAACTTGTGTTTAACCAGTTTGAGTATATTGCACATAATAAGACTGTACTTTTGATAAAAGATTTCTGAACATCTACATTTGTAATCATCTCGAATGAGACTCTACATATAATTACGATCGAACTTCACAACAGGTAAGTTCGTTTGATCGTTAAATATTTGCTGCTAATCTGGCGGAGAATCTTCGATGTATAGAGGGTGAAAGAAAAGAGACGGTTAAACATGTGGCATGAAGACCAAGTAGAAAGATTCACATCTTAACTCCGAATCTTATAAAGGAAGGGAGAGAAAAGATGATCGAACAAAATCAAATGAAAGCATGAGACTATTGTCACCTCCATGACGTAATGCTTAATCGTGGTTCCGTGGAGGGACAAATGGTATAACGATGTAAAAGGGTGGTTGGTTCAGTAGGTAAAAATTTCATACTTCTGTGGAATGCGGGTTCCCAGTGTCTTTGGAAGATTTCCACTTAACCTCGAAAAAAACACCTACAAACACACGCCGAACCCATCCGAACATTTGTTGTAAATGAGATTTTTGGACGTCTGGAATATTCTGAAACCGCTGACATGGACACCTTCACCGAAAATTTTTCATGAAAACGATGTTTCCTGTATAAAGAAGCAAATAATAATTATACGCTAAAATTCATTCATATTGCAAATACTATTTTATATATAAAAAAAATTATGGAACTACAAGTCGTTATTACGGAACGAGAAAGAAAAACTTCATGTACAGTAAATTGTTAGTTCATTAGCATTTCTGAAGTATTCAGTTTTACAATATTGTTAGTTCATTATCAATTTCTGAAATATTCAATTTAACCATCTTCTCCGCTAACTTATTGCCGGCGGTCATTTCAAAAGTTTCCGCCCTTATCGACATAAAGGGACTGTAGAAAAAATTTTCTTAAATTATGAATTTCTGCGACAATTCCCGACCAGTTGTCTCCTTCTGAAATGGAAATTTGGCAAATTGAAACTCGGGGTCCGAGTCAACGTTGCCTAGATCCCTGCGTTATCGATCTTTTTTGGTCGAAAGATCTCAAAGAATCGAATCACTAATTTTTGTCAATTCTCATTGCTTCACTCATTCGTTAAGAATCAATGGAGCAACCAGACCTGACGGTTTTTGATTTCTATGAAATCGTGAAAAAATATCACCACGACCCTGGATTGAATCGGAAACTCCAAAATTCTAGCCTGGTACGTTACCAATTACGCCACCGTGGCTCCGGTGATATTAATTATATAATATATAATTTATATTATATATACAGGGTGGCCGATTTATCTGAAGACATTGAAATATTTCGAAAAGTACGGATCAGATCAAAAAAAGTTTTCAATAAAATTTGTTCGCCTAGAAGGGGGTCATCCAAAGATACCAAATTCGACCTCTCACCCCTACTCCCTGGGGTGGGGTTGGGGGCAAGTTTGAAATCGTAAATGGGAACCCCTATTTTTTATTGCAGATTCAGATTCCCCATAAAAAAATAAGTAACTTTTATCTGAAACATTTTTTTTCGATTCGTGATAAATGGCGCCGTAATCGCAAGGGACCTTATTTTTGCGAATGTCTCGAGAAATTACACATCGGATCGAAAAAAGAAAAAACGCATGTTTAATTTTTCAACAAGCTATTCAGCGATACGAAACTCGATCCACCCTCCCCCTAGCACTACCCCCTGGGGTAGGGGTGGGAATTTCTCGAGATAATCGCAAAAATCAGGTTTCTTGCGATTACAGCGCCATCTATCACGAATCGAAAAAAAATGTTGTAGATAAAAGTTACTTATTTTTTATGGGATATCCAAATCTGCAATAGAAAATAGGGGTTCCCATTTACGATTTCAAAGTTGCCTTCACCCTACCCCAGAGGGTAGGGCTGGGGGGGAGGGTGGATCGAGTTTTGTATCGCTAAATAGCTTTTTGAAAAATGAAAAATGTCTTTTTACTTTTTTCGATCCGATGTGTAATTTCTCGAGATATTCGCAAAAATCGGGCTTCTTGCGATTACAGCGCCAGCTATCACGTATTGAAAAAAACATTTTCAGATAAAAGTTACTTATTTTTTTTGGGGAATCCGAATCTGCAATAAAAATAGGGGTTACTATTTACGATTTCAAAGTTGCCCAACCCCCACCTCAGGGGGTGGGGTGATGGGTCGACTTTGGTATCATTGGATCACCCTCTTTCAGGCGAACAAATTTTATTCAGAACTTTTTTTGATCCGATGCGTAGTTTTCGAAATATTTCAATGTCTTCGGATAAATCGGCCACCCTGTATATAAGGCATTACACTGAGCCATACAGTTCCTCAAATCCGGGGTACGGTGCTGGTGACCGACGTATGTGAAATACATGTATTGGAGCACGATCGTCTAATGACATGAGATACGCCTTGGATAATGTTTCAACGATCGAATTAATATCTAAAGGCGTTTAATATCTAAAGTACGAAAATATAATAATTCAGTCATATTATATGTTAGATAATCAGCTGGCGCACGGCGATCGATATTCGCCGTGCGTCGACCTATTGTTGCGGACTAGCACGCGGCGTTCGGTCGGGCCGGAGATAGCCGAGGCAGGGCCTCGCGGAGCCGCGGCTGTGCATCGCAGGCATGCCGCGTTAAGGGAGAGGATATCTCTATTGCTTGACTTCGGCTTCGCTCACCGGCTATCTCTCTCATTTGACTTCAGCGCTCAACGACGCTTTCGTATTACGCAGCCATATTGCTATTTTTGACACTTCGGTAGAAACCCGCCTGGACAGAGCGCACATCTCTCTCACACTCTCGGATTTTTCACCAGCTCACCGGATTTTTTCAGCATTTTTAAGCTCAACAGGACTCAAATACACGGTAAGAGTACATCGTTATAATTCATCGTAATTCAATGACGGTGAGGAGTGGAGATCTCATCGGTGCATCCTCATAATTGTCTCACTTTGTGGTGTGCTCTGCAGCACGGGCTGTACCGGGTTTTTCTCATTATATATGCCCGCTCGATTAATACAATGGCGCGTATGCTTATTATTCACTGTACTTTCCCCCAACTAAACTTGCCGGGAAAGTACTGTGATTATATTCTTATCATTTGTGCATCCTCAAACTCTCATTTTGCCGTGCTCTGCAGCGCTGACTGCACCACGCTTTTACATTACATATGTCAGCACTAAATCAATTCAAGTGCAAGTGCTCCCACTCATTCCCTGTAGTTTCTTGCATGTGAATTTACTGAGAATCTATTGGGAAAGAGTGATATTTCCTACGCTCTCACATTTCTCACTCACAATCAGTGACATGCTCTGCAACACTGGCTGCGTCATGTCCACTCACCAACGCCCATAGCACAATTAATAGAATTGTTTGCTTGACATCTTTTAATTATTCCCAATTCATTTTTATATTTTATTTGTTGTTTTTATATTTTGTAAAATTAACAGTGAATGTATAGTAAACCATTTTCTCTTTTAACATCTTCAGTCTGGTTTCTGTTTTCCTGCCTCGAGTGAATATTCATTATTTTCAATATATTATAGGTTTCATCCAACATCATCAACAGGAATCCTCAACATTATATATACGAGATGAAGAATCGCAACAGCTAGACTCATCAAAATTACCGTGCGCTCGCCATGAGATAATACAATCAAGAGCAGGGTCAACTTCGAAACGGTAAACGAGTTGAAAGGGATCATGACCTGCTATGAATAGAGCCTCTGATTTTACAAAGGAATGTTCTTTTCTCGTTATAAATGATAAACACATCAATCCATGTATCAGAGTCGTCTAGGTGATGAGTAGATGTCGAATTAACAATATGAAATGGGACAGTTAATTGGCGCAAATATGACCATTCGTAATTAATACTACTTAAGTCACAGTTAAGATCACCCACAATAATAATATTTTCATAAACGTGCGAAAAATTAGATAAAGCTTACATGAAGTCTTCAAACATTAGTCCTTTCGGTCGCCTACACACTGAAGTAAAAAGAAGTTTCTTAGCATTGGAACTAGTAATTTCGATGATCGAATATTCAGGTGCATAAGAGAACTGATTAGGAGAAGATGCTAATATGTATGCTTTAAGGGTATTATGGATGTAGCAAGTCCACCGACTCTTTGCGCTTTCGATCATTACGAATGATAAAATATTCATTACTGCATACTACGTCGTCAGCAACCTACGAATGAAGCCGTTTCGTGGATCGATATGATATGGTAGCTTCGTTCAATTATAGTCTATTAAATAAGTTCTATACGACCACAAACAGAATTAGCGTTAATTTGGGCGATAGAGACAGTGAGAGTAGCGAAAGAACCGGGTTTAACTTCGGTAGTCAAATTAACTTTTAAAGATCAGCTTCGTTCATAATGATAACCGGAGCTTGATCATATCTTTTACGAACATGAATCATGCTGGAGCGGACCCATACATATTTATAATTGTGTTCAGAAGCACGAATTCTGATGAAGCGGAGAAGCTTATTGAGTGCTGATGGAAGAAACTCATTCATAAAAATCACTCCTTTTGTGCCCAAACCAAAAACTTCTCTGAGAGATAGATTTTTTTTGCTCGCTTTTTGTCGATGATACTCGTATAATCCGTAACTTGGTGAGATTTTAAAGTTAATATTAAGAACTTCGATGTTCTCTGACTAAGAGCAGATGAAGTAGCTTCATTTTACCCGAAGGCCGAGAGATTTTTCTTTTTATCGAGACATCCAATGTCTAGAATATCTCCGAAAAGTTTGAGATTCCTACGGCATGAAACACTTTTCCAACTATTACTTGATGAGAATCGTCAATAGAGAGAGGTACACCAGAAAAAGTAATCTTGACAGAGAGAAACGTTGAAATAGCCGAAACAGAGTGGTTAGCTCTAATTGCCGCGAGTTTATGTGATATATCAGTATTTTGCTGAGATAACTAAGCATCGCTTGCTTCGAGGCATGACATTCTTAGCTCGTGCGCTTGTAGTAATTTTGTATGATTTTGGATGTAATTAAGCTTATCTGTATGATCGTTATTGATAATTGTTTGCTGAGAAATGACAGCGCAGAGATTATCATTCATGGTCGGAGGCGATCGCTGCCGAGCAATGAACGGAACATCTGCGGGGGACCTGATTAAATCTTCGGATGGACCGAGTGTGTGTCGAGAACTTTCATGAGATGATTGTAGTATATTCGAGGATAGCATAGGAGTAGAAGTAGAACGTTTAGGAGACGACGGGTGTGACCGCATCAAATTGGGCATATGAGAAGATGCAAGGCACAACACGCGTTAGCTGATTTGGACAAGAGATATGCTCTATCGTAGCCAGGGTAAAATCATTTCAAATAAATTGAGCACGAGGTACTGTAATTCGCAATGCGGTTGTTGCTCTTATCATACTTCGGATAAGACATACAGACCACTAGATAACCAGAACACAAATAATTAATATATTGTACTGCAATAAGAACTCTACGCTATATCGGTGATGGTACGATTCTAACATGAAAACCACGATGAAAATACAATGCTACTCGACAACGCTACGGTGCGCGCATGTATAGAGGATAGCGCGCACACGTGCTCGCATACGATAAGCGCCCGCGAAGTAAATAATTAACTTAGAATTAGAATAGGTGAAGGCAGGATATTTACACAGCACAAGGAATCGGAGCTTCATTAAGAAAACGATGTTAAATAAACCACGTAAAATTAAAATCGAAGAAAAATTATACAACACATGATTGTAAACGTTCAAGAGCCATTTACGAAACCGAGAGAGAAAAAGCCACCAAAGGCCCACGAAATCCAGAAAAGGCTCGTCTTTACCGCCTGCCTATTCTCCTAATCCCTAGAAATTGACCACCGCACGTCGACAAGCCTCACTTTGGCGACGGACGACGAAAGCCCTTAGAAAACTCAAGACCCAATCTTGACGATGGCGACATCCCTGGCCCGGAATGATCAACGAATCCTATAAAAAAGGGAGAAAAGAGGTTGAAAGAAGAAATGAATGAGCAAATGAAAACCAAAAGGGGAAAGTGAATGACGCAACTTACCGCCTGCTCGAGAACCTCCGGCATGAGCTCGCTTCCCTTACGAACAACCGCTCCATAGATATATGACATCTCGAGAACTAAAATGTTAGATAAAGAATGAGTGCCAGAGGCTAGATGCAATGAGAAGGTCCAGGATCGGGGCAGGAATTAAGTTTGGAGACTAAGCATTCCCATGGGAGAACGATCCGCAGTAACTCCCGTTTAATCATTCTATGATGATCATGATAGTTCGGGGTCAATCACCCCGCCAAGAGCACAGACAGACTACGAAGTAGTTACCTTCAAGGATAACCTGGGAATCTATTACGAGGAATTAGAATGCCTCTTATTGTTGGAGACAAGGGCAACTTGGCGGTTGGCATTCAACAGCCTTACTGAAACGTGAATCTACCGTCAGCTCGAGCCTCTCGCCCTTGCTGGACAAATGCAAGGTATAAACCGATGACAACGACATATGCCCCATAATTAACGACTCCTTGTCACAAATGACAAGGAAAATAGAATCGTGGCTGATAACAATATTCATCCTCCATGGAACATATCTGATACGGGAATCCAGAAAATTAATCTCTGATTTAGGATTGTAATATCTGTGATTCGACAATCTACATATACAATGTGAAACTCGATGTATAGTCTGACTTTGACCACGTGACCAATGTACGAATACTGATGGGAGTCTAAGGTGAAGAGTAACGATGGAGAGTAGGTAGTCCGTCTTCGACCTTTGTCGAAAATACACGTAAATACGACAACATTTATCGAGTATATGATTTTTTTCCCCGAGTCAGTACGGTCCCAGGCCACGTACAGTCCATTCTATAATATTACAAGAAAATATATAATAATATAACTGTAATTCGAAGTGGGATCAAAACGTAATCGAGAAAACTATTGGTATGGTTTTATCGGATGACGTCACAAATCATTTCTAAAGTGGAACGGACGTTTAGTCTGACATTAATTATGATTCAAGCTGTGTGGAATCATAAAACTGTGTAAAATCAAGTAGTGAATACGTTACTATTGATGTTCAGCGAAACGGTGCAGCAGATTATTTAATTGTGTTTAATTGACTGAGTAGGCTTTATGTTTCTTATGAATTCGTAGACGCGAGGAATTAGTACGCTTACGAAGCGTCACTTGGTATTCCAGACAATAACACTATTTCAAGGGGAGAGTGATTGTGTACAAGTTTTGACGAGAACTGTAATCTGCGTGTGAATTGGACGGTCCGTATTACCATACCACACTGTGAAACAGTTCTCTCGATTTCGCGAAAATGTATTGATGCTGACTCGCGTCACGCTGTACACAGTGAGACTTGGACAATTATACCAGGTGTACAAGTATGAAATGCGGATTTTTTTTCTAAAAAAACATGTTAAATTCGGAAGAATGATAAAAAGTGCTTTATTCAAAGTAGGCCCCATCGCTTGTTATACATTTTTCCTATCTTTCGGGCAATTTCTGAATACCACGCTAGTAAAAATTTCCTCTTTTGCTGCGAACCATTCATCGAGCCAGTGTTTCACATCTTCATACGAACCAAAGCGCTACTCAGCAAGTGCCTGACCCATCGATGCAAGCAAGTGGTAATCGGAAGGAGCTAAGTCTGGTGAGTAAGCCGCATGGGGTAGAACTTCCCAGCTGAGTGCTTCCAACTCGTCGTGAACCGGTTTTGCCGTATGTGATGGAGCATTGTCATGACGAAAAATGACTTTGTGTTGCCTCTTTCGGTAGTCAGGCCTTTATCGAAGCAGCGAATGGTTTTAATCAGTCAATTGTTGTTGGTAACGTTTAGTATTAACCGTTTCCTCAGGTTTCAACAGCTCTTATGAGCTTTTATGAGCTGTTGAAACCTGGGGCGTGGTCTATTATTAGACTACGCCCCTTTTGACAACGACCTCCTTTTGTACCGAGCGAGGAAAATGTCACATGCGTTTTTGCGCTTTTCCATTAGCCTGTCGTTCAACTCATGTGGTACCCAATTACCAGTCTTCTGAATCTTCCCCATCTCTCGTAGCCGATTGGAAACAGCTTGTTGATTAACGCCCAATTGCTCGGCGAGTTGTTTTTATGTTTGCTAATCATCTTCGTCCAACAATGCTTAAAATTCCACATCTTCGTATTTTTTGGCGACTTTCCACGTTCCTTGTCTGCAACATCGAAGTCACCACTTTTGAAACGCCGAAATCATCGTTCACACGTATCTTCCGATGGAGCATATTCACCATAAGGTTCTTGAAGCAATCGGTATGATTCAGCAGCAGCTTTCTTTAAATGAAAACAAAAAATTAATGCTGTCCGCTAATCCTCTTTGTTCGGTATAAATTTCGACATATTCAATACAACAGCACCACACTATGCACCAACTTTTCCAATTTATCACTCGTGCGCGTCTGACACTTATTGATGACACAACAAAATGGCGCAGTGTCAAATCTTTGTAGCACAAACTGCATTCGTGTGCTATCTGTTGTCCGAAATTCGCATTTCATACTCGTACACCTGGTAAGTTAAACTGTGAGTGATGTTTAAGAAGACGTATATTGTCTCTGTGTGAGATATTTCTCTGTGTGAGACACTTCTCTGTGTGAGATACTTCTCTGTGTAAGACATTACTCTGTATAAGATACTTTCCTATGTCAGACACTTCTCGGTGTGAGGTACTTAACTATGTTAGACATTTCTCTATATAAGATACGGACGTCCTGGTGTGAGATTTGTATAGGCATAATACCTCGTGGCAAGCCTGCAGAGTTTAAAAAAGAAAAATGAATCCGAACAAATTCCGAGTTGCTGCATTAAAAGAAAAGCTTCGTCTTTTATCACTTTCAACACAAGGGACGAAGGCGGAATTAATTAGTCGATTAAGCGAAGCTGATCCGACTGGAGAATGGATGAAAACGATAGACGTTACGGAAAATGATAGCGATCTGAATGATGGGAACAGAGTCGAGAACTTCAATCATGAAATGTTAGAAGCCAACAGTGTAAGGGATACTCACACAAGGACGACGAACGAGACGACCTCTCCACCACCGATCATGACTCCATCACCTGAGATCAGGAAAGAGCTCGACCTTATCCGGGAGAGAGAGAGAGAGAGAGAGAGAGAGAGAGAGAGAGAGAGCTTGTACGAAGAGAACTCGATTTATGCGAACGAGAAAACGAAGTATTATCAACGAACCAGAATGCTCTATGCACCAATGCAGCAGTCCGACATAATGCAGCAGGTTCCTCCGACGACGTCAAGTACACGAGTCAACACGAGTGTAAATAAAATCAGTGATTTATTCAGCGACTTCACTTGAGCAGACGACGCGTTCTGGAGGTGGGAACAACAAATGCGTCTATTATCGATAACCTATGAGTTGGAGGATAAATTAGCCCTTGATTGGTTTCACTCGAAGCCGGATCTGATCGAACTATGTATGAACGATCGCCTGTCGGAGATGAAAATTATGTTTGATCACCAGCCTCACAAATTGGATTTGAGCAGAAAGTTCGAATCGAGAACTTGGTAAACTGATGAGACTTTTAATCAATATCATCACGATAAAGTGATCCTCGGGAATTGTCTACCGTTCGATCAAGCGGAAATGGTCGATTATGTACTTGATGGAATTCCAGATTCGCGACTGCAAAATCAAGCACGTTTACAAAATTTCGGGTCCGCCACGGAACTGCTCGAAGCCTTCACAAAAATTTCATTAACGGATGCGAAAAATCGCTTCGCTCGCAATTCAACCGTGAAAACGGAAGTAAAAACCGTATAAACAAATACGAACTCTATCGAACGAGTTTTAAGAAATATACTATGCTACATTTTTCAACCGAGTGCCGCAGTTCGGGAAAAGGCAAAACGGGAAAAGGGAGCGTTTTTTAATTGCAGAGAGATAAGACATCGAGCTGCAAACTGCCCAAAGAAAACTTCTCAGGTCAACATCATCGTAGAAGCATTAGACGAAGACGAATTCCATCGATATATTTAGTATAATATTCATACGCAAAATGGTTTTTATAAATGTCATTTGAACTCGTTAATGGACGCTGGGAGTACGGTAAGCCTGATTAAACAACGTTATGTAAATATTGACGCAATGAAAAGTCCGGAGGGGCATCGTGATCAATTTCGAGGAATCAATAACAGCACTTTGATCGTATATGGAACGGTCGATGTCGATCTATCGTTCGATTCCCTTATTAAACGAAAGGTTTGTTTATTCGTCGTACCAGATACTATGATGAAAATTTCTGTCCTTTTAGGTAGAGATATGTTCGCGTTGTTTGGTTGGGGATTGAGAAGTAAGTCTTACAATTAGTATGAGATCGGATCGAGCGAGGTATTGAACATCGACGTTCATGGGTCGGTAGAAAATGTTATCGATGCAATGTTAATAAATACGGAAATCTCAGCGGATAAAAGCCTAAGACTAAAAGAACTATTTCAGGAAGAATATGTCCGACCTGAGCATCCGATAGAACCCAAAATCAAAGCGGAATTGAAATTAACATTACGCGAACATCAGCCGATTCGTTACTCGCCACGTAGATTATCTTATTTAAAAAAGGAGCAAGTAGGCACGATGATCGATGATGTGTTAAAGGAAGGGGTTATTTGAGCCATCGAGTCCGAGTACGTATCGCCGATCGTGCTCATAAAAAAGAAAAACGGTAATATGCGGATGTGCTTTGATTTTCTAGTTCTAATTAAACATACAGTAAGTGATAATTACTCTCTCCCGTTGATCGAGCACCAATTGAATGTATTGAATGGCAAAAGGTTCTTCAGCTTACTTGATGAAGGATAGCTTCCATCACATAGCGGTAAAGAGAGATTCGATCAAGTATACTTCATTCGTCACGCCGTTATCACAATACGAGTACATAAAAATGACTTTCAGTTTAAAAACAGCACCATTGAAATTCCAAAAATTCGTGAACGAAGTCTTAGACGAACTTATCAAGTCTGGCGATGTCGTAATGTATCTTCATGATTTTTTCGTTACGATAGAAACTTTGGAAGATCATTTTCGAATCTTGAAGCGCGTGTTTCGATTGTTCGTCGACAACAGACTAGAGCTTCAAATGAGTAAATGTAAGTTTCTTTTTACGGAGATCGAATATTTGGGGTATATTATCATGCAAGATGGTGTGAAACCCACCGGAGCTGGGATTAACGCGGTTGATAAATTTCCGATTCTGAGAAATGTTCACGATGTACAACGATTTTTAGGTTTGTGTGCTTATTTTTGGAAATTTATTAAAGACTTCTCGACTGTGGCAAAACCGCTCTATGATTTATTCCGAAAAAATGTAACTTTCGTGTTCAGTGAGACCGAAATAAAGAGTGTTAAACTACTAAAGGAAAAATTGATCGCGTTGCCAATGTTGGCAAATTACAATCCCCGGGGTGAGATTCAACTGCACCGCGACGCGAGCAGTTTGGGCTTCAGAACGACTTAATCCAGAAAAAGTCCGACGCGAATTTTCACCTGGTCTTTTATTATTCAAAACGTACCACGAACACCGAATCGAAGTACCATAGTTTCGAGCTCGAGACATTGGCGATAATATATGCACTTAAAGGTTTCCGAATATAACTGCAGGGGATAAAATAAAAAATAATGACTAATTGTAATTCACTCACCGTCACTCTCAACGAGAAAGAGAGAACTCCTCGCATAACTCGGTGGGCGCTTGAGTTACAGAGGTATGATTATGAAGTAGAACATAAGGCAGGCACTCGAATGGCGCATGTTGATGCACTCAGTCGCTTGACGAGAATTTTGGTCATTGAGGATAACCCTTTCGAACTCAATTTGTCTTAAGACGACATACTCGTCTTATAATTAAATATACCGCCTAAATGACTAGCCTAAACGAGACCCACACACACAAACACAGGAATCCATACCACACAGCACGCACACCTATACAGACCATCTACCGTTACTTGAGCTATAGTTTTACTGCCAAGCGGTAAGACTATAGTCTCAAGAAACGTATGAAGAACAATCTAAAAGGAACACGCTAAATCACTATAACCAAGAAGAGGAAATTAACGGGACAAATGGGCTACAGCAGATGGGCTACAGGACGACTAGAAGATATAGTAATACCCTGCAATACCGACAGAAAGGAAAGAAGAGCAGGGAAGCCGGTATAAAAGGGCACAACATACCACAGTCGTAGAGCATTCTGTTCACAGACTTTCGCCAACATCCGGAATCTACCAAAGGAGGACCACCTAATCAACCAAAGGAAGATCAGCTAATCGACCAAAGGAGGACCAGCCATCCAGCTAAAAGAAGGACCACCAAGTCAACCCAAGGAGAAGCATCTTCAACTGCACCACTCCAAAGATCAGGCCTGAAACCTCTGGCCCAGGGAAAAACGAACATCTTCCAAGGCCAACTACTGAGCTACCAGTCATCCAAGTAGTCCAGCATCACAGCCGACAAGATCTCCCATAAAAATTAAATCAAGTGGTATGGATCAAAAACATATTGAATCCATAGGGACTAAAAAGCACCATAAAAACTAGCTAGAGCCGATCCTGTCGCATTTCCGATGTGCCGATGCACCGAGGATGCACCACGCTGACGCCTCCACCGGAACAGTGGCGGGACCAGTGAGTAGATCACTTGGCCCGGAGAGCTCGAGTGAGAGCTCTGTCCCCACTACAGTCCACGCACTATAGCTATAGAATAGGCTACCTCCGAACACCGAGGAATAATAACAGAGCCGATATAGATATATAAACGATAGCAAGCTCCACCGGCTCTTTCCATGTGTAGGAACTATAGTACCTTATAAAGAAAATATTTCAGCAATTCGATATAAATCTCCTACTTCAGGCGAACACGATTATAACGGCATGCGTAAGCCCGGGTTAAGTCTTCTTTATAAGGTGCATAATCACCAAAACTAAAAAGAAGTATATTTAATTACCATATAAATTATTTATCTGTCTAATGTGTTTAATAAACCATACTTTTACCTAATACAGAAGCCTATGTTAATTTCCTCCCTGCTCGCGTTCGAACTAAAACCCTTTAAGGGTGATGATAACGTAAAATACCGTTACAGTCTCTACCTCAAGCCAGGATCAACTTATAAAAGAACTGTGTACCAAACTCGAGAAAAGCGAGAATAGTTCTTTCGAAATGCGAAACATTTAATATACCGGAAAAGGGGCGATGCTTTATTATTTTACGTACCAGAAAGCATGGAGAGTAACGTGATTCACCAATACCATGATGATATTGGGCATTTGGCGATAGAGAAGACGTGCGGAGTGATCCAAAAGAGCTATTGGTTTCCTGAACTCAAGGAAAAAGTAGATAGACATATTAAAAACTGCTTGAAGTGTATCTCATTTTTACCTTCCGTAGGAAGGATCGAAGGTTTCTTCCACGACTTTCCAAAAGGGAATAGTCCATTCGTGACCATACATGTGGACCATTACGGCCCAGTTGATAAAGAACATTCCCAGAAGCGTTACGTGTTTTTAGTGGTCGACGCTACCACAAAGTTTGTATAGCTTTACGCCACTAAAACAACGTCTAGTAGAGAATCGTTATAAAATAAAAATAAGTCACATAAAAATTGCCACCGGATCACCCCAAGCAAATGGTCAAGTCGAGCGAGTGAATCGTTCACTCACCTCGATGCTTGCGAAATTGGTTGATAAGAATATACGAAAGTATTGGTATTATGTACTCGAAGATGTCGAGTACTCCATAAATAACATATTCAATAAGACAACCGGCGAAACACTGAGTGTACTACTATTTGGATGAAACGCAACGCGGAAAGAGCATAGATTTAGTAAGGAAATTCCTCAAAGAAGAGAAACCCAATAAGACTGACCGAGATCTTTTTTATCTCAGAAGGAAAGCAGAGGTGAAGATCGAGAAAGCACAGAAGTACAGTCAGAAACATTTTGATGTGAGACGAAAACAATCTCATAAGGTCCAAATCGGTGATTACGTAATGCTTCAAAATTATGAGAGTATGCCCGGAATTGCAAGTAAGTTAATACCCAAATTTAAAGGACCCTATGAAATCATTCGAGAGTTACGTAATAACCGATATGTAATAGCTGATATCAAGGGCTTCCAGGCTACACAAAAACCATACGAGGTCTGTTCAAAAAGTATCGCGAATTTTGAATTTCCGTGGGCTATGTATATTCGATTTTCGATTTTTTGTGGCGTTAGATTGGTACTCATGTTCCTCACTTATGCTGACAAAGTCGGCCACTTTGAATGTTTAGTTTACTATTGACAGCTATTTTGGTTGGACGTGTTTTGGCTTGTCTTCGATTTTTGCCTATTCCAAAAAATGGATCAAAGAATTTGTATCAAATTTTGTGTGAAAAACAAAATTAAGTGCGCGGACGCATTCCGAATGTTGACTGTGGCATATGGTGAAGCTACCTTGGACCAAAGCAATGTTTATCGGTGGTACAAAAAGTTCTCAGAGGGCCGAGAAGATGCGAACAACGAAAAGCGTGCCGGACGCCCGAGCACATCAACAACAGACAAAAACATTGATGAAGTGAAGAAAATAATATTAGCCAATCGTCGAATCACCGTTAGAGAAGTCGCTGAGGATCTAAACATATCGATTGGCTCGTGCTATTCGATTTTTACCAATGATTTGGGCATGAGACGGGTCGCCGCAAAATTCGTGCCAAAATTGCTCAATTTCGAACAAAAACAGTGTCGCGTTAACATTGCTAAGGAGCTGTTGGACTCGGTCCGCGACGACCCAAATTTGCTCCAGAGGGTCATAACTGGTGACGAATCATGGGTTTATGGTTATGACGTGGAAACCAAAGCTCAATCATCGCAATGGAAGCGATAAAGACGGCATCGGAGGAGGAGCTGAACAAGTTCAAAAAAAATGTTTTTTTGAAGTGCTTCGAGGATTGGGAAAAACGTTGGCATAAATGTATTATATCTGAGGGGAATTACTTTGAAGGGGACAAAATAGATATTAATGAATAAATTAATACTTTTTGAAAAAACAAAATTCGCGATACTTTTTGAACAGACCTCGTATAGTGGTGTTTGGCAACCAGCCCATCTTCGTCTCTGGCGTTCGATTAGGTGAAGTAAAATAAATTTAAGCACGTTAAATACATAAATAACACGGAATATGTTGCGCTTTGGGTAATAAATGTATATTTCGACTGACTGGCAATTTACTTACGTAGACTATTATGCTTATGTGAAGCGCTGTCCAAGACGAACAGAGGTCAGGTGGATCGATTGGAATATCTGTGATTCGACAATCTACATATACAATGTGAAACTCTATGTATAGTCTGATTTTGACCACGTGACCAATGTACGAATACTTTCGGGAGTCTAAGGTGAAGAGTAACGATGGGGAGCGGGACTACCCGCTCCCCATCGTCTCCGACCTTTGTCAAAAATACACGTAAATAAGACACAATTATCGAGTATGTATTTATTTTTCCCGAGTCAGTACGGTCCCAAGCCGCGTACAGTCCATTCTATAATATAACAAGATAATATATAATGATACTAATGATGAGTACTCACCGCGTGCAGGCCAACGAACAGGTCCTGCAGAGCCTCATCGTGCAGGTCAACGAGACTCTCAACAATAACGTACGCTGGGTAGACGGACGCCAACACTTAGGCCAAATTATGAATGCTACAAGTATAGTAGTAGAGTCCCTGCTCAGCGATGTATGAGATTTAGTATGGCTCGTAGCTGATATCACAGACGTAGAGGTAAGGGCGGCAATATTGTTGCCGAGAACGATTATGTGATACTTCATTGAAACCTACCACCTGGTGGTAGTTTCCCGGTCGATATAGATCACAGCCAAGCGTCAATATTAATGCGGCTGGCCGACGTCAACGCCTATAGTAAGAGCAGCGGTATAGTGATCATGCTGGAAATACCGATGATCTGACAACGAAAGTTTAACGTCTATAAGGTATATCCTATGCCCACGCCAGGTAGCAACCGAGGACACTACGGGAGACTACGTAATCTCGACACAACGGAAAATTGCATAATAGTTGACGGCGAAAATCGAAATTTCTTACGCCTGACCGACGACGAATGAAAGCACTGCAAGAAAAATGTCAACCTGTTCATCTGTTCGCTAGCATATCCATCGATGGCTTTGGCGGACCACACGCCGTGCGAAGTTCTAATATACTCAAAAATCGACACTGCCAATGGCCAGCTTCATGTAAAACTCATAGAGATTCTCATAAATTTGGACATTTTGGCTTTGGTAAGTGTATGCATAGTGACTGCCCAAAATTCAGCATTATAACCATCAGGCGAACAACACAGGCCGTCAATGAGGACTACCTTCCGCCAGTCAATTTGACGTTAGCAAACTATGATGAAAAGTTGCCACCACCAAAAGATCGTGAATTTAGATCCAGAAATAAATTACAGCAGGCAGCATTATTATAATCTAGGCTTCTCCTAACTGGGTGCAATAGCACCGATATCATTTATAGGTTACATAGTTAATAAGTGTTATAAGTGCAAGAGGAACCCGACCACGGCAACGACGAGCGAGGCATCAACCCGCGCATCAACAAAGGTAAGCATAAACCTGGATCCGCTCGCACAGCGACAAGAACTACTAAAATCGGAGCTGTTGAAAATGTACTCCTCGCAATCACGCAACAGAGTAAGGTTCGCGTACCCTAATGCACGCTAAAAACACAACAAACTCTAATGTAATTTCTGGATCATGAGAGAAACGCGCAACTAGACGAATAAATGTGGAATGAATATGTAACGAGAGGAAAACGGTAAAACGTCTCATTGGGACATTTGACAAGGCACTCTTAAGATTGATGAAGAAAATATACTGTAACATAATTACATGCGCTAGCGCGACTTTATATTTCCGATCGGCTAGGAAAGCCGAAATTATATTTGAAGCAGCAAGTACAGCGGACGCTAGGCTAGCGAACCCGGACCTAACGTAAAAACGGGTGACGTCACGCCTCAGGAATTCGCTCGTCACCGAAAACAGCAAATCAGCGACCAGCTGGCCTTGCTCGGCGTCGAGGGAGAGACAGGGGGGCGTGACAACGGTAGCTCGCCTAATCGTTGGAATCTGGCTAATATGAAAACCCAAGCCACTCATGACGTAGAGGGAACCAGGGTGGGGAAGAGTCTATAAAAGAGCCTGCACCGCAAGGAAGGCTCTATTTTTGTAGTACAAGTTTCACTAAACGAATACAGCTTGCACAAGTTTTTCTAGAAAAATACGAAGCGAAAATTTGGAGGTAAACAGGAGAGATATTTAAAGAAATCAGGAAGAGATAATTAGTCGAAAGATTTAAAGTGAAATAGCTCTAGAAGTAGGTAGAAATAAGACAGATAGGATTAAGTGGATAAATGTAAGCCTAGGAAATTAAGTGCATCGAAATAAGCGAATAGTGTATAAGAGAATAAAGTACATAGTGTGGATTTTAAACCGGCAGGGACAACAGGAATTGCCCGGTTCTGCGAGTGTAAGCGAGAAAAAGCGAAAAGTGAGACAAGAGCGAAAGAGAAAAGCATTGTAAACAGAGTTTATACACTCTGTCAAGGAGTAAATCTGACGCGAGTGGCTGTGTGTGTGCATGTTAGAAGATACTGGGTCAATACCAACTCATTTACACGTAACAGATATTCAAGGCCGAAAATACCGAGAATTCGCACGCGAATAAGACGAAATAATATTAAAATAATCGCCGGAATTCCCAAAATTCGAATGCACCATCCTAGACATTAGAGGCCGGAAACTGTAAAATAACTTGTTCTGGAATAATTTCTTTTATTAATGAACCCTATTCTCACTCACCTCGAAGTCTAACATTAATTAGTCCTGTGTTCGAGCCCGAATTCCCACGATAAATAAAACTTATTGTAACGACAAAAAAATACCGTTACAATACGTGACATGAATGAAAGCCAATGAATAAATAATGAAATAGCAACAGAAACAGAAAAACAGAAAGAAAAAAAAAGAAAAAAATATTAATACCAGTTACAAATTATTGAAACAAAGTGAACGCGTGCAAATTTGAAATTTGCACATTACTTTGCAATTCTCCTCTATGGGTAATGATTATCTTAATTCTGGCTTCATCATAGAGGAAGTAGTATTTATATTTTCAATATAATAGAAAATTTAGTAAAATTGCAAAAGTGACATAAGCTTGAAACCCCTTAATCGATTCTCACTAAATTCAAGACCAAGTATTTTTCATCCGTAGCCTATTTGTATGCCGTGTTTCAGTTCGACAGATGAGAATTTACGAAAGTTGGTATCAAAATAGTTTTTAGTCGAAAAAATTACAGAAATGCATCGTTCAATACAACCTGAATGCCTTGATCGACTCAATACCGATAACAACCTTGTTCCATTTCCTATTATTGTAGAAAGTTTTAACTCGATAGCTAAAAATTTACGAAAGCTAAAGAGCCGACCACCTTTTTAAAAAAAATTCTCACAACCAAAAAATGAGACACCGGTTAGCGATTTGGCCGAAAATTGCAGTAAGCTGACAAGAGTTGCAACCCGACCTATGTGCAAAGTTTCAGGATGATCAAGTGACCCGTTCTTGAGATGTATCCATTGCAATTTCGCAAGTTCATCGACAAACGCACGCACACACGCTCGCGTGCACACTCTCACGGAGCCACGGACACACATGGACATTTTTTTCCAAATAAGATTTCTTGATGTTTTGGGTTTTTTTAAGTACTGTGACATAAAAATCTCGAAAACCACAAGAAACAAAGAAGAAAATTCCAAGTTTGAGTTCTGCCCGAACGGAATGAAGAAGAATATGGTAGCTGGAATTGACCGAGAAATAGAGGGCTAATGCGTTATTTTAACTGCACAGGTACGGGTTTTCCATATCCAGTGCGCTAATTAATGACCACTCAATGTTGCAATTGATCTAGGAATCATTAGCGCACCTTCTCGCTTCGTTTGAACCCTTGTTAAGCACAACTGGTTGAGATTTACAAGTTTTATTAAGCAGAATGTCAGGACGCATTGAGACTGTGTCTACTTTTCGATCGATACCAGTCTTCTTCTTAAACTGATGTGCCAACCCTCGGTTAGTAATAAAAACTATAGTGTACATTTTTCTGTTAAAATTAATCTTTCTGTACAATTTCAGACTTATAAAACACAGTTCACCGAACTTCTTTTATATTCGAAAGAATAATTATGACGGAATGATTCGCGATGGAAAAATGTTGCTATCTCTCTCGCATTCATGGAGATCTGCGAGAGAAATAATACATTTTCATGATAGTTTGTTTTTATTATTTCAGCACTTTTGTTAAGATAGAGTTTGTCTCTAATTGATTGAATTTAATTATTATGTCGTAAATTATAAATACAGGGTGTCCGCCGGGAAGGTATACTACTTTGTTTGTTTATAATTTTTGATTAAATGAAAGAGAATGGATCTTATATTGATAAATGTTTTATTTAATGTCGGCAATTATGTATGGAATACAATATCAGATAAATGTCCGCCTCTGTTAGCCTCACAAATGCGAGCCCTTTTGAGCACATTTTTCATTACATTCTCACACATTTCACGCGGTATTTCATTAATTTCATCACGAATATTTTGTTTGAGTTGCTCAAGCGTTTCTGGTTTGTTTGCATAAGCCTTGCTTTTTAGATATCCCCACAAAAAGAAGTCCGGAGCAGTCAAATCAGGCGACCGTGGAGGCCAATCAACATCACCATTTTTTGAAATAACTTGTTGTGGAAAGAGGTCCCGCAGTAATTCCATTGTAATCCTGGCTGTATGCGATGTGGCACCGTCTTGTTGATACCACATGTTAATCAAGCCCAAAGCATGCAGTTGTGGCGTTAAAAAGTTTTCAATCATATCACGATATCGCTCCCCATTCACAGTTACCGTTACGCCGTTTTGATTTTCAAAGAAGTAAGGTTAATGATTCCTCCTGACCAAATTGCACACCAGACTGTCACTTTTAATGGATGTAAAGGTGACTGATGAATAATTTGAGGGTTTTCCATTGCCCAGAACCAACTATTCTGTTTATTCACATATCCATTTGTTTCTCCCAAAAATTTCACGTAACTTTCTCATCGTCACAGTAATCGATGATTGATTTTGATAAAATGTTTTAACGATTAAAACACGTTGGTTTATCGAATATTTTTCCATAATAAATTTGCCACGTGTCTACTTCACGACTGCCAAATATGAACTGTCAAGACTAACGTTTACCAAAATGGCGGCAAAACAAAGTAGTATACCTTCGCGGCGGACACCCTGTATATACGATCAATATTATTGTTATGCCTGTACCGCGTCATTGGATTATTCGGTAATCGGTATAATATTAAAAAGTTATTATTTTTGGGATCGTTTGCCGATAAGGAGATAGATCTCGAGTAAATAGTGTAAACGTGAATTTACGGAAAAATAATAGAATTGAGAATTCATTCCTGGTGTAGTTGAGTGAATCTGGAATATATTGAAAATGAGGAGTCTTCACTCACTACAGGGAAAAAGAAACCAGACTGACAGATGTATTAATCGAGAAAGTGGTTTTATTGTGCCATCCGGTTGTCGATTACAAAAATCTATTATATAATATCTAATATAAAAATCTAATATATAAAAAAAATGCAAATAAATATACTACAAGGGTCAATCAATAAATAGTCGGCCTTGTGGCATCTGTTGGTCGAGGAAAGAAATCAATAGCGACGTTTAGTAGTGCCATCCTTCACATGACTGTCGTTAAAGTTTCAGCTCGCTGCGATGTTTAGTTTGCGTTTGACAGCCATCGAAAGACAAACAACTTTTGTGTTTTTACAAAAATGGTAAAAATTGAGTATCGTGCAGTGATTCGATTTTTGTTTTTGAAAAAGAAAACGAGCAATGAAATCAAAGCGGAGCTAAACGAAGTTTATATGGACCTTGCACCTTCGTTATCAACCATTAAATATTGGACAGCTGAATTTAAACGCGGTCGTACGAGCATTGTTGACGATGAACGTCCAGGTCGTCCAAATGAGGTCGTCATACCAGGAACAATTGAAAAAGTCCACGATATGGTGTTAAATGATCGGAGACTAAAAGTGCGTGAGGTTGCTGAGGCCACAGACATATCATATGACTCAGTGATTTCAGTCCTGAGTGATAAGTTGAGTATGAAAAAGTTATCCGCATGATGGGTGCCGCGTTCGCTCACTGTCGACCATGAAAGAAAACGTGTAGCTGATTCAAAGGCGTGTTTGGCGATCTATAAGCGTGATCCTGTTGAGTTTTTGCGCCGTTACGTAACCGTGGACGAAACATGGATCCATCACTATACACCAGAGACAAAAGAACAATCGAAACAATGGACTTCACCAACCGAACGTGCTCCGAAGAAGGCGAAGACGGTGCCATCGGCCGGTAAGGTCATGGCCACAGTTATTTGGGATGCACGCTTCATAATCTACATCGATTACCTTCCGCCGAAAAAAACGATTAATGGCGAATACTATGCAGCCGTACTGACCCGATTCAACGATGAATTGAAGAAAAAACGTCCACATTTGGCGAGGAAAAAAGTGCTCTTTCATCAAGACAATGCACGCGTTTACACGTGCCGAGTTGCCATGGCCAAAATTCATGAATTAAAATACGAATTACTTTCGCATCCACCGTATTCTCCAGATTTGGCCCCCTCCGACTACTTTCTGTTTCCAAACCTGAAAAAATGGCTTGGCGGAAAGAGATTTGGTTCCAGAGATGACCTCATCGCCGAAACAGAGACCTATTTTGCGGACCTTCCGAAAACTTATTATTCGGAGGGCATCAAAAAATTGGAAAATCGTTGGAATAAGTGTATCGGGCTAAAAGGAGATTATGTTGAAAAATAAAAAGATTTGTGTCGAAAAAAACGCGATTTTCTTTACCAAGCCGACTATTTATCGATCGACCCTCGTAATGAATTAAATACAGGTTTGAGTGCCAGCACACAATTGTATTGATTATGTGCTGTCTTGTATTGAGTTAAGTGTACGTGGTGCAGCCAGCGCTGCAGAGCACGCCACGAAATGAGAAGTGTGAGAGCGTAGAATATGTCACTTATTCCCAGTAAATTCTGTATAGGTGTGTGTGAGAGGAATACAAAGAATAAGAGAAAGCACTTGCAATTATATTACTTGAATACTGGAAGCGTGATATAAAAGAAGGTGATGCAGTCAGCGCTGCAGAGCACGGCAAAGTGAGATTTTTGGGATGCACAGATGATTAGAAAATATTCACGGTACTTTTCCAGCAAGTTTGTTGGGGGAAAGTACAGTGAATAATAGTCACATACGCAATTATATTAATCGAGCAGGCAAAATATGATGAGGAAAACTTGGTACAGCCTGTGCTGCAGAGCACGCCAACAAGTGAGACAATTAGGAGGATGCACCGATGAGTTTTCCACTCCTCACCGACATTGAATTATAATAAATTATACCGGTGTCCTCGTACCAGATTTTGAGTCCTGGTGAGCACGAAGAGCTGAGTAGATCCGGTGGAAGCGGTGAAAAAGTCCGAACAATGCCAAGATGTGTGCGCTATTCGAGCGGATTTTCACGAAAGTGTCTAATTTTTCAATATGGCTGCGCTTTACAAAAGCGTCGTTGTGCGCTGAAGTGAAACGAGTGAGATAGCCGGTTAGCGATGCCGAAGTCAAGCGAGAGAGATACCCTCTTGCTTCATGAAGCCTGCATGCGAATGCCTCGGCTCAGCGAGGCACTGCCTCGGCTATCTACGTCATAGCCGAGCGCAGTATGCTACCCAGTAGCAACAAGTCGACGCACGGCGAATATCGATCGCCGTGCGCCAGCTGATTATCCAACAGATAGTATTTATTATAGACAATGGCAACTTTCCGTTATCTATTCAAAAGACAATAAAAGAATATTACAATAATTCGTTGTTTCGAGCCCGTTACGGGGAACCAACCTCTCTGGTTTGAATCTACTAATAGAATGATTTCGACAAAGGAGTTATCCATTCATTTGACTGAAATCGAATGTCACAATGAATTTCACAATGAACATCGCTTGCAAATTCCAGAAAGTCGTAGCTCGAGCTACTAGATCGCTGCTCGCAGCTCGTAGCTTGCGTTTGCACATTTTTTCTACTTCGGGTGAGTGACCTCACGCGAAGTAGGAATAATGGTGAAATAATGTACAATAATTAGTTCGCGACACAACACTATACATGTATTGATAATAAATTACAACACAAATCACAACAAAAATTCATTTATCTTTGTCTTGTATGGATGTGCTATTCACATTATCCATGGTAGTATTGTTTCTGTTTCATTTGATCGTCATTTTTTGACAGTAAAATCGTGAAATGTAATATTTTATTTTGTGCATATCATATGGTAAAGTGCTGTTTACTTGCTTCGTTTTAACGGAACTATTTAGCGAAAAATCCTTCTGATCTAAAAGTACCAAGAATCGGTAATTTGATTAGCCCACGGTGAAGCAAACGATATCTTTTTTTTTTTAATTTACTTCAAGGATAGTTTTGTCACATTAAAATAAAGAAATTGTCTGATTATAAACCCAAAATAGCTATCAGGAGTACAAATTGAAAATGCGGGATTTTTTTCTATTTTTGAACGTTTATTCTGAAAAAATGGTAACAAATGAATTATTCAAAGTATTGTCCATCGCTAGCCACAACTTTTTCCCATCTTTCTGGCAATTTACGGATACCGTCGCGAAAAAATTCGGCCGGCTTGGCTGCTATCCAGTCATCGACCCATTTTTGGGCTTCTTCGTAAGAATGGAAGCGCTGGTCAGCTAGGCCATGTGTCATCGATCGGAAAAGGTGGTAATCGGAAGGAGCAATATCTGGGCTATACGGCGGGTGGGGTAAGACTTCCCATTTCAGCGTTTGTAGGTATGTTTTGACCGGCGCTGCAACATGTGGCCGAGCGTTGTCATGTTGCAAAATTACTTTGTCGTGTCTTTGCTCGTATTGTGGCCGTTTTTCTTTGAGTGCGCGGCTCAAACGCATCAATTGAGTTCGGTATAGTGCTCCTGTGATGGTTTCGTTCGATTTCAATAGCTCATAATACACCACACCCAGCTGGTCCCACCAAATACAGAGCATGAGCTTGGCGCCGTGAATATTTGGTTTGGCCGTCGATGATGATGCATGGCCGGGGTAACCATATGATTTTTTGCGCTTCGGGTTATCGTAATGGATCCACTTTTCATCACCAGTGACAATGCGATGCAAAAAACCCTTCCGTTTTTGCCGTTCGAGCAGCAGTTCGCATGCAAAAAAACGGCGCTCGACGTCTCTCGGCTTCAGCTCATACGGCACCCAATGTCCTTGCTTTTGGATCATTCCGAGGGCTTTTATACGATGGGAAATGGCTTGTTGTGTCACTCCCAATGAATCTGCGAGCTCTTGTTGAGTTTGACACGAGTCTTCATTGAGTATTGCCTCCAATTCAGCATTCTCAAACTTTTTCACTTGGCCCGGCCGCTCTTTGTCCTCAACGTCAAAATCACCACTTCTAAACCGCACAAACCATCTCTCGCACGTTGAAACCGATGGAACATGACTCGGATAAGCCTCGGAGACCAATCGATGTGCTTCAGCAGCACTTTTCTTCAAATTAAAGAAGTAAATTAAAACTTTCCGCAAATGCTGTTTTGTTGGCACGAAACTCGACATATTGAGAGCTCAAAAAAACTATGAATTTGACACTGCGACAAATTGACACATACTGAAAATTAAAGCTATAAGACGTAGCTTTGACATGAACATAGTCACAGTACTGCCTGATGCGTATAGCGTTAGTAACGCCATCTGTTATCAAACCCGCATTTTCAATTTGTACCCCTGATAGTATCAAGCTAGAAATTGAAAAACTCAACGAAACTATAGAAGGAGGAATCAAGAAACCGACAGGGGACGTACAAAGGAATTACTCGGATACAGCTGAAGAGAAGAAGAAGGAAAGCGTGATAATCGTCTAACTGGAAAAGGAAAAGGGAATTGAAGCTATTGCAAAATTGGCAAAAAAAAGTAGATATAAGAAATTTGGAAATGAGAATAACAAAACTCAGAAAAAAAATAAAGTAATGGATATTCTAGGATGCGAGAGCGAAGGTGAGATAGAAAAGCAGAAGGCAATAATGCAAGAAAAACTGGGTAAATATTGTAACATCATGGAACCAATAACAATTCTACCGAAAATAAAAACGATAAATATTGGCGAAGAAGAAATGGAGCTAGAAGAAGAAAACTTTATAGACACAATTAAGAAGGAAAATGGAATGGACTGTCAGAAAGAAGGATTCCATGTACGGGTAATTAAGAACATCGTTAAAGAAAGGAGAGATAAAGATAAGTATACAATTCAGAAGAGGAAGAGAAGGTGGTTCCTTGATACTTGAAGTGGACGAATTTCGACATAAATCAATGTTGAAAAGAGAAAACTTAAATATAGACTGGAGGAAATGCACTGAATTCAATTAGTTTAGTGTTGAAAGAGGTTTTAAATGCTGAGGCTATTACCATTGTTGAATAATCAGCTGGCGCGAGGCGATCGATATTCGCCGTGCGCCGACCTGTTGCTGCGGTGTAGCATGCTGCGTTCGTCTACACCGGAGATAGCCGAGGCCCGGCCTCGCAGAGCCGAGGCTGTAGCTCGCATGCATGCCACGTTAAGCGAGAGGTTATCTCTCTCGCTTGACTTCGGCTTCGCTCACCGGCTATCTCACTCATTTGACTCCAGCGCTCAACGACGATTTCGTATCACGCAGCCATGTTGGAAAAATTAGACACTTTTTCGTGAAAGCCACTGGACAGCGCACGCATCCTCGGGACTCTCGCATTTTCGTAGCTTTTTCACAGAACCTTCTCAATCTCTGTGCTCACCAGGACTCAAAATAACGGTAAGCGTTCACTGCCATAATTTAGCATAATTCACTGTCGGTGAGGAGTAGAGAATAAATCGGTGCATTCTCATAAAGGTCTCACCCTGTGGCGTGCCGCAGCGTGGGCTGCACCACGTTTTCACATCACTTGTTGCACACTCAATTGATATAATTGCGTGTGTTCTTACTAATTCACTGTGCTTTCCCCCAACCAAGCTTGCTGGGAAAGCTTCGCAGATTCATTCCAACCACATCTGGGCGGATTTCTCAACAATCATATTGCCAGAAATTGTACTCGTCAGGACACATGTCACAAGTATGCAGGAAATCATAAAACAAGCAAATGTAAGGCGGCAAAGCGGATACTTGAAGATAAGCTATAAGAATGATGAATTAAGAGTGGAATGTCCAATGTTCCTGAGGGCAATAGAAGAGGAGAAAAAGAAAACCGGATGGGAACACTCTAAATAGCAACAATGGACAGGAATCGAGGTTAACCTGTATACTGACGTTTATAGTCTGATGGCACATAAGGAGGACATGCGGCATTAGATTATGAAGAAAATGAATTCCGTCTTCCTGGCTTTGTTGGAAACCAGATGAATACCATATATTGAAGAATATAAAATGTATGTACCGGGATTTAGTATAGTTACATGCGATGCCGAAAATAGGAATACGGAAGGAGTTGCTTTATATGAGAGAAGTGAGATACATTATGAGGTAATCTTGGAACGAAAAATAGTATCGAATTGCTGTTGCATAACGATAGAAGCGCAAGATAAAGAGCATAAAGGAGTAATCATGGTTATATCACTTCCCCAGTGCATTAGATAGGAATATTATATTGGGTCTGGGAAAAAGTTCGTTGCGTTTTTTTTTAGTAAAATTCAACTAGTTTTCTTATAGTGTGAAAATTAATTTATTTAAACCAAATATGCTTCATTATTATCGACAATGTTTCGCCATTTTTCGGGTAGAGCCATGATGCCATCGGTGACGAACTTCTGTGGTTTCTAGTTGAAAAACTGAATCAAGTGGTTTTCACAGGCTTCTTTTGAAAGCAGCTTAATTCCATTGAGAGGGTTCTGCGGAGATTGGAATAAGTCATAGTCAGAGGGTGCTATGTCTGGACAATACGGTGGTCGCATGAAAACTTCCCAACCAAACTCTCGCAATATTTGACGGGTCATCAAAGAAGTGTGTGGTCGGGCGTTGTCATAATGGAAGACAACACCTTTCCTATTAATCAATTCGGGCCGTTTTCTTTCAATTGCTTTGTGTAACCTCTCTAGTTGTCCACAGTAAAGTTGAGAATCAATTGTCTGGCCAACATGAAGTAGCTCATAGTGAACGATTCCCTTCCACTCCCACCACACACACAGCATCACCTTTTTCGCCGTCAATCCTGGCTTCGCGAACGCTTGTGACGGCTCACTTCCGTGTCCACGATCTTTGACGCTTCCGATTGTCGTACGTGATCCATTTTTCATCACCGGTTATGACACGTTTCAGAAATGGCTCGATTTCATTGCGCTTTAGCAGCGCATCGCAGATGTTAATTCGGACTTTTTCAAGAATTTCATCAGCTTTTTCAGTGATTGGACGACCAGAGCCTGACTCATCTTTCACATAAAAATTACCAAAACGAAAGCGAGCGAACCGTTTCCGCGCAGCAGATTTTGATAAAGTACCTTCACCGTACATAGCACACATTTTTTCACAAGCCTGCGCAGCGTTCTTCCCTTTGTCGTAAAAATACTTCAAAATATAGCGCAATTTTTCAATACTTTTCTCCATTTTCAAACGCAAACAACTTTCCAATCACTGCACCAATTTCGATGCTTATACACTCAAAGTAACGCTCGAAGTGTCACCTTTCCAACGAGTGTTTAGTGGTGACACTGCGATCTGTGTTTCCTGACTTATTTGTAATTGATGCCATCTATCGGGGAAAACGCCACGAACTTTTTCCCAGACCAAATATATCGACAGGAAACAACTCACGAAGGAGCGGCGATGACCAATGCGGAGAGGACTATACCGTATTTACAGTGACTGAGGATCCACGTTAGTTTCTGCGTGTGAAACCGAAGAGGGACAAAAAGTGGTACGACGATATACATACCCGGTGTCCTGAAATTCCCGTGAAGACCGAGGGGCTGTCTGTGAAGAGCTTGATAGACAACGGCAGTGAGGTGAGCTGCATTTCGGAGGAATTTTTCAATCAATACCGGGAGAAATTCGAGAAATGCCCCATACTGCCAGTCTCATCAACGAAGGTTATCGGAGCATTTGGAGGAGAGGCGGAAAAGGAAAAAAAATTATGATTGAGGCGAATACCAATGGATATAAAAGAGGAATACAGCTACTAGTGGTACTAAAATTACTACGGCCTATTCTGATTGACATCGGCAGAATGATGAGCTTCCAGATTCTCGTCAACACCCACAGCCGATGTATCGCAGTTCGGGACATGGTGGTGGCGAAACTAACCGATGTATTCTGGCAGTTGGTGGATCCAACGGTGAAACTGGGGAGGACAAACGGTGAAGTCTGCACCATGCAGGAGGAAGTACCTAGGACGCTTCACGAATTCCAGTTGTCTGAGATGGAATTTGAAGAGAAAATGGAAGAATTTCGCGAACTCGAGATAGATGCGAAAAATCGATTTAAGGTCATGGTGGAAAAGAATCAAGAGGTGTTCGCCAAAAGGCCAGTCAGGAGGTCAAGAGGATCCGGAACCATATTTCCATCCTTCGTATCCAGTGGCACTGGCACAACGAGACAGAGTGTAGCGGGAAAATGAGAGAATGCTCGCCTGCGGGGTGATACAGAAGTCAGAAAGTATCTACATTAACCCGTTGATGTCAGTAACCGAGAGCGACGAGAGTGTCCGACTGTGTTTAGATGCCAAGGAACTGAATAATTACCTGGAAAATGATCATAATAACGCACCTCCCACGGAAGAGATTTTCCAGCGGCGTGAAGGAAAATCTGTCATCTCGACTTTAGAATTGACGAGTAGCTTCGGGTAAATCCGATTACACCCGGATTCAAGGGAGTATACGACATTCCAGCACAACGGACAGTAGCCCCGTTCGGCTTTAAAAACAAGCACAGCGAGTTTAATTCGAGCATTGGACGTAATGTTAGACGGACTGGATTTCGTCATTAATTTAATCATTAATTCCGTCGACGATTTACTAGTACTGTATAGAAATCACGAGGAGCATCTCACTCATTTAGAGATTTCATTTCAACGCTTCAGGAGCAAGGTATGACCTTGAAATTCAAGAAGTCACATTTTTCCAGCAAGAGTAGTCGTTCCTCGGACACATCCTCACTACGGGGGCCTTAAGCCGGATCCCAAGAAGATGAGAGCCATCGAAAAATATCCTGCACCGAAGAACCTCAGACAATTTAGAACATTTTTAGGATTAATAAATTTCTATACGAAATTTACTAACCAACACGCACATGAGACCGCTCCAGTGCTGAAGTTACTAAGGAAGGGAGTGAGGTGGAAATAGGAAATAGCACAATAAGAGGGTTTTAACGAGTTAAAAATTTATTTTGTAAACGGTCATCCTTCCTTTTCCGGACATGAGGGAACCATATATTCTGACGACGGATGAAAGTGGGTACGCATTGCGAGCTATCTTGTCACAAGAGAATGAAGAAGGGGAAAGTGAAGTGAAGTGTTCTCATTCGCAAGTCGGACCCTTAAGGGAGCTGAGCGTGGTTATATGACGACCAAAAAAGAACTATTAGCGTTCGTATGGGCTTTAGAAAAACTTAGGACCTATCTTCGGGGGGCAAAAATCGAAATAATTATGGATCATAAAGCATTAATTTTTCTCAAGACATGTCGATAATTGGCAGAGAGATTAATGTGATGGGTGTTGTCAATACAGGACTACGATCTGAATATCGGACACCTTGAAGGGAACGAGAATGTGGACACGAATATTCCGAAGGGATTCATCGTAATCGCAGCAGCGCTAGCATCTAAGGCCTTGAAAAACCTGATAAAGTAAATGATGCAGATCAAAGAACTTCAGAGGAGCCAGGGGGATCTAGGTGCAATCATGGCATTTTTGGAGTAGGAAGAGGACGCGGGTGAAGAGAAGAAATACCGGTTATAAAAAGGGATCCTCCGAAAACTTGCAAAATCTCAGGTGTGGAAGGTCGCGCTACCAAAATGTCTGGTTTGACAGATAATTCTCGAGTGCCACGCACTCTGTGGACACATAGGGGCACGGAAATGTTTTCGTATTCTCGAAGAGAATTTCTCCTATCCACACCTGGCGAAATTCACAAGGTCACACTTGGCATGTTGCGATATCTGTCAGCGCAGTAAACTAGTAAGCGAATCACGCTGAGATGCGAACAATTATCCCCGAAAGACCGAGGGACTTAATATCGATCGATTTTTATGGGCCTCTCCCAACATCCATTCGGGGAATGAAATACATTCTCGTAACCATCCATGCATTTAGTAAATACGTGGTACTGTACGAGGCAAAGATAGAAATTTCTCGAGAAAGAATTATAATGAAAGGAGCGCAGAGGGTGGATCGGTTTAATACTACACATAGGTTCACGACTTTTGAGGAAGGAGGGAGACTTACAATTAGCGTTAGTTACAGCACTAAACGTCTCAGTCGCGGCTAACGTGATTACCTTGAAATTTGTGCCTCTGCGGGAAGGTCCATACGCGATCCAAAAATGCGTGGATATAGCTACGTACCAACTCGTGGATCCGATGACTAAGAAGATCCGCGGGAAATTCCACGCGAGTCTACTCACCAGGTACAGAATATATGAAAAATAAATATAAAAAAGACATGAAAAATATGAAATCACGGAAATAGACAGAATGTTATGAGTAATAAGTCGGTCGAGCTGGGTGAAAATCAGGAGAGTACATATAGTATCGAATAATAACAACGACAACAGTTCCCGTGCGGGATTTTCCGAACCTTATCGGGCGCGTCTCCCGGTCGTGGATAGGGGAATGCTCGGTAAAACGGAACTTGTTTGCAGGAGAGCGCACGTCTGTTCCCGTATCGGGCGGTGCGTTCGCCAGCATCTGTCATCGTATGGATGCGGCTGACAGTCATACCGATCGTTACACATCGCAGCACACTGGGAGTGCTTCTAACCGGCGTCGGTATTTCCCCGGCGTCGGGGATGAGGCTGCTGTGAGCTTATTCGGCCGAGGGGGCCGCTGCGGTGTGTATTAGGAGCCAGCCCCTTCGGGCCTTGATCAGGAAGTGTGCATTAAATGCATTAGTCGGGAGCGGCATTGCTCCGGGCGAGCACCGGTCCGTCCGTGTTTTCCGGGACCTGTTAAGCGTAAGTCAGGCCTCAGGGAACTGGGGTAGGAGCCTTTGTACTCCGAGGGTACACCCGTTCCTGAACATTACGGCCCGCCTCTCTGCACACGAAACGTTGATTCAAAACAAATCATGACTAATTTTCAAGGAAATACACAGGCACGAAGACAGGATGCCGGTGATGTAGCCTCTCTCCGAGAGCTCATTATTGCGAGCGAACAGAAGGCCGAGGCAGGACTTGCAGAAATGCGAACTCTCATTAAGGTCATGATGGAGATGATGAAGAGGCAGCCCAACGTCAATAAGACAATTAAAGACGGCGTACTCACCTTAGCAGTTAGAGGATCTGGAGGACTGCCACCGACCATTAAGGAGGGCGCACAGCCTTCTTCAGGGAACGTGGGCAGATCAAACGTTCTTTCCCAGGACCCAGTAGTGCGAGCCCAGCAACACCGCATCTTCGGTCCGCTTGTAAGGTCGGACAAAAGCGAACGGCAACAAACCCGCCAGTGCCTCCGATACCCGAGGCACTGAAAAAAAAAGAACGATTCTCCAATTGCTGCTTGGACCGAGGTGGTCAACAAAAAGGCAGAGAAAAAAAAAAAGAAGAAGAATAACAAGGCAGGGGAAAAAATATGGAGCGGGTCACCCCAGCCACAAAAAATCCTGCGTCACAGGGCACTAAGGGAGTAGTGGCCTAGAGATCGTTCCCGACAAAGCCGGACGCGATCGTCCTCAAACCGGTGGAGGGCAAGACATACGCGAAAATTTTAAACACGATCCGCAAATAGGACAACCCGAAACTTACCGGGTCGATATCAAATCGGTACGGCGCACGCGTTCTGGAGAGGTTCTTCTCGAACTGCGTAAATCGTCGGCCGATTCGAGGACAACTTTCTCGGCAGCCCTGAAGGCAGCCCACAGAGCAGCGTTCGGGAACTGATCCCTAGGGCAAGTCTGGAAATAAAGGACCTCGACAGCTGCTCCTTAAAAGGAGAGGTTGAGGAGGTGGTGAGGAAAGCCCTCTTAGGGTATGAGGGCTTTCTCCAAGTCGGGCTGATCCGGCCAAAATCACCGGAGCAGGTTACTGCCATCGTTACCGTTGACGAATCAGGGACAAAGACTCTGATGCAGACCGCTCACGTGAAGATTGGTTGGGTCAACCGACTATCAACCAACTGTCAACCAACTGTCAACGGTTGGAAGTACCGAGGTGCTTTAAATGCCTCGGTTACGGACACTAGAGTACCCGGTGCACAGGAGGAGGCAGGGGAAACTTCTATTTCAGGTGCGGCGAGGAGTGACACAAGGCAGCTAGCTGCAAAGCCGGCCCCTTGTGCTTTCTCTGTCCGACGATCGAGGGCAAACCCGACTACCGGTGTCACATCGCAGGGTCTGGACTGTGCGGGGCATTCCGCGAGGCCCTAGCTCAGGCCAAACAATAATGGTAGTTGTCCTCCAGAGCAACCTCAACAGAAGTTGGGTTGCCGATAACCTCCTTGCCCAGATCTGTCTCGAGAATGCCGCTGATGTCGTTCTCATCATCGAGCAATACCGGGACAGGGAAGAGCCACGTTGGTACTAGGACATCCTTGGCACGGCGTCAATATAGGTATCAAACCGGCGACGCTTTCGTGTCGTCGGCCATGGCTCGGGCAGCGGATTTGTCTGGGTGAGATGAGGCGACGTGACTTACGTCAGCTGCGAGCTCATACCCAATGAACGAATTGGGGACTTTCAGGCCAAACTCGATGGCCTGGAGGACGTCCGAGACATCGCCTGTCCGAGACATGGAGGACGGGCTGGCAGTGACCGGAGATTGCAACGCCAAAGCTTTGAAGTGGGGTGAACCCTGGCCTGATTCCAGGGGTGGACGAGTGCTAGACATGGCGTCCCGACTCAGGCTGGTGCTCTTAAACTCCGGCTCGACGTCCACTTTTCGAAGGCCAGGGTATAAGGAGACCATCATAGATGTCTCCCTGGTGACGGAAAACCTGGCATCGCGAGTAGCGGACTGGATGGTGATTGAAGACTATACAGCCAGCGATCACCAATCCATCACGTTTCGCGTGCGTGATGTAGTTCCCGGGCCAGACCATCTGAAGGCCCTGTCTATTGGAAAGTCGATAAGATGGACCCCCAAAAGCCGTCTCCGGCCCTAATACACGGCTAGCGAACCCTACAAGATATGCTAATTCCTGCAGGCATGGAGCAAGTCGTGAGCCTTGTTATGACTCACCTGTATTGGGCCTGCGAGGACGCATTGCTAAGGGTTAAGCTCCGAAATGGCCGGCGCCTTGTCTATTGGTGGACAGACGAAATTGCGGCGCTGAGGCGAGGGTGTCTCCGAACGAGGAGACTCGCCCCACGAGCCCGGTGCCACGATCCCGACGAAGTGACGAGCACCGCCGCCTATAAGGTGGCGAGGAAGGTGCTCCACTGGACCATTTAGAAAAGTAAGCGCCACTGCTAGAAGAGGTTTGATGAGGAACTCAACAAAGATCCTTGGGAATTAGGGTATAGACCAGCAGACGATCCATCGTCTTACAGACCCCTGTGCATGCTAGACACGACCGACAACCTCCTGGAGAAGCTCTCTAAGAGACAATATGGCTTTCGGAGAGGGAAGTCGACGATCCACTCTATCCAGGAGGTAGTCGAATCAGCCAGGGATACGTCTGTCTGCTGGTCACACTGGATGTGAAGAACGCCTTTAACTCGGTACGGTAGTGCGGCGCGTTAAGCGTGCTGGAGCGGGACTTCCGTGTACCCGAATATCTTCTGCGGGTACTGGAGGACTACCGGACGGAGCGCTCCTTGGTGTACGTCACAGCGGATGGCTGGTGAAACGTGAAATCACAGCTGGGGCAGCCCAAGGCTTAATACTCGGTCCCGACATATGGAACATCACTTATGACGGGATCTTACATATGGAAATGCCGGAGGGTACATCTCTGGCTGGGTATGCGGATGACATTGCTGCTGTAATCATCGCTCGAAGCGATGAGGGAGCACGGTTGCTGCTCAACCAGGTAAAGCGTCGGGTTGGTTCCTGGATGGGCGACCACGGCTTCGAGCTAGCGCTGTCAAAGATCGAGATCGTACTACTTACCAAGAACCATATCCCATTGCTTCGGGATATGCAGATAGGAGAGACGACATTCCGGACTAAGGCGTCAGTCAAGTACCTGGGGGTGAGTCTAGATTCGAAACTTACCTTCGGCGAAGAAATACGACGGAGAGCGGACAAGGCGGCTGCGGTGACGACGTTGTTAAGCAGGGTCATGGCCAATAGTGCCGGTCCCCAACACTGCAAACGTCGTCTCCATTTACGCACCACCAAGTCCCTTATGCTCTATGGCGCCAAAATCTGGGCCGGTGCGCTCTGTTACAAAGTATACCGGAAGCGCATGGCTGGAGTGCAGCGGAGAGGGGCCATTCGCATCGTCTGCTCTTACCGTACGGTGTCGGAGCCGCCAGCGCTGGTAATAGCCGGGGTCATACTCATCGACCTCCTCGCACAGGAGCGGATGTCCGTCCACCAGGACTTCCCTGGGGAGGATAGGAAAGAAGCAAAGGATCTTGCCAGGGCCCGTAGTATGCGGTCCTGGCAGAATCGGTGGGATCGGGACCAGCGGTGCCGGTGGACAGCGAGGCTCATTCCTCAGCTGGCCACCTGGATAAACCGTCGGCATAGTGAATGAGGTTTGATGAATGAGATGAATGAGGTATGAGGTGAATTACTACCTCACACAAATGCTAACGGGGCACGGGTACTTCCGAGCCTATCTCCATAAAATGGAGAAGATCCGGGACCCGTGTTGCATATTCTGCGGGTCCCCTAGAGATCCTAGAGGTCCCCCCCACGCCCTCCACGTGTTTTTCCATTGCGAGGAGTAGAGCGTATGGAGGGCCCCACTGGAGACAAGGTTTGGGAGCATAACTCCAGACAATATCGTCGGGGTTATGCTCCTGAACGAAGAAGCCTGTCCGGAGGTAGCTTTTCATGTAGAGGTGCTCCTCCACCACAAAAAGGCGGCTTTGAACAGGAGGGACGCCCTAAGGGCGTAAGGACCTGGGCACTACCCCGAAGTAGTGCAAAAGCGGTTCCGGGTTGGCGCTGAGAGTCACGGAGGGAGGTTTCAATCAGTAGTGTCGCGAGACGAGCCCGATACTTGGGAGGCTATCTAGGCCCCCAGAAGTGCGTAAAGACATTTCCCCCCTCCATAAAAAAAATTATTATTACCATGATGACGATAATTTTGATGGCCTGATTTTGGTTTGGTTGGAGGATTTGGGGATTGACGTGGCAGCCAGCCTTGGCCACTGTTATACACAACCTCCAGAAGCACAACACATCGCTTTCCAGGCCTTTCCGGTCGGCCTCAACCGAATCGGGCCACCAAAGGAAGGATGGTCATACGAGGTAATTCAGGTGACCCGCCAGATCATAAAGGCAGTCACCTAGAACATGGCAGTTCTGCCCGAAGAGACAAACGCACAGGCTCGATGGGTGGAGTTCGGTCACTGAACCGAGGATGGAAATATAATTTTCATGAGTGAGGAGCTGACCCATCATCGGGTGTGCATCCAAGAGGAGAACCCTCCGCAGTTTAGCTGGGGGGCCCGTCTGGACCCCTATTTCTGGACAGAGGGGACCGACACTGATTCCGGCTACGGAAGCGACGACTCATCAGAATTTATGGAGGAGATGGAGTGTAACGGTAATTTTTTATTGTTTACAATTCTTTTTATTTTTCGTGGGGATTCGGGCTCGATCACAGGACTAATTAACGTAGACTTCGTGGTGGTTGAAAGTAAGGTTTTATTCACAAGAAAACAATTTCATAAAATGTCACTATTCAATCTCTGGTCACTGGTACTCCGTATAATGCATTTAAATTTCGTTATTTCGGCGATTATTTTCACATCATTTTCGTCTATTGCGTGTACACAGATTCTCGATATTCCCGGCTTGCAAATCTGTTATTATTTCGGACGCTGGTATGGAGCTGTACGCTCGATGCACACACACACACACACGCACACCACCAGACCCGCCTGCTTTGCTCTTCGAGCCTATGTCTCGCTGGTACCTCTATCCCTCTCTATCTTTCATACTGTTCACTGTCTTGCATTCTCTCTCTCACGCTCATTTGCTTATACGCTGCTTGTTTCGCCTACCGATTTAAATATTATGTGACCTAGTTTTAATTTTTTCAGTATAGCTGACCTAATTCTATTTAATTTATTTTCTACACTTAGCACTATTTACTTAATTCTATCCTCTTAAAAAATAACTATTCACTTGATCCTATTTAATTTATTCTATGCACTTAATTCTAGTCACTTACAACCTAGCTAAATCTTGATTAATAACAATTTCTGAAATGTTCGTCTAATTATTGTTTATTTTATGGGAATATCTCGCCTGTCTTTCCTCTTTGCTTGGTTTTCGTTTTCCACCCACTTGTCGACTATTTTCGCACATGAACACGGATTTTACACTCCGAAATCGAAAATAACTTTTCATAATCAATCAGTACTCTCAATGTTTCGTTCCTTAATTTCTTTGTACCTCGATACTTGTGCTTTCCGCGCTAAGAGAGCTCCTCCTTCCGCGCAGGCTCTTTTATAGGCTTCCCCTTGCCTCATTCCCCTCTGCCTACTTTTCCATCGCAATTAAAAAATCTAACGCATCTTCGGACTTCCGCGGCTCGCCGCTACCGTGCTTACCGCCTTCCCCTCGCCGCCAAGCGAGGCCAGCTGGTCGCTAACCTGCTGTTTACGGCAGCGAGGGAACTCCGGAGGTGTGACGTAGCTCGTTTCTGTCACATCTCCGGGTTCGGTGGCCTAGTGTCCGCAAACCTCGGTACATTCGGAATAATACAGTAGGCTCTTATCGCCTTTTGAAATAATAAAAGGGGCTAAAGAGTGTATCTATGTTACAGGAGACAACCTCAGTATCCTATAGAATAAGCTGGGATGGATCCGAGAGAGAATCATCATACATTTTTTTTTAAACCACGTATTTGATCAAATGTATATATATTTTTTTTTTTTAAACAAAACCTGTTTTATAAAATTATTGCTACGAATCACCCAGATGTAGGTATCCCAAATGGGGAAATGTTTTTTATCTTCTTTTGAAAATATATATCCACATGATGTTTTGCAAAATCTTCGTTTAATTATTTTAGTAATACCAGGTGTATGCATAAGTGTTTTCCGGTTTAACTAAGAGATGGCGCCAGCGAAAAGTACGCAGCGTATTAATTTGACACATACGTCATTTTGTTCGTCTGACATTAACCTACAAACACACACAAGTTGAGTCCGCCAAAAACTAGCGTCTTTGTTTTATCGCTCAGTGATCATGTCGAGTTTTGTGCCTGAAAATGAACATTTGCGGCACGCATTGCTTTTCTTATTTAATCAAAAGAAAAAGGCTGCTGAAAGTCAACGTTTGCTGGTAGAAACATATGGTAAACACGCTCCATCGATTAGAACATGTGAGACATGGTTTCGACAATTTAAAAGTGGTGATTTCAATGTGAAAGACAGTAAGCGCTCTGGTAGAACATAAAAATGCGAAGACGAGCAATTGCAGGAGTTATTGGATGATGACCCAACTCAAACTCAACGGCAATTAGCAGAAGCATTACATGTGTTACAAGAAACAATCAGCAGACGTTTACGAGTAATGAGGAAGATCAATAAACTCGGTAAATGGGTCCCACACGAAGCGCAAAAAATCGTGGCTTTCACCTGGCGAAGCCGGTCCTTCAACACCAAGGCCAAATCGCTTCGGCAACAAGACCATGCTCTGTGTCTGATGGGACCAGAGCGGTATTGTGTATTATGAACTCTTGAAGCCCGGCGAAACCGTTAATACACAACGCTATCGCCAACAAATTATTAATTTAAACCACGCATTAATCGAAAGACGACCGGAATGGGCCAGAAGACATGGCAAAGTGATTTTGTTACACGACAATGCGCCGTCTCACACAGCAAAAACAGTGAAAGACACCTTGAAATCGCTTGGATGGGACATCCTTCCGCACCCGCCGTATTCGCCAGACCTGGCGCCATCTGACTATCACCTCTTCGCATCAATGGGACACGCGCTCCTAGAGCAGCACTTCAGCAATTTCGAGGAAGTTGGAAAATGGCTCGACGAATGGTTTGCCGCAAAAGACAAGCAGTTTTTCTGGCATGGTATTTATAAGTTACCTGAAAGATGGGCGAAATGTGTAGAAGCCGATGGCCAATATTTTGAATGAAACAAAAATTAATTTCCCTTGAAAATTTCGTGTTTTTTTTTACCAAAAAACCGGAAAAAATTTATGCATACACCTGGTAGACCCCCTGAGTAGACTACGTCATAGATAAGTAAGAAAGTCGGAAGAGAGCGGAATCAAACAATAAGAACACAGCCATCTATATCCGAAGACAGTCGATAGTAATCTATAATCAGCAAAAAGATGCAAGATATTAGGGCGTCTGTAATTAATACAGCTACGAGTGACAAATAAAATAAAGGAGATCGGTGCAGGATATACTGGGAAACCAGAATTAATAAATGCCTACGCATAATAAAGATGGGTGTGTGTTCAATTTTCGCACCTATCACGCACACACTCAACTCGTGTACGCACTACACTCACAAACATACGACGCCTCGCGTCATGTGGTACAGCTCACATGTATACTCTATCGATGTATCGATCCAACACACTCAAGCGCATCGTCTATCAGCTCGCATCCTCGATCGAAGCTCACTCAAGCGGCAAACGGTCCTAACGTGGCCCCAGCGGCAAGACCACTCACAGGACTCACTTTCCATCGCTGGCGGTAAATCATAACTCACGCAAGCTGTGACGCGCGTCCGCCTTCATGAGACTCTGCCTCGTGGTCGACGGATGTAGCCATTGTTCTCGCACTAGTCGTTCACTCTAGATATTCACGCGTCATCTCACTTTTTCTGTTCACTAGTTCCACTCATTCTTTACCTACTCAGTAGTGTAGTGTGTCAAATCCATTGTTAAATCATTCATATTTCAAATCAGTGTAGTGCGAATCACCTCAGATCACCAAAACTATAGAAACATTCATATCATAGTCGACGGCGTTGCGCGTCACTGGCAGCATAGACGACACTCAGCCTCGCAGCATACATTGACTATAGCCCACTCACCAGCCCATCGTGTGACTTCACTACAGAGCTCTACATCAGACCATCTCACCAAGATCATCCACACGACTCAACAAGCCACCTCAACAACCTGAGAACCCATTCAACACCAGTACATCAACACACAGGCCAGACCAAATCAGTTATATTTTGTTCATTCACCAGGTATTCATTTACTCATTGTTAATTAATTCAATAAACGATTGAATTATTATTGTTAAAATTGAGTGCATTTAATTTCGTATATTTGTCACCAGGATCTTTAAATATCCAGCCAGTCTCAGATGTCCACTCGACATATTCCGTGCTCACGCACTAATCACTTTGCTCTCTAGTCATTGAATTGAGATAATCATTCAACACATTATTATCAATCAATTATTACTAAATAACTGCTCAAAATATTCTTATTCATCGATACTCAGTATTTATTACGTATTTCACTAGTCGCCCACTCTGCGCACTTATCAATTTTTCTTATAGTTTTTTTTCACATCAGTTAGTTTTACTCAGAGCATTATCATACATTTTGGTCCTTCAAGCCGGATCTAATTTACTCACACTCATTCTTGAACAGTGTAAGCACAACAGTAGAAAAAAAGACAGTATCACAACATACCGAAGATAACATACGAAGGGACAATATAACGTACTGATCTTTTTTTTAGAAGTTTTTCTTTAGAAGTTAAAAATCGTCAGGTCTGGTTGCCTCATTAATTCTTAATGAATGAGTGAGGCAATCAGAGTTGACAAAAATAATTAATGATTCGATTGTTAGAGATCTTTCTGAGATCGATAACACAGGGATCTAAGGTGGCGCTGACTCTAACCGGGTTGCGAACTGCCAGAAATTTTCCATCAATAATTTGGTCAAATCATTTGTCGCTTAGATTTATCACTCTTAAGAAACATATGACCGCGTATAAAAAGGATTAATTAATTAATCTGCAACAAAGGTGTATTATTTGACATTAAACATAGAGATCGTGAATTGATGTTGCTAGAGCCGCGGTGGCGTAATTGGTAACATACCAGGCTAGAATTCTGGAGTTCCCGGTTCGAACCCGGGCTGTGGCAATATTTTTTCACGATTTCTTTAGAAGTTAAAAATCGTCAGGTCTGGTTGCCTCATTAATTCTTAATGAATGAGTGAGGCAATCAGAGTTGACAAAAATAATTAATGATTCGATTGTTAGAGATTTTTCTGAGATCGATAACACAGGGATCTAAGGTGGCGCTGACTCTAACCGGGTTGCGAACTGCCAGAAATTTTCCATCAAAAAATTTGGTTAAATCATTTGTCGCTTAGATTTATCACTCTTAACGTACTCATCATCTTATGACGAGCGGTGCACACAACTAAGCACCGCTACCGCGCGTACTCACACCGTACTGGCCGGCCTATACTTATCATCTTATGATGCGCGGTACATACAACTCAGCACCGCTACTGCACATCACTCACACCAGGTAGGCCAGCACGTCGAGGACCAAGTCCCATTACTTTGGTCAGAAAAGCACGACTAGGGAAGTGTAATCAGGGACCAGTTGGAAATTGAAAGCTGTCGTTAAGACAAACGACGAATCTTTAAAAGGACCAAGGCTATCGAAGGTCTACAGGAAATGGGCTAAAGGACCATCCCTAAATATAGTGATACCGAAACTACAGGCCGAGCAGAGTGGATGCTCCTATAAAATAGCAGGAAATTCGGCAGTCGGGGAATACTTTTATACGTAGATCCCGCCGATGTAGAAGCCCAGCTACCAGGAAGGAAGACCAGATGAGCCATCGATAGCATGCAGCCGCTCTGGTATACACAGGACCAAGCTGTGACGGTAGACCCCTTGCTAGTCGTCTAGCAGCTGAGCCTTTGCTGCGTCAAGCCAGACAGCAGCGCAGTCAAAACAACAACAAAGCGGACTCACACTAGTAGCAGTGCATAGACGATCCGGCTAGCGATCACCACTACGCAATCGAAGAAATATAGTAGCTCGAGCATTTAAAATTACCAACGAGGTGTACCTAATAATAACATAGGAATAGAGAGAAATAAGTAGCAGGAACCATTTGCGATAACCAGAAAAAGATTCGGAACGGTAGAGAAAAACAAATAAATAGGGCCCTGACATGTACCACCTATGCGAATTCACTCTGAGTGCATCACACTGACGCTGGACTGCAGCGGCGATCCGGCGAGCGAGCGGTCAAGCCGTCACTGGAATCTCAGGCGGTAGCTCCACCCTCACTTCAGGGATCCGTGACGTAGATCGGAGGCGTATATCGATCAGCAACAGAAAGATCTTAGAAAGGCAATAGCTTCACGAGTAGGCACCGGCAATTGATCGACGGGTGAGCGAAGTGCGCCTGTTAGGATAAGTTATACAGTGGACCCGACAAGTCAAACGAATTATCGACCAATACTTCTGTATGAGAATTCAGATGGTAGAGTAAGTGGACTGTAAGATATTGAAGGAATATTAATAATCAGTACACAGATGTTAATTACAATCGCATTCATTGCTCCACCTGTCAAAGTGCAGCAGACATGGTTACATAAATAAATCAAATAAAATATAGCGAATAATATATTGAAATAAGCAAGAAAAAGGAATGAATACAATGTAGGGAGCCTTTACCACGATTACACACGATTAATATAATCGGGTGTAATCGATGAGAAGTTCTGTCACGATCGGGCCTCGCGATGTAGCTGACGCGGGGTGCATAACAAGATGAGCCAAATGATGATGTACTAGTGTACCGACGTCGATATACCACTGCTGATATGATGGCTGAGTTGTTCAGACTATAGGTCGGCCGAATTGATCAGTGAGTCTGATTTCGATGCACTTAATTGTGAGCACGCACGAAATACGGTGACGATGAAAACCGTGCAAGAGCAAAACGCAAGATGTCTGCGTTATACAAAGCAGCCGTTGTCTAGCCACGCAGTCGCAGAGCGCTTGCGCGTAGCGACCTGTTGCTTGGCACGCTGACCTAGTGCGAGATTTACTGCTTCTGAGTGGTGCTGCCGCTAATTGTAAGTGGCAACAGCAAGCAGTCGCCCATGCTAGCCTGCAGTGCGCAGTGTAGCTACCCGTAGCAGAATGCTCGAGCATTCTCAAACAACTTCACTCGAAAGCAAATCGTATCATATCGCATATTAAAATTCTTTTCCTCTGCGGACACGATTATATAGGCATGCAAGAGCGCAGAAATATCCATTTGTAAGGCACGTGGTAGCCAAAAATACCAAAAAAGAGAATGAAAGTAGTCACAACTTAATTCTATATTTATTTTCTTGTGTCACGATAATTACCATTCTATTTTTCCAAATGAACCCTGCTTTTACCTATTATTTACATTAATTTTCTCCCTGCCCGAGCCCGAACCAAACCCCCTTAGGATAATACAAATTTGACAGTGTTATACAACATACAATATACAACGTGTATCACTTCGTGGTAGACAGCGGAATGAAAAAGCCTCATCATCATCTCTCAGATTTATAATGAAATACCCGGTGAGCTGCGTTAGGTAAGATGATTTCTTAGAGCCTCTTGTCTAGATCCGTGTAGCTTGCATCGCAATTCTCTCCAGATTGATTTCTAGCGCATGTAATGACATATCACTTTCAGACCATTTTACGCCATGAATATTACTGCTTAGCGACATGTTTGGCCACTTTACCATGGGTGGCAATTTGTCATACACATAGGGCGGTTTCACATCCAATGGTCAAAGTACTCATTCTGTACCGAGACGACAGCTTATTCTTTAGGTATAAACTGATTATCTCTATCCCTCATTCCTTGTATAACAATAACGATATTCATGATGAAATCTTTTTTGACCGTCGCACTCCAAATGATTACCGGAAACTGAAGGCGCTTCTCTCTGATCAGCCGCTGAAATATACAATCACCTGCCTGGATGAGTCAAACTCCAACACATTATCGTAATCAGCACACACAATGTAATTAATTGTTGAAGTGAGGGTGTTTGAGATTCCGTCCGTTGGTGTTGTTTGACAGATCTTGAACCTGTGAATATATTGGAAAGATATGAGACTTCACTCACAACAGGGTGGAAATAAAACCAGACTAGTAGATGGAATTTGGAGAAAGTGGTTTATTACTTTCCGCACACATACTGTAATGATACATTTTAAAACAGTTATTTTAAATATAAGATGAAACACCAAATTTACTGAATTTAGAAAAATACAAAATAATGAAAATAAATACACCAAAAATTTGAGAATTCGAAAACTGAATTTGATTAATTGAACGAGACTTGATGGTATGAGCTGAGAATCAGCACACAATTATATTAATTGTGTGCTGTGAGTACTGAGAGCGGTGTACGCATCGCAGCCAGTGCTGCGGAGCATGCAACGCAGTGAGATGTATGAGTGCGTAAGGTGGTAGTATAATTCACAGCAAGCTCTCTGCAGCTTAATGCAGAGAGGTTGCCGTGAACAAATAAGAGCACTTGCAATAAAATTGCTTGAGTACTCTATACGTATGAGACCAGCTACGCAGGCAGCACTGCGTAGCACTACACAACATATAGTGAGGATGCACCAAATGAGCAGTGTATAGCCACTGTACTCTTCCAGCAGATATTCTGGGGAAAAGTACAGTGAATATAGTACACCTGCATAATTATATTAATTATACCGGCAAATTATGGTGAGAAAAATGTGGCTTGACATGTGCTGCAATGCCGCCAAAAAGTGAGGCCAAAAATGTAGATGTACCGATGAGCATGCAACTCCTCGTTACCATTGAATTTGCGGTAAATTATAGCAACGTACTCATACCTGATTTTGAGTCCTGTTGACCGTGATGAGAGCGTCCTGAGCGAAAAGCCAACGAGAAAAGTCCAAGATAGTGGTGCGCTGTTCCTCGATGTCGTAGCAAAAGTGACTGAATTTTCAATATGGCTGCGGAATATGAAATTAACGTTGAGCGCTAAAGTCAGTTGAGCGAGATAGCCGGTGAGCGAAACCGAAGTCAAGCGAGAGAGACATCCTCTCGCTCGACGCGGCGTGCCACCGAGGCACATCCTCGGCCTCGCGAAGCCCTGCCTCGGCTATCTTCGGCTCAACCGAACGACGTGTGCTTGAGCACAGCAACAGGTCAACGCACGGCGAATATCGATCGCCGTGCGCCAGCTGATTATCCAACAGAGGGCCTCCGCGAAACGTATTTCTATCCTCACGCTATTGCGTTTCATTAGGTTCAAATGAGTGCTACTCTAGGCCGAGAGTTCGGGTGTAAGATCAAAAGCGAAGAGACAATTCCCCTTCGGATAGCTTGAACGAGAAATGCAATAACCCTCATTGAGAAAATGAATACCTGTACCAAAAAATAACGTGTGGTATGCATCCACACACTTATTAGCATATACAAAGTCTGGTTGTAGAGGCTACGACGGTATCTGTAAACCGTCCGTATAAAAAAAAAGTAATTAATTGGGTAATTTTTTTAATTGGATGGATTCATTGCAGGATCGCCGTTGAAAGCCTTATTATCGACAAAACTGACAATTATACATTTAGGCAGCTGACCAAGTATGATATTATCAAGAGTATCGCTGTGTACTCCTGCATGCATCCATAGCGCTTTAACCTCAACGCGCATCAAAGGATATTTTGACGTAGATTTAGACAGAGCTCTTGCATGAGCCAGAAGTATATCTGGAGCTATCTCACCTCGACGTATAAGTAGCGATGCTTCTAAAGGGTGGTCAAATTTTAAGGGCCGATGTTGATTTTGAATAAAACACAAATTATTTAGGAAATTATTGTCAATTCTTTTTATTACGATAATATGGTATGGTTCAATTATGTATGGAACAAAATATCGGCCAAATGGCCGCCGCGACCTCGGCGGCACACCTCCATCCGATGGTCCAAATTTTCGATGACGCTTAGGCATAATTGAGGTTCTATGCCGTTAATGTGCCGAATTATCTCATCCTTTAGCTCTTGAATTGTTGCTGGCTTATCGACGTACATCTTTTCTTTAAATAACCCCAAAGAAAGAAGTCCAACGGTGTCAAATCACATGATCTTGGCGGCCAATTGACATCGCCACCACGTGAGATAACATGGCCATTGAATTTGTCGCGCAAAAGAGCTATTGTTTCGTTAGCTGTGTGGCAAGTGGCACCGTCCTGTTGAAACCACATATCGCCCACATCCATATCTTCCAATTCGGGCCATAAAAAGTTCGTTATCATCTCACGATAGCGAACACCATTCACAGTAACTGCCTGACCGGCCTCATTTTGGAAAAAATACGGCCCGATGATGCCGCCAGCCCATAAACCGCACCAAACAGTCACTCTTTGTGGGTGCATTGGTTTTTCGACAATCACTCTTGGATTATGATTCGCCCAAATGCGGCAATTCTGCTTATTGACGAATCCACTGAGGTGAAAATGTGCCTCATCACTGAAGATGATTTTCTTCGAAAATTGATCATCCACTGTTGCCATTTCTTGCCACCATTCTGACCATTGACGACGTTTGGAATGGTCAAGAGGCTTTAGTTCTTGAGTCAATTACACCTTATAAGCGTGTAAATGCAAGTCTTTATGCATAATGTTCATCAACGACGAGCGTGAGAGGTGCAATTGTTGGGCACGACGACGAGTTGAGGTGGACGGCTCTTCAGTCACACTATCGCGAACAGCAGCAATATTTTCTGCAGTACGAGCTGTACGAGCATGCACTGGTGTTTTAATATCTCCTACAGACCCGGTTTGCTCAAATTTTTGCACGATTTTTCCGATTGTATGCACATTTGGACGATTAAATTGACCGAAAAAATCACGAAGTGCACGATATGCATTTTGATTTGAACGCCCATTTTCATAATAAGCCTGAATAACTTTAACGCGTTGTTCGATTGTGTATCTTTCCATGGTTCAAATTGAGTTAGTTTGAAATTGAGAAATGTCAAATGAAATGCAGAAAAAAACTTGACGTTTAGGTGTGGTTCACATTCAACATCGGCCCTTACAATTTAACCACCCTTTATAATACGGATCGTGCAATCTTTCGAAGAGCTCATGAGACAAAAAATGTAATCGGTCCGTATGAGTCACAGACGCATCACAACACTGTTTAGCAAAATCACTCTTGATTAAGGATATCGCCGTATAAATGGCCGAGGAGATACAGGACGACTATCAAATATAGTTATACCCTTTTATACAGGCTGAACTTGGAAAAAGAGCTGGGAAGCCAGTATATAAGGGCACGAAATGTGACAATCGAGAAGGATTTATTCACAGATTCTCGCCAATGTCCAGGACCAGCTGGCCAACCAAAGAAAGACCGGATAACCAGCCAAAGGAGGACCGGCTAGCCAACCAAAGGAGGAGCATATCACCAGCACCACTCCAAGGACCAGGCATAATACTTCTGCAGCAGCTAAAAGGAACATCTCCAAAAGCATCAAAGTCCAGCCACTGAGCCATCAGAACATACAAGCAGCATAGCCTTCGAGTCAAAGATACCAACCGTCGAAAAGATACGTCGAATGTGGTTTGAATAAAAAATATCATATCCAGGGGACTACAAAACACCCATAAAATAGCTAGGGACGCCCCTGTCGTCCTCTCGATGCGTCGATGCACCGAAGATGCATCTCGCTGACGTCTCCACTGCAGCGGCAGCGGGGCTACCGAGCAGGGGTGCTCAAGCAAGAGGTCCATGCCCACCACAGGTCCTCGATATACAGATATACGGTACGGTAAATCCGACGACGAAGAATAATCATAGACCACGCTTATGTAGATAAATTATCGATGACGAGACCGGTATGAAAACACGCTCTCTTACCTTATGTAGAAATTAGACTGTCGTACCACTAGAAAAACTAGTTTGTTAATTTAAAAATCTCCTTTTTCGCGGACACGATTATATAGGCGTATGTGAGCCCGAGTCAAGCTTTTTGTAACGTGCTTGTACCAATTTCCTCCCTGCTCGAGTCCAAACTAAAACCCTTTCAGGGTGAAGTTAACATTAAATGTCGCTACAATACACATAGCCAATACCACCATAACCTGTTCGAGCATCACCACTTCCTGTTTGAATATCAAAGTATTCGTCATACTCATCCATTCTAGAGTTATTCAAGTTAATCTGTACGTTCCAATCTGGAATGCCACGGTCAGCGTTCCGTACTCGAACGGGATCGGCTTGCCAAACTCATCCCTTATATCAATGGTGATTGTTTAAAAACTAGCGTGCAATACAGGAACATAGCGTGGTAGTTAGAAGCTTCTTATTTTCACAGACCCATAATTACGGTTATCAGTAGCAGTGGCTGGTACGACGTGTAGCAGAAGTGTTTGTACACCTCCAGAGAAATAGGGTTCACAGAAGTCAGTTTAAACGTACTATACATCAGTAGTATGTGTACACCTTTGCTCCATCCTACTCCTATCCCTACTCCTTTCCCCACCACGCGGCTACCTCTAACACCTCACATTTCCACCGCCACGCTACCCACTCTGCTTAACCACGCACACACACACGCATGCAATTTCACAGCCGAGCATCGTCCGCTTCAGGAAGTTCAGGGTCCTCGAATCCCTCGTCTACGTCGCCGCCCTGGTAACCAACGTGTATTTCGGCGCCGCGGACCCCGAGTATATGGCGCCCCACATCCACATGATCTTCCGTCATGAGTCGCACGCTGGGCGTGCGATACTCGCTCCTTACCACCACCCCGTGCAATGATAAGATGAAACTATACACTGACTCGAGGAATGGTATCAGTCTGGAGCAGTCCACACTTTCCAGTCCAGGCGGAGGACAGCCTATGCACAACACCAGTATGATTGCGCTGCGGGTGTCAGTATAATAGAGACGATCCCAGATTACGAACATAGAGTACCCCTAGTCGATCAGGAGTACCTCGGAGTATCCGTCAGCGTCTGCGTAGATCAGCTCACAGCGGTCCGCACGCCCATGATGCAAAACCACGTACTTCACCCCCGCATAAACGTCCTCCAGGGCGATGCTGAAACCCTCGAGGTTCGATTCATAGAAGGAACGATGGAGAAGTTTCTCCATCTCCTCATGTGCGTCCCACATATCTGACGTACGCAAGTAAACCACTAAATCCAGATCGATATAAAACATTGCACATCAAAAGGCCACACCCAAAACGCTAGCATCGTAACAAGCATACATAGAGAAAAGACACGTTTTAAACAGCACGATTACGAAGTTAAAAACAGACTGAATACTCAGGATGCTGCTGGCGGGTATCGCGGGGCTTGAAGATAACAACGACAGCGGTTTTGCACGTGGGTACCGCTTTGCTCTGTGATCCTCGCGAAGCGCTTGCTCTGCAGTAAAAAGCACAGATTATGATACCGTACCGAGACAGACCTCGATTGTAATTATTGTAATAATTTAAATACTACTGTGTTCAAAAAGTAAGGTGAATTTTGTTTTAAAATAAATTTTTTTTATTTATTCTTCCAAATCGATTTCGTCCCCCTTAAAATAATCCCCCCTAGCTACAGTACACTTATGCCAACGTTTTTTCCAATCTTTGAAGCACGCTAAAAAGTCGTCCTCAGGTATAGCCTTCAATGCGCGTAGCGATTCACGTTTGATCTCTTCTATCGACTCAAAACGATTTCCCCGGAGTGGTCTCTTGAACTTTGGGAACAGCCAGAAGTCACACGGTGCTAAATCAGGCGAATACGGTGGTTGTGGAGCGACATGAGTGGAGTTTTTGGCAAAAAACTCACGAAGAACGAGTGCTGTGTGCGACGGTGCATTATCGTGGTGCAAAATCCAAGTGTTGTCTTTCCATAATTCTGGCCTTTTCTTGTGAATAGCTTCACGCAAACGACGCATAACACTTAAATGATATTCCTTGTTGACAGTTTGGCCAGTGGGAAGGAATTCGTAATGCACCACACCACGATAATCGAAGAAAACTGTCAACATGACCTTGATTTTTGAGCGACTTTGGCATGAATTTTTTGGTCTCGGTTCACCTTTGGCATGGATTTTTCGGTCTCGGTTCACTTTTGGCACGATATTCGCTCGATTGATCGGTTGTTTCCGGATCATAGGCATAAATCCAAGTCTCATCGCCCGTAATAATTTGTTTGTAGACGTCCTGATAGTCAGAAATCATTGATTCACATGCATGAACGCGACGCTCTTTTTCGAAAAAATTGAGAAATTTTTGCACCAAACGCGATTTGACTCTAAGAGACGAGTTTGGAAATCCTATACCATTCGAACAGGGAACGTTGACTGTGACACTACATTTCGAAAAGTTCCAATTGATTACGCCATTGTGCATGATATTGACAGTGTGCAGTACAGATGGGGCCGTCGCGGGTACGGCGGTATTAGCCATTTCTATATCGTAACGCCTAATCAACGAGGACATGATATCGGCAGCTGTCTCGGGGGCCTATTTCGTCGAGTATTGCCGCTTTTAAAGAAGGGTGCGAAAGCTGCTGGAAAAAAGGCATTGCGTGCTGGTGTAAACGTAGCTGGTGATATTCCTGATAGAAATATAGCTGTGAAAGATACTATTCGTGAGAGAGCGTGAGAATCCAACAGTAATCGCAAACGGAAGGCCTCTGCAAAAATTGACACTCATGCGGGGGTCCGGTTATAAGAAGCGAAAATTTCACGAGCTGCTGATTCATCGAATGAACGTAAACCACGACGTATCTACCTTACAAAGAAAAGACTAATATAGAGAAAAGTAATAAAGAAAAAGTAGAATAATATTAACAATAAGAAGAAGACTCGTCAACGAACGGTTGCAAATATTTTTGGACAGCTGAAACAAAATGGCTTTTCTACATGCGCACTCGTGCGAGTGCCTTAAATCGAAACTTGAATTATTTTCACTCCCACCGACGCAAACTACTATCGAATGCTCCAATTGGGTGTATTATGAGCTATTTTATTCGCTAACAGATGATTCGCCTATTGAATTGTTTAATTCTGGAGAGGGTGATAAGTAAATCGATCTCGCGCATACTATGCTTAATTTGAGAGTGAAAATAACATCTCCTTCTCGGGAAATTACTACGGGTGGAGCGCCGAAGGTAAGTACCGGCCCTGTAAACAATCTTTTGCATTCTATGTTTAATCAAGTGGATGTATACCTAAATCAAACACTAGTTTCACCTCCAAATAATACAGACGCTTATCGAGCGTACATAGAAACATTTTTGAATTACGGTCCAGCTGCCAAAAAATCGTATCTCACGAGCGTTCTCTGGTACGATGATACCCCCAGAAAAATGGATGATATAACATTGTAGCTAGGGGGGATTATTTTAAGGGGGACGAAATCGATTCGGAAGAATAGATAAAAAAAAATTTATTTTAAAACAAAATTCACCTTACTTTTTGAACACAGTAGTATATCGTGGCGCTGAAAACGATTTAATTTTTATCGAATCATACTGAAAGTCGGCAGCATCAGTGGGAACAACTCGTAAGAGGGGTGTTTGTACATCGCCTGTAGTATGGCTCTCGCAGATATCGCTATATAGAAACATGCTGCCTGGTACAACAGTGGTGAGAGATGCAGGCCTCGACCTCGTATATGCGCAATGCGGTTCTATCATTACAGACCAACAGGCCTCTTCCGAGAATCCGAGTAGTCTTGTGATAGCGGGCGATACGCGAAAGTCGTGGTATCATAGATCGCCGCATACGCTCGGCAGCGGTTTAAAATGCAGAGGATCAGCTACGAGAGGTAACTTATTTTTACCCTCCGAAAGAGTGTCTATAAGAGCGACATACACCAGATGGAAGTCGGTCTCTATCTACGTGTCTCCGTGTTAAAAGATTGAAACCCGATAAATCATAATCACGATCCTCAAAAGATACGAGATTTCATACGGTAGGAACATGTAAAATAGTCATCGGATAAGCAATTTCCACAAGAAAAACAGACCATTCTATGTGCAAACGTATCTGACGCGGTAGTTTTTTAATAAATTTCGTCGTTGTATTATCCGGAAAATACTGCGTACTACTGTTACTCTGTAATACGACAAAGAAAGGGCAATCCTTGGAGCTTATGTTTACTAGTGATGGAGATTCCGAGCGTTCTTCCTCTTTGTCCTCTTCTTCTCTTTCGTCTTCTCAAGTGATGGAGGCACTCGCATTCGCGATAATTGTGCCTCCTAGAAAATACCGTCGATAATTGAATCTCGAATAACTCGTTCCTCGAATCACGCTCATATCCTTTTACGAATACTGCTATAGCTGTACTGATATGTACTAAATTACCGACACTGTATTTTGGCTTTTTAGTTTTTCTCGTGTTACGCTCGTAACGCTGTGTTAACTTTTCTCGGGCTATAGAGGCATTTTCTAGGGTCACCTCGCTCGGAATAATACGCGGTCCGCTGTGTTTAGTGTGATTATAAGCATATAAAAAATTTCGTAAAACATCAATGTACGACTCATTTCGCGTGTGTGTAATGTAACGCCACATTCGCTCCTTTATTGTGCGATTAAAGCGTTCGGCAATCGAGGCTTTTACTAATCGGGGTTACGAGCAGCCCGAAAATCGATATACTCTTTCTTGGGAATTTCCTGAAATGAAGTGCCGCTGGATTCGTTGCCTCGATTAGTTTGTAATCGCTGCGGGCAACGATAGTTACTGCGAGCGAGTATGCGTGTGAGACCGTGGGCCACGTTTGCGCTCGTTTTGTCACGCAAAGCCTGGACTAACTCACATTTGTTCAACAAGTCGATAACAACAAAAAGATATGCGTACCTATCGTCGTACGTAGCTATCGAGCGACGATTAGCTTAATTAACCTTCCATACATAGTCTATACTACGCACGTTGTACGTACGACGGGGAAATCGGCGTCGCACGAGACGATGCGTGTTATATGAATCCTGTGTCTCGAGCTACGGTACGACATTTTTTTGTGCCACTTTTCGATCCACCTGAGCTAAATTTTTCGATCGAGAATAGAATAAAGGATCAGTGGTGCCAGAATTTTTTCAAGCATTTTCATAATTTTAACGATGACGAGTTAAGTGGATACTTTGTCTTTTTCTTCACTGACTTTGCGGGGGACTAATATTCGCTGAGGTGTCGTTGGTTCTCGACTTGTGCGATGTTTTGTAATTGTACGTCCTCTTATATCTCCCTCTCCTCCCCCTGATGGTGTGTGGTCCGCCATAAGCAGTAAATCACTGTTTATATGTTCGGTCTCGGCCTCGTTGTTGCTACACTTGCTGCTGCTGCTCCTGCTATCACTATCGCGTAGGAAAATGAGACGCCTCTGTGGTGTCGAAGATGATGTAGGTGTAGGCTCGCGTAGTAACTCGGGATTGCCGATAAATTCATGTGGCATCTGTATCGTTCGCAGAAGTTTGGCAACGTGAGATCAACCGACGGGTTTGTCGCAATTTCTAGCTCGCATCACATTAGAAACAAGATCTACGATATTGGAATTTGAAATTCTTTTACCGTCTATGGAAACAACACCGTTACGATCCCATGTAATTTTTTTACCAACTGCGCTGCAATGCAAATTGCGAAGCAATGATATTGCTTTAGATTAAATTTTTTTTGGTACGCTATCGACAATAAGTATGTCATTGAGCCGAGATTTTACTTTGTTCACTAGAACACCCTCGATTTTATTCTCGAGGCTATCGAGTATAACTATTTTTCGTTTTCACGGAATATTAGGTACTGTATTATCGTACTCGATCAAGTGAAGATATCGCTGTAGAACCTGTTAGTGCGCTCTCTATTTCTCTCTCTCGCTCTTGTACGAGTGAGAGATTAGAATTTCTCAGCTGAGAGTCAAGGTGCGATAATGGTGTATGATGGTGGTCTGTATGGAGGGCGACGGCTCTGTAGTAGTAGTAGTAGTAGTAGTAGCAGTAGCAGTAACAGTAGCAGTAGCAGTAGCAGTAGCAGTAGCAGTAGCAGTAGCAGTAGCAGTAGCAGTCGCAGTAGCAGTAGCAGTAGCAGTAGCAGTAGCAGTAGCAGTAGTAGTAGCAGTAGCAGTAGCAGTAGCAGTAGCAGTAGTAGTAGTAGTAGTAGTAGTAGTAGTAGTAGTAGTAGCAGCAGTATTAGTAGTAGTAGTAGTAGTAGTAGAAGAAGAAGAATTGTCGCGTGCCTCCGAAGATGATTCTTTTGCACGCTGTTCAGACTTACGTTTCCCTATAAAACGTTTAGAGCGTACTCGGATATATAGTACACCGTGCGAGCGCTACATCTGCGTTGCGCAAAATTGCACGTCGTTGCTTTTCCTTCAGCTAACACAGTGCCTGCAATATAATTCTTTGCTTTTTATCCAGAGGTCCGTGCAATGCCATTACAAGCGCATTACGGGTACATCGCGCGTTACATCTTGAACCTTTATCGCTTTTTCAGGCACGTAAACGTAATGGTATTGGTCATCGGGTACTATACAGGCGCAAAATCGACAATTATCCAGCGTATTTTATTTCAAGTCGAATAATAAATAGCCGTGCGGTGCAACTGTTGCATCGAAATATACCTCCTGCAAAAATGTCGGATTCTCTGGGCATACCTAATATGCCAGCAGTTAGATGATGAATTTGCATGCGATATCGTGGATTTTTGAAGACAACGATATAATTAGCGTTTAAGAAGATATCGCACTGCCCCTGACTCTGATGAAAAAGATTTTGCGTGATGAATATGGCACTGAGATTTTTGCGATGGTAACCCTTGTGAAACGATCGATCATGGTATTGTCCGACGTCTCGCGTATTATATCGTCAATGACCAGAAGTTTAGGCTTCGTATCATTCGAGTAGTCTGCTGTTTGCTGTAAGATCTCACGGAATTCGATTTTATCACCGTACTCTGAATACCCGAACTGTCACTCTGTGTAATAAAAAAGTATACGCTCGAACGGGACATCCGTCATTTCACGCATGTATTTGAAGAATTTTTTGACAAAATGTCTTTTACCACAGCCCGGACGATCGCTTATCACGGCTGTCCATGGACGTTTGCAACGTGTATTCATATCGATGAGTGTCTATCAAAACCAATCAGCTGAATCTTAAATAAGCTTATACCACGACAGTAAAGATAGCCCCGCAGCATCAGCTATTTTCGCGGCCTTGACGAGCTGAGAAGGCGCGGTGCGCCTGTACTAGCTGATGAGGCACATATGCGCGGTACATGCTGATGTTTACTCCGGATGTAAATTAAATAACGATAGTTCTTAATTTCTCACAAATAAAGCAATATTTTTATTTCCTCATGAATACAGCACGAAACGTGCACGGTACAGTAGACTACTTCACCTGCCGCTTTAGCTTCGCGTTAACAAGTTCGCATGATTTCGTTTCTATACGCGTTACCACATGATAAAAATCCGTGCGTCGAATAACGTCGAATTTTTTAATCACGTATACGCTCCTAGCTCCTATCATGAAGGAGCGTATGGCGTTATAATTTACGTCACGGCTATTCGCAAAGTTTAGAGTGATACCCTTTATTTGACATTTTTCAATAATCGTACCGTCGGGTTTACGATCAAGTTATGCGTCAAATTTTGGTCCTCCCAAAATGAATGAACTTATATAACTACCTGGCCCGTATTCACTTAATTCATCTGTGAGATCTCCCAGAAATTGACCGATTGGCGGCTCATACTCGTTGCTACTGGGGTGATTCACGTAAATACAAGAGTCCGTATCGCAGTACTATGTTGCAATCATAGCGTTCGATGTCGGGGATGGTTGGATAGCATTGGGATTGCTTACATAGTTCACATACATGATCTTGTGATTAACCGGTAGCGTTCTCATTACCTCAATCTCCGGACTCGTTATTAAATTCACTGGATCCTAGCGCGTGAAAACAATAATAGTTTTCGTGAGATTCTCGCGTTGACAAAACTTTCTCCAGAATACCGTAGAATAAACTGCGCGTCGAAAGCTCTTGCATTATGAGCAATACGGATTGTCTTTTTAAATTTTTGCGGTAATGCCAATTTTACGAACTCGCCAACAGGATCATCGATTAATACGAATTCGCGTTTACCACATTCAGCACAATCAGTCTCTATATCTGTGATATAAAGACATGTCATACAGACGCATTGTGAAACACATAAATTCGGCTCGTGAATTCGTGTCGATTTATCATCGTGCAATTGTTCGTTTTGCTGCGTCTCAGAATCATAAAACAAATATCTCGTCGAAGGCTTGTCTTTTTTTTCTTTTTAGCAACTCTGGTTTCTTAAGAGGTGTTATAAACCATGCATGCGTAGTAGGTCAAGTTTGCGCGCATGTAATACAAACCGATATACCACATACATGCATCTTTTTATCAGTGGTTTTAATCATACGCGAGCAGCCTCTACAGATTTTCAATGCTTTACAGATACTGTAGCGTCTATACAAGGTCTATAAATATGAAACCGGAATTTGCCCATAGATGGCCCTAACTGTCAATGTAGTTACCGTCGAACCGCGTCATTGGCGCCATTTCCTTGTTGACATCTCTGACGAAGATTTTCAACTTACAACAATACAAGTTTCATACAACAGCATAGTTTGTAATAGCGTTGAACATAGCGAATTTTGTGTCTGGAAACTACGATTTGCGGACAGCATTGATGTTCTGTTACCAATTGAAGAAAACTGCTGCAGAATCGGATCGAATGCTTGTCGAAGCTTACGGTGAGCATGCTCTTAGTAAATCACAGTGCTTTGAGTGGTTTAAAAGATTCTAAAGTGGCGATTTTTACGTGAGAAACGAAGAACGTGGAAGACCACCGAAAAAGTTTAAAGACAGCGAATTGCAAGCATTGTTGCATGAGGATGACGCTCAAACGCACCAACAACTCGCCGATCAATTAAATGTGATACAAGAAGCCGTCTCCATACGTTTGAAAGCCATGGGGAAGATCCAGAAGACGGAAAAATGGGTTCCACATGAACTGAATGAAAGACAGCAGGAAAACCGAAAAACCACTTGCGAAATGCTGCTCGCCAGGTACAAAAGAAAGTCATTTCTGCATCGAATTGTGAGTGGCGTTAAAAAGTGGATATATTTTGAGAATCCTAAGCGTAAAATATCATGGGTAACTCCAGGCAAACCATCGACATCGACTGCAAGGCCAAATCGCTATGGACGGAAGACAATGCTCTGTGTTTGGTGGGATCAGAAGGGTGTGATCTATTATGAGCTGCTAAAACCTGGCGAAACCATTAATACCTAACGCTACTGACAACAAAAGATCGATTTGAATCAAGCTTTGCGTGAAGAACGACCAGAATATCAAAAAAGGCAACACAAAGTGATTTTGCTTCATGACAATGTACCATCACACACAGCAAAACTGGTCAAGAAAACGATTGAGGCGTTTAGTTGGGAAATACTTTCGCATGTGGCTTACTCACCAGACTTGGTTCCGTCCGATAACTACTCATTTGCATCGATGGGACACGCACTTGCTGAGCAGCGCTTTACTTCTTACGAAAATGTACGAAATTGGCTCGATAACTGGTTTGCTTCAAAAGCGCAACAGTATTTTTGGCGTGGCATCCACAAATTGTCAGACAGGTGGGAAAAATGTATAGCTAGCGATGGGCAATACTTCTAATAAAATATTTTTTATCATTTTCATACAATGAACGTGTATGTTCTATACAAAAATTCCGGTTGCATATTTATAGACCTGGTTTTTACGAGACGTAATGCCCGCGGAGCCCTCACTTTTGTGATTAGCAAAGCAAAAAACGCCAAAGAACGAACGATTACAGTTTGCGCAATACTCAGGCTGAGAGGCTCTATTACCATTGCAATAAGTGGATTTTCACCGAGCACATTGACAGCTACAGCGATTCTCGAGTACTGAATTATACTTAGAATTATACTCTGTGCAGAACCCCGACTACCTAACGCACAATCGAGATTTAATATTGGTTGGTAGTGATGAGAACGCTCGTAATAGACAATAAAGAGCGCATGATTAATTGTACCTATTGCCGAGAGTACAGATTTTCGCCCATCGTACAGAGCCGGAACGAGTTTTCTGAAGGTGAGAAATTCATGTACAATGATCGCTATACCCGCGTGAACCAAGAACTCCTGAAAGAGTTGAATCCCACGCACCCCGCACCCTCTAGACGGTGTCGTTACCTTTGCATTACATGTGAGCTCTATCGCTGCTGGATATCGCGCTCCTCGAAGTCCGTTCCGAATTTGACACAATCGTCTATGTAGCTCGCTCGTACGAATTTGCCCACGTTCGGCATGCGCTTGGGCTGTGACAAGGGATCGTTGTAGACACAAATTATCGCTATTACTTAAGCGTAAAATGGACTTTTTTGCTATAGTCTCGTGTGTAAGCATAGTGCCCACACCGGCTCCTTCGACGCCTCGTACCATATACGTCGTCATTCTACAGGTATCATCGGCTATTCGAAATTCGCGCGCGCTCTGAGCTACACTACTAATTAGTCGCGATATATCGTCACAAACGATGTCACAAGCTGGTCGAAATGATATCCATACAAGTGCTTCCGCGAAAGACGTCACGCTCAGAGTCATACGCACATAATTTTGTCCCTCTCACGATTATGTAAGACGAGTGAGAACATCTCGTACACCGCCCTCGAACCATGTCAGATGATCAATACCGTCCGTTGGCTGACGAAAATCAGTCTCCCGCCCCTGGATCCTAAAGCGAGGAGAATATCGGCTATGCTCATTTTCAACACCGAAGCGTTTACCAGGAGACGAAATATCACCTCCCCGTATAGCAGTCCTTCCACCGCCAGTCCACCTGCAAGCATAATTGAACCATTTATTAGCTTTTTTATTTTATTCCATTTTATTTTTTGTTTGTCGCTAGCTATATACTATGTATACAGATTGTGTAATGAAAGAATTACGAACTTATATTAGTTTCTAGCCCTGAAATCCCTCGACTGCACCCGGGAATCGCCGACGCATTTCGTAAACCAACTTGATTGTCGGCGGTCCCGGCAGAGTGAATCGTGCAAAGCAAAAAATGTTTGGGTTTTCAAATTTTTTCTGTTATTTGCCCGGAATTTTTTAATTTTTGCTAGCGTATTTTTATCATTAAAAGCTTACCTGAATCTAACGGGTTTTTCTTCTTCTCCTCCTCCTCCTTGTCACGCTCCACACTCTTCACGTCGCCCTCCTCCACCCGTTCTTCTTCTTCATCTTCTTCTTCTTGTTTTTCTTCCTCGTCATCTGTATTGCTATTGATATCATCGCTTGAACGTTATTGCTGCGATGGATCCTCGACGGCTCCATCTGGTTCTTTGGCAGGACCGACCATGAAAAGCCCGTTTGCTGGTTTATATCTGCAGAACTGCTGAGTAAAATTTACCTAGCAATTCCTTCCGGCGCTGTCACCATCATTATCTCTGCTTTGATCATCTGAATTGGTTCTACTCTCCGCATTAAAATCATAGGTGTCGGATCCCATTTCTTTTTCTTCATACCGTAGAACTCTCTAAAAATCTTGTGAAATAAAGGAAATATATAAAAGTAAATAACGCAGTACCAGTCAGTAAGACGTATATTACTTACGTCTTTTACTGAGTATCGTCTGCAAAGCAGGCTGGTACAGTCACCCGCGTCGATGAATAACACACACCATCGAATCAATAATTATTTGATTATCAAACAGTTTAATATTATGCGCGTCAAATAAATCGTGCTGATGACACTCGCACATTATACCGCGAATCTTACGAATAACCGCTTGCGTCAGATGTTCCCATAGTGTGATCTGTAAATTTATTCTCTTCCATCGCGAAACTCAACGACGGCCAACGCTTCAATATAAATTCTATCAATTTTCTTACCAATGAGCGTTTAACCACCTTAACCATGATTGTGCTATTAGAATAGTAGTGACTACAGTAAATCAGACAATTAACTAGAGATTTTTTAAAGCGGCACTCTTTTATATATCATATATTGTAACGAAACGCTACTAGTGCGATCCGCTACAATACAGGAAAAAGATAAACCCCTCCACCAAGAACTAAAAAGACTAATCAAGCCAACATATCAAACTAGCACAAACACAGAAACCACACTAAGAACAGACAAAGGAAAAGAAACATCAATAGAGAATCACCAAGTAATTATCTATAGACAAAAACAAGCACTCAAGTATCGAACAAGCGCCCACCGGACTAGGAAACCAGCAAAAATCAGAAGGTACACGCAAGCAACCGCGAGTACCCACCCTAAAAAGAATGGCGTAAATAGTAGGCACCACCTTAGCGCAAAGACCACATTCAAAACAAAAACACAGCACACAAGACGACCCCTCCCGCACTAAGCAAGATAGGAGGCAGGTCAATTAGCGAGATCACGCGCCACGCCTGGCGGACCCCAGCACAGTAGTCCCCGCCCTTACGCAAAGACCAGGCGGAACTGTTCGAGAAACCACACACCTGACCGTGCAAGACTAGCGCAGTAAGCCCTACCTCTCCAATAGGCCACACTACACGAACGGCCCAAGACGCCAAGAATGCCACACCACGGTGAAAAGACGAGAGAAATTGTGGAACCTTCGCGGTTACACAAACCAAAGAGACAAAAGAACCGGGTACCGTCACATGAATCTTCGCTAACTACCCCCACTCACAAATAAAAGTTAACATTAGGAAAAACACCTAAACAAAGACAATCTCTCATAAAAATTAATGAATAAATAATTCTCAAGACATCACCTGAACTGAGAACCGAACAGAAAACAGAATATCACAAAAACCAGTGAGGAAGACATAAAAAAACTCTAATAAACGCAAATTTGGCAGACGACTAATCTGAAATAACGATAGATTGACTACCACGTAGAAGGCCAAGACCAACATTTTACGAAGATATATAAAAACAGCAAATCAATAACAAATAATAGCAAAAGAAAGTTTCAACTTTCAGCAAGTAGAAACTTAACACTAAGTCGCGGAATTCAACTTCACCAGAACCCCGGTTCAAACCCCAGAAAAACAAAAAACCAGCCAAATATAGAAATTCAAGACATAACGGTACACCTACACACCACCCCGCACTGCCCGCACCGCCCTCACCCAGTGAGTAAGGTGCGACAAACATCACGTGGTCTACCACAAAACTACCCCCCCCCCCGAGGTTCATCCGCTAAACTATATAAACCGCGACAGAACAAGCCTTGAGGCTCTTGTCGAAACTACCGTCTGCAAGACGTAGTGCTGCCCGACAGCACACCTAGATTTAAAAGTTAATTATAAGACTAACAGTTTTGGAAAATTATGGTAGAAATTAGTATTCTTTCGATCAACTGGTTCCCCTGCATTGCGCTTGGCCGTCAGTTGAATGAACGAACTAATTAGAGGTACCCTGTGAGGAGTAAGGCTCCCCTGCACAGCGCTTGGACGCACCTACTCACAGCGTTAGGGCACTTTCCACTAACGGGTCCCCACGCACGGCGTCGTGGCTCCTCGTTTCTTGGAAAATGAAGAAGCACGTGTGTCACTAGATCAATGGAGTGGCATGCCGACTTGTCGCACCACGCGCGTAAGATTCGTAGGGTGTACCTGCGTGGGTAGGACCACGTCAGGGCCAGCGGCCAACCACCCTCTGTCACGCACTGATACCTTCGAAGATTACGTAATTAAGAGGCCGAGTCAAAGTAAATCAATGCTTCAGTATCAGGGGTACAGGACGAGCTAGTTAGTCATCGCTGCGAACCTGGTGTCTTGCGCGAACAGTGAGCTATAGCTAGGGAACCAAAACAATAACAAAGACGAGTACGATAGGTAGGTACACTCACACTCCCTATCCGACACTACAATTCTCGCGACCCCATACTAAACTCACCGCGGAAACACCCAACAAGGCGGAGCCTCGAGAGGCGAACCACGCGAACCGGTCACACCTTACAAGAAAGCGTCAGAATAGCATACCACCAGCGAAGAATCACCGTCCAATGATTATACAAAGACCGACCGGTATATCTTATGAAAATACCATGAGACGCCCCATATGAGGACAAGCGCAGGCAGTTAGACCAAGAAGATCAACCACCTCGTAATCTCGTATAAAAACACACGCGACCACACACATTAGCAAATTGAGTGTTAAGCTCCGTATGCACGATACCTCATCGTCATACAAATGATTAAGTCTAAACCCAAAAAACTCGGAATTCATTCCGCATACGTAGTTGTAAGAATATCGCGTAAAAGCAGGACGCGATAACAGTTTTTTTTTGTATTAATTGAGTGTTAAGCTCCATACTTACGATACCAGATCGTCGTACGAATCTTAAATTCCATTCCGATCGGAAACAGGAAGCCGTACACAGATGTAAAATCAAAAAATAGTTAGTCGATACCACCTTGACCAACCGAGGCCAATCCTTCCCAATTCCTCACAACACTATAAACAATAAGTGCCCTAAGCACAACATAATTAAAGAATTACCCACCAATATAAGAAGACCAATGATGAAAGGGTAATGAATCGCGCATCCACCACGGACACATGCAAATCAATAAAACCCAGACTGAGGGCTCTCAACAAAAACAAAAAGAAAAGGAATCAATTATATACACCTTTTACACAATAGACTCAACAAAAACTCCTTCAATCCGGCCCAGAGCACGAACCTGTTTCCGGCTATAAATCTTCTCCCGGGTGGTATAGGAAAAGATCTCGCAAGAAAGAAAATATAAACTACGCGATTTTGCCGCGATAGACTAATACCCGCGCATCAACCTTGCATGCAAAGACATAAATAAAGCGAACAAGCGCATAAAAATCGCGAAACGTTTCAATATATTCCTTTAATACTCTCCCTCGCTCTCTCCCTCTTTCTCTCTCTCTCTCTCTCTCTCTCTCTCTCTCTCTCTCTCTCTCTCTCTCTGTCTCTCTGTCTCTCTGTCTCTCTGTCTCTCTGTCTCTCTGTCTCTGTCTCTCTGTCTCTCTGTCTCTCTGTCTCTCTGTATCTCTGTCTCTCTGTCTCTGACTCTCTCTCTGTCTCTCTCTCTCTCTCTCTCTCTCTCTCTCTCTCTCTCTCTCTCTCTCTCTCTCTCTCTCTCTCTCTCTGTCTCTCTCTCTCTCTCTCTCTCTCTCTCTCTCTCTCTCTCTCTCTCTCTCTCTCTCTCTCTCTCTCTCTCTCTGTGAGTGAAATAACACATGTTTGATATCGCATCAGATTGAAAATTATTCACTGCACATATATTACCCTGCGGGGAGTTTTGTTTCAGTGTTCATATACATGGGAAAGCTCTGCCAATATGTGAGCATAAAATTCGGATATACATATGTGGAATTCCTAAATACTACAAGAATTACAAAATAACCTCAAAAGGGAACACATAACCTACGCAGGACGAGTGTGGAATGAGGAAGTGCCCCGGATAAACATCGAGATATGTCAGAGACGTCGGAAAATGAGAGCAGGGAATGTAATAAATGTTACAGAAGTGTTAATAGACCCGTTACATGCAGGGTGTGTGGGTTGGCGTATCATCCTGGATGTGCGAGAGACAAAAAGATTGTAAATGAAACGGCTGAATTAATATGTTGTATAAATCGAGACGGAAGTATCCGTAAAAGTAAAAACGTTAAAAAATCGAAAAATGTAAAAAATAATGAGGGTAATGAGGGAAATAGTAGTAAGGATAAAGAAAATATTAAAGGAAATAATGTGGATCAGAAACTAGATAAAATGGCAAAATTGCTTAGTCAAATTCATGAAAAACAGATTTCAGATCAATTGATAAAGAAATGGGTAAAAGCAGCTTCGAAAGAAGAGTGTGCTGAATTAATTGCAGAAAATACTAAGCTACAGATTGAAGTGAGGACCTTGAAGCAGGAAAAACTTGATGCAAAACATGATAAGTTAGGTTATGTCAGCTATGCAGAGAAATTAAAGACAGTACAAAATGACGAAGTTGTTATAGTTAAACCGCTAGTAGACCAACAAAGTGATAAAACCGAAAAATATATAAAAAGAAAGGTTGACATAGCGAAGTTAGGAATCTGTGTTAATAAGATCAAGAAAGGGAATAATGGATCGATCATTATTGGATGCGAGAAAGGTAAAGATAGAGATTGTCTGAAAAGGAGTATAGAGGAAATAGTAGGCAAAGAGTATGTAATTGAAGCACCAATATTGAAGAGGCCAAAACTAAAAATAATTGGAATAGATAAAGAAGATAGAAACCTAGATAACGAAAGCTTGATTGATATTATTGTTAAACAAAACGAAGCGAATCTGGAAATGCAAGGAAAGGACTCGAAAATAAAAATTATACGTAGAATTAATAACGAAAAGTTCGGTGATGTGTCGATTATAGTTGAAGTCAGCACAGCATGGCACGAGGCAATATTGTGCAAAGAAAGGCTAAATGTTAATTGGAAGAAATGTAAAGTTGTAGATTTTGTTGGTGTGTTGCGATGCTTTAAGTGTTGGGGGTTCTAGCATATGGCAAAAGAATGTAGGAAAGAGGAAATGTGTATGTACTGTGGGAGTAACCATGATTCAGAACGATGTATGATGAAAGATAAAGTGAGTGAATTCAAATGTGTTAACTGCATAGATAGGAATATATACATTAAAGATGGTAAAATCGATATTAGGCACAGGGCTACAGATAGGAATTGTCCTATGTATATTAGTGCGATGGAAAGAGAAAGGCAGAAAACGAAATACAGAACTGAGTGCTAGCAACTACAGTTTCGACAGCTTAAAAATGGTATAATAGTTTTGAATACGCAAGGGTTGTTGGGACATTATGATCAGATAGTAAATTATATTAAAGATGAAACACCAATAATATGTTGTTTAACGGAAACACATATCACAGATGAAGTGGAAAATAAGGAAATAGATATACCGGGATATAATATAGTAAGATGTAACTCGAGCTTAAATAGAACTGGAGGGGTTATAGTATATCTAAAAAAATATCTAAAGTATGAAATATTACTCAATAAGGAATGGGAAAGAAATATGTGGTTAGTAACGCTAAACTGTATGATAAAAAACAAAAAAAAATGTATTACCACTATATATCATTCGCCTAGCTCAAGTGATGCGGAATTTTTAAGACTTAGAGGCATTTTGTGATCAGATGTTTTGGCAATGTGCAAGTATAGTGGTGGGAGATTTTAATATTGACTTAATGAAGAACAGCGTGTACAAAAAAAGAATAAATGAAATCATGCAAGGTTTCGGGTATAAACAATATGTAAATGAACCGACCAGAATAACCAGAACATCGCGAACATTGATAGATCATATTTATGCTAATGAAGAAGTATGGTGCGAAGTATTGCATACCCCAAGAATAACTGATCATGCAATAATATATATAGTAGTGAAAGAGGACAAAGTAACGGATGGATATACAGTTGTTGTGGATAGAGATACGACAGGTATGAATTTTGAAAATTTCAGTTCTTTACTAAGGAATATAGCAATAAATGATATACGTAGTGATATTGAAACTAGTGACGTCAATGTTAAGGCAAATTGGCTTATACAAGTAATAAGTGATATAGTTGATAAATTAGCACCGAAGAGAGAAAAGACAATACCATTGAAATGGTTACATAATAAATGGTTCAATGTGGAAATATTGGAAGCCATGAAAGCGAGAGATAAGAAGTATAAAGAGGCCATACAAGGTAGAAGTGAGTCTATAAGGATGGATGAGTGGGCGAATTTTAAAATATTGAGAAACCATGTAGTCAATCTAATCAGAGATAGGAAGAGAAATTACTATTTAGAAAATGTTGATAAATATAAAGGTGATTCTTATAAGTTGTGGAAACTTATAAAGACAGATATATTAAAGTCTCGTAAAAATACGCATAATAGAGCAGGAATAATGATAAATGGCGTGCAATATGAAAATGTAGTAGAAATAGCTAATAAACTTAATGAATATTTTATCGATAGCATTGATAAAATTGTAGAAAGCATAGAAACAGTGGACATATCATATAATAATTACTTAACGAACAGAGTAGAATGCGTAATGGAGAGTTTCAAAGAAATATCAGTTGAAGATTTGGAGAAAGTAATCAAGAATCTTAAGAACAAAAAAGGAACAGAAGAAGGAATTAGTACGACAGTATTAAAATGGGCTTATCAGACGATATGTGTTCAATTTTTAGAGATTATTAATATTTCACTTAAAAAAGGTATCTTTCCTGCAAAGTGGAAATGCTCTATTGTGGTACCTATACCTAAAATAGCAGGATCAAATGAAGCAAGTAACTGGAGGCCGATTAATATGTTACCGGAATACGAGAAGGTATTGGAAACAGTAGTAAAAATGCAAATAGATAAATATTGTTCGGAACATGACATCATTACTGAGGACCAATCGGGATTCAGGAATAGTTATTCGTGTGAAACAGCTTTACAAAGTGTGATTTCGGAGTGGAAATGTGCAATTAGTATGGGTAATGTAATTGGAGTAAGCTACCTAGATTATCGTAGGGCTTTTGAGACAATAGATAAAAAGATATTAATAGGTAAATTAGAATTTTACGGCTTCAAAAGTACTGTTATATCATGGATTCAAGATTATATGAATAATAGAACTCAAACGGTAAAATATAAGAATACAATGTCGGATGTGAAGATAGTTAATAATGGAGTACCTCAAGGCTCGGTGCTAGGGCCCCTACTGTTCATATTATATATTAATGATATAGTGAATGTTCGAACTCTCGGATGTAAAATAAAAATGTTCGCGGACGATACTATAGTATATATTGAAAGCGTAAGAAAAGATAGTATAGAATATACGATGAATAAACAACTGGATAGAATCTACAGTTGGTTATGTGCTAATAAATTTAAATTGAACGGAGGAAAGTGTAAATTTATGTTGATAAGGAGCCTTAGATACAATGGAGATACAAGCTGCGATATAAAAATTGCGGGGGAAAGAGTGGAACAAGTAGAAAAATATAAATATTTGGGCGTGATGATAGATGATGTACTATCATTCAAGCCGCATGTACAATATGTTATTAAAAAAATGAGAGCAAAGACACAATTCATGAAGAGAGCGGGTGCAGATTTGTCAATATATGTGAGAAGTGTGTTATATAAAGCAATCATTGCGCCACATTTAGAGTACTGCTCAACAATATATATAGGATTAAATAAAACTGAATTAGAGAAATTGCAAGTTTGTCAAAATAGAGCTATTAGGACTGTACTGAAGTGTTCTATATATACTCCATGTGAGGAAATGAAGAGCGCTTTAGGAGTTATGAATGTGGATAGTAGAATTAAGTACAATGTGTGTATATTTATGTATAAGATAGCAAGCGGAATGTTACCACGAGGGCTTGGTAGGAAAGTTAAGAAAGTATGTGAACGTCATAAATACAATACAAGGCAAGGAAGAGAAATGCAAATAGAGTTTAGAGCAACAAGAACAGGTCAGAAGGATCTGTTTTATGATGGAATACGATTATATAATGCGCTACCTAACGAATTAAGGTGTATTGAAAGAAATGTAAGGGAGTTTAAAAGGAGATTAAGAGCATATATACAACAAGTAAGTCATGTATAATGTATAGCTACGAGCTAATAAACGGATTTATTCATTCATTCTCTCTCTCTGTCTCTCTGTCTCTTTGTCTCTCTGTCTCTCTCTCTGTCTCTCTAACTCTCTGTCTCTCTGTCTCTCTGTCTCTCTCTCTGTCTCTCTCTCTCTGTCTCTCTGTCTCTCTCTCTCTCTCTCTCTCTCTCTCTCTCTCGCTTACGGTATCTTGCCCTATCCTAACAGCTATGTTTAACCTCTCTCTTGTATCTTCAGAGTTTCCTCAGGACTGGAAGAAAGCTTTTCTTCGGCCCTTGTCTAAAATAAAAAAGCCTCTCTCACCATCAGATACGCGACCAATAGCTAATCTGTCTGAAGTGTCGAAAATACTTGAGCGGCTTATTCATAGACAACTGACTGATTGGATTGATAGCAATAAGATATTTGATGCACGTCAATCAGGATACCGTAGTGGGTTCAGCACTCAGTCAGCCCTTCTGCGTATTTGCGAAGATGTTAGGCGTAATATAGATAGAAGACGCATGACCATCCTAATTTTGTTTGATTTTAGTAAAGCATTTGATACAGTTCCGCATCTACAACTTCTTTTGAAACTAAAGAAGACCGGACTTTCTCATTCGGTTCTTGACTGGATTTTCTCATATCTGACAGGAAGAACTCAAGCAGTTATTGATGATCACGGAGACTGCTCCACGTGGCTACCTACGACGTCAGGAGTTCCGCAGGGTTCTGTCCTTGGACCGCTCTTGTTCTCGCTGTACATCAATGACATCGGTTCTGCATTACAAAATTCACAGCACATGATATTTGCTGATGACACCCAAATTTATCTTGATTGTTGTCCGTCACAACTCAACCAGGGCATTAGGTTGATATCTGAAGATGTCCATGCTATAGCTAACTTTGCGGTAACAAATGGTCTCAAGCTCAATATTTCTAAGTCTAAGATTCTTATACTAGGCAGTAATTCTTACACCCGCCAGCTGGATTTCTCTGAAATATTACCGATCACACTAAATGGTGTTATTCTTCCATTCGTTAACGAAGCCCGCAATCTGGGTGTCACTATGGAGTGTAACTTGTCGTGGAAAGCTCAAGTACAGCATATATCACAAAAAGTGCATTTTACTATTCACAAGTTGAAGTTTCATCGCAATGCTCTTTCCATGGAAGTAAGGAAGTTACTTATCACTTCTCTTATTTTCCCTCAATTAGATTATTGCTGCCTTGTCTATCACAACTTATCAGATGAACTAAATACAAAATTAGAACGCCTTGTCAACCATTGTATTCGTTTTATCTTTGACTTGCGACGGGACACTCATATCACAACTTTTAGACGTCAACTTGGCTGGATCACAGTACGATCAAGACGTCTTTACTTTCTTGGTATAGCTATGTTTAAGGTTGTCCGTCAAAGTACACCAGCCTACATACAAGAATTATTTACACGAACAACAACTCCAGTTGAACGACCCTCAAGGCAGCCTCGATCAAGCTTTGTCATCCCTTCTCACCGTACAGCGACTTACCATGAAGGGTTTTCGCTATCTGGCATTTATTTCTGGAACTCATTACCATCTAATATTACTACGTCGCCGAGTTTAGAAGTTTTTAAGAATCGAATCTATACTTATTTATTTAACTATGTAGATACATGCTAGGGTTAACGATGTTAGTGTAGATTGTTTTTAATTGCATATTCTTAGTTTATATTTTCATTTATATTTTATATTCTAATTATAGTATTTCTATTTATATTTAATCTTACTTTTAGTCTTATTTACTTTATTTACTTTTTTTGTATCATTTTTTGTATCACTTTTGAATGTATCATTTTGCCAAAGGCTTGCCAAGGCATAATAAACAAATCAATCAATCAATCAATCTCTCTCTCTCTCTCTAAAGAACAACTAAAAATGGTATTCAGTGCAATAAAAGAGGAATTTGTGGAAATAATAAATGGATCCCTACGGGAGAGATGTTGCCCGGACAGCTGGAAAACTTCTACAATTATACCGATCCCAAAAATAAACAAAGCCATAAAAGCAAGTCATTACAGACCAATTAATATGTTGCCATTATACGAAAAAGTGCTCGAATTAGTAGTAAAAAATCAAATTAAAAATATTTAGAAACCAATGACATCATAACGGAGCATCAGTCAGGATTTAGAAAGCATCATTCGTGTGAAACGGCGATTCAAACTGTTGTAGATGAATGGAAAATGTACATTAGTGAAGGAAAAATGGTAGGAGTAATATTCATGGATTTAAAAAGAGCGTTTAAGACAATCGACAGGGATATATTATTAGACAAATTATACCAATATGGAATTAGAGACAGGGTATTAGAGTGGTTCAGAACGTACTTAAGAAATAGAACACAGCAAGTTCGATTCGATGATAAATGGTCTGAAGTTATTCCCAACGAATATGGGGTACCGCAGGGTTCAGTACTAGGGCCATTGCTGTTTATTATATATATAAATGATATAGTTAATTTGTGTCCAGAGGAATGTGCAATAAAAATGTTTGCTGATGACACAGTGATATATATACCTGGAAAAAGCAGCGCGGAAGTGGAGAGAAAGATGAATATGTTATTGAGTATAGTAGAAAAGTGGATGGAAAGAAATAAATTAAAAATGAATGTAGAGGAAACAAAATATATGATTGTCAGCAGTGTAAGGAAAGTCGCGAGTAGGAATATTGTACTGAAGTGTTCGGATGGAACGAAACTTGAGAGAGTAGAGTCAATAAAATATTTGGGTATCATTATTGATGACAAGCTACGATTCAAAGACCACTGTGAGTATATGTTTAAAAAAATAGGGAAAAAAACGAGCTTTCTAAACAGAATGGGGAATTATGTATCTGCGTATACGCGATGTGTGATATATAAAGCAATCATAGCACCTCACTTTGAGTATTGTGCAACCCTGTTAGTAGCTATGGGTGAAACAGAGTTGAAGAAACTGCAGATCGCGCAGAACAGAACAATGGGGGTTATATTACAATGCAACCGCTATACGAAGGTAGAAGATATGCTGAGCGCGGTACAATTTATGTCCATAAGGCAAAGATTATACTATAACGTTTGTACATTTATCTTTAAAGCCGTGAAGAATCTACTGCCAAAAGAATTTAAAAATCGGCTACAAATAGTAGGAACGAAGAGTGGTAGGGAAACAAGGCAAGCGGAAAATATAGTAATACAATTTAGAAGAACGAGAAGTGCACAAATGAGTATGTACTATGAAGGAGTGAAAATATATAATGCATTGCCAACTGAACTGAAAGGTTGCGAAAAATTAGAACAGTTAAAACGAATGTTAAAGGAGTATGTTGTGTCAACAGTAAAGTAAGATGTATATAGATGTAAGAAAAATTTGTAACACTGTGTATAAAATAGCTGAGAAAGCTAATAAACATCAATCAATCAATCAATCAATCAATCAATCTCTGTCTCTCTCTCTCTGTCTCTCTCTCTCTCTCTATCTCTCTCTCTCTCTCCCCCCCTCTCTCTCTCTCTCTCTCTCTCTCTCCCTCTCTCTGCGCGCGCGCGCGCGCGCGCGCGTGTGTGTGTGTGTGTGTGTCACGCACGCGTCCATGCGTGAGATGTATATGTATAGCACGCAGGATGTATATCACGGGGTAAATACTGTATGATATACGAAGAATTATGAATAGGTTGCTGCTCCATGAGGCTTCGTAAACTTTTGCGAAGGTTGCCTTCGTGCTACTGATGCCTACGATATTACCCACATTGTATTTAGAAGAACAATTCTCTGTTCTCTTGTAGCGCTGCATCAGGTTATTCCGAACCGTAGCGGCTATGGCGAGCGTCACAAAGGCAGCAGCTATTTTTATACTACTACGCATAGAAGGGTTGTACACCGAAACGATGTTTGGCAGAACATCAAGGTAACATTTCTGTCTAGAATACGTGAAATAACGCCACATCTTTTCTTTCAGCGTTCTATTGAACCTCTCGACAATAGCCGCTTTTATATCAGGATTTCTCGCAACATGAAACTGAATGTTCTTTTTTTTAAGAGAGTCTGGAATGCAGCACCGATGAATTATTTACCCCTGTCAGTCTGTAGGCAAACGGGCGATCGGTCGTTACTATTTTTTTCAGATAAAATAAGGTCAAATGCTTTAGCCACAGATGCAGCAGTCTTGCCGCGTAAAAGCTGACCCTATGCAAATCTACGTAGAACATCTATAACGACGAGGAGGTAAACATAATCATTATAATCCTTAATCGAACGAAGATCTACGAAATCAGCCTCCCAAAAGTCAGCAATGTTCCGTAAGTTATAAAAACATCGCGGAAAGCGATGTCGCGCGGGTCTGTGCATTGTGTAAACATATTGTGCTCCAAGCCATTGCAGCGCCTTTACCTTAGAAATTTTCTTCTGTCACGCCTGGTGTAACAATTTCGTTGCACTTGAAAGCGATCCTTCATGTGCTGCATTAAAGTACACCTTTTCTAAGATTTTCATGGTTATAATTTGAGGTTAACCCAAGTCATACGTCTTTTCTTTTTATGATAACCAGTGCCATTCTGTCTGGTGCTACCTGAATGCAGCGCCTGTGATCTGTTATTACGACCACTGAAAAACAATGATTGTCTCATTCTGCGTGCTCTCTCGCTGTTTGTACTGCTATCGTCAACCTGTGACTGTTGCAATGTTGAGTCAGCTTTTGACTTTATCCACAATGCCGCATTGCCGATGAGTTCCCACCGTGTCTGTATCTGGCAAAGGCACTGTATTTGAGAATTCCTTTGCTGGTTGATGTTGATAACTATAATATATTGAGAACGGATGGGACGTGACTCATGACAGGTGGAAAAATAAAGTCAGACATCTGTATGTAACAGAAAGGTCAATATTCACAGCAATACAAAATTAAATAAAGATAAAAACTGAATAAACATTGATTTTACATAAAAGACACACGCAATCATATTAATTGAGTGCCTTACTGACAAGGAAGGATAGTTTGGTGTCCCCCTCCGATTTTGATGAAACTTGCGTATGTTGTAGAGCAGGGGTCTCCAAACTTTCCAGCCTTAGGGCCATACTGATTACTCCAGTAAGTTCCGAGGGCCAAAACCATAAGCCTACAACAATGTTATGAGTAGTTAGCCCATGACCATATCAATGTAGATGTCATATTAATAATTATTCAACATAAAATTAGAATACTTCAGTAAACTAAATTTAATTTGCTATAAAAAATATGTTCTCTAAAAGGAGTTTTCAAGTATGCTAGCTCTCCGCGGGCCGGACAAAATCTGTCCGCGGGCCGAATGTGGCCCTCGGGCCGTAGTTTGGAGACCCCTGTTGTAGAGCATCGAAAACTAAAAGACACGTTTTTTTTTATCGGCGGAGAAACATTTCTAAGGGGTGAAATTGCCCTTCAAAGTTAGGCATGTCGAGGGGTGATTATGCAGTTTCACCCAGAAGGCGTCAACCGATTTTAATGAAACAAAAACCAAAATACTCCTCATTGAAGACAATAAAAATTTCAGGAGTTAAAGAAAAAAATTCATTTGCAGGGGTGAAACTGCATAATCACCCCTAACTTTGGAGGGTGATTTCACCCCTTAGAAATGTTTTTCCGCCGATAAAAAAAATACGTGTCTTTTAGTTTTCGATGCTCTACAACATACGTGCGTTTTATCAAAATCAGAGGGGGACACCAAACTATGCTTCGTTGTGAGTTAATTGTCCAGAAAGAGTACGTCAATAGCCCGAGCTGCAAAACACATCACGAAGCTGTCGAGTTTTTCCGTACGCGCATTGAGGAAATTCTTTTAAATTGTCAATGTATCATCTTACCGGATGAAATTGAGTCCAGTTGAGTACAAAATGATGATGAGAAGATCCGAGATGAGAAGGTTTTATATCCGAGACGAGTAGCTAGCTGTTGCACGCTTAGCGTTTTCAAAGAATCTTGAGAAATTGCAAGATGGCAGCGCGTTTGAAAACTTCGTTGAGCGACGCTACTGCCAACCGAACGGGGCGATCGTCGCCTATCGCATGAGTTGAGTGTTCATACGATGCTGCTTCCCGGCTGTATGCACGGCTGCTGAGTTCAGCGAGGCACAGACAGTGACGAGCTACCGCGCCGCTACCATAGTTGCAGCACACCAGGTGTTATTCTCAACACACTGCATCCCACAGGTTTACGTATTTTCATCGCCCTGGTGGCGTCATTCATGAGATCAACAATATTTGAATCCTTGAATTGTTTTCCATTGACCGTCACGACATGACCCCAGCAGAAGCCCTAGAAAAATTAGCCCGCGGTGAGTCACGCAAATAACGAAGTAGCAGTTTCGCTTTGATGCGAAATTTAGCCGGTATACTCTCAATTATGACAGAATCGTTCATGTCATTACAGGTTTCTTCTTCGTCTTCTTTATCACAAACAGGCTCCAAAATATGTTTATTCTTTATAAGCGACGGTACTCCTGAGCTCACACGTTATCGACGAAATGGAGGTAACGTTACAGTACGGCTAATATGCATCCCACTTTTCCCTTTCATCCTTGTATGCATTAGAGTTACAAATTTCATTCATTTCCGTGTCGAATCTAGTGAACGTAGCGTCAATTCTCTGCATTAGGCACGCTTGAAACGATTCCATACTAAAAACTGGCTACTTATGATTTTGCGCGCACAGCTGCGATAGCTATTCCTCTGGCACGAGTATCATTTTTCTTGTGTGATCCATTAGCCACGGCCACTAATCAAGATCGATTTTTTTTGTTGATAGGTCTTCAAAGGCAAGTTGCCACAAAGAACATTCGAGGCACAAAGACAGCAGATGATGCTTGGATATTAGTCTATTCGGCGCCTCTCGGGCCATTCTTACCAATCGAGGAGCTTCTTTCACTAGTAATATATTGAACAAACTGTCTACAGTTTTTCATATGAAACAATTAACGACGTCTGGTTATCGTCCCCAGACGAACGGTTCACTGGAGCGCAGCCACATAGTGTTGACAGAATAAGTGATGCATTATGCGACTGCTTACGACGATTGGGATAGTTTTGTGCCTTTTGCAGAACTCTCGTAAAACACGTGTTGACGAACTTTACACCCTACGAGCATGTCCACGGGCGACTGCCTTGATTACAGAGTCAGTACCCCGTAGATGAAAAGCTACAGGCCTCCAACAAATTTTTTGCTGAACTTATTGGACGAATATCGGAAATTCGTGAAATAGCGGGAAATAATTTGATTAAAGCAAAGGAGAATTCCAGAATCCGTTGCGATAAGACCGTGCGCCGATTTCAGGGGAAGGTAGGTGACCGGGTGTATATCCTGAAGAAACTAAAAAAAAGAAAATTCGACGCAAATTATAGTGGACCGTTCACCATTGTTCAACTCTTGGATAAGCATAATGTTGTCTTGGACACGGACAGTGGGAGGCGGATTTGTAAAGATATCGACAAGGTAAAATTCGCATATGCATAAAGAGAAAAAAAAGAGAGAGGGCGGATATTATTGAAATACTAAAAGAGGGTACTAAATGCATATGCTCTTGTATGCCTATATAATCGTGTACGAAGTAAAGACATTTAAATGTGCGATATTATGTGATTGCCTTTCAAGTAAATTCGTCGGTGATTACAGGTGATTTGTCTGACCCGTTGCCTTCACCTGGTAACTTATTCTACCATATCTTCCTATCCGCGCATATCCGATGTCGGTAAGTTACCGGTGCGCTACCGTAAACCTATCCCAATGCTCGCAGTTTCTACCGCGGATCGATAGTCTTCCTTCCTGCGTCACGAGTCCCCGTGGTAGGAGTAGAGCTCCCGACTGAGACCCCCGTAACGTCCTACTCGCTCGCTCACCTGGCCGTCGCTGCAACCCGGCGTCAGTGTGATGCACTTGGAGTGCATTAGTATATATGGTATATGTCAGGGCCGTGTTGATTATTTTTTCCTATCGTTTCGACTATTCTTCCAGCTATCGCGAATGATCCCTGCTACTTCTTTCTCCCTATTCCCATGCTATTATTAGGGATACCTCGTTGGTAATTTTTAATAATCGAGCTGCTATATTACTTTAATTCTGTAGTGGTTATAGATCGTCTATCCACAGCTATCGGTGTGAGTCCGCTTTGTTGTTGTTTGGACTGCGTGGTTGTCTGGCTTGGACGCAGCATAGGCTCAGCTGCTAGACGTCTAGTGTGGGGTCCGACGCCACAGCTGGGTCCCTGTATACCAGTGCGGCTTGATGGCTCATTTAGTCTTCCTTCCTAGTAGCTGGGCTTCTGCATCGGCGGGATCTGCGGACAAAAGTGTTCCCTGAATGCCAAATTTCCGGTGGTTTATACCGGCATCCCCTCCGTTCACCCCATGCTTTTGATATCACTATATCTGGATGCGGTCCTTTAGCCCATCGCCTGTTGGCCATCGATAGCCTTGGTCCTTTTTAAAATTTGTCGTTGGTCTTTAACGATAGTTTTTAATTTCTACTAGTCTCAGATGGCGCTTCCCTAGTCGTGCTCTTCTGACCGAGTAACGGGACTTTGCCTCTGACGTGCCAGCCTACATAGTGAAAATTACGCGCGGTAGTGGTGCTTCGTTATGTGAATCGCGCGTCATGATATGATATGTATAGGCCGGTCGATTCGGTGTGAGTTATGCGCGGTAGCGGTTCCTCGTTGTGGAGACCGCGCGTTATTAGACAACCAGTACGTTACAATATTGTAACGGCATTTTCTCGTTAAGTTTCATTTTTCTATGTTCTGGGAGGAAGAATTCGGGCTTGAACACTAGAAAAATTAATAGAGACTTCTTACGTAGGTATAAGTAAGGATTATAAGAAAATCAGTAAAGATATTCTGGTGTTCGGCGTTGTGGCGCCGTTTGCCAGTACAATAAATTTCCTATGTGATTATGTACGCGATGGTTTCACAATTTTCTTTATCTTCGGTATTAGTGGGCCTTCCACTCATACGCTCTCTCGACTGGTGGGAAATTCGAGAACCAAGCGGAATTCAGGTTCCTCCGTCTTGTTGGGTATTCTCACAAGCCACTGAATGCGGTGTCTGCTGTGCTTGGAGACTTGTTGCTGGCTCACCTGTCAGCTGTGGTGCAGCTTGACTCTGCGCTCGTGTCACCTCAGTTTTGCGAAAACGGGGAAATTTCGTTTTTCCCCATCGCTCTTCGTCCGCGTACCAAGTCAAAAGTGTTTGTGCCGTCTTCGTTTACCATTTGTGCGTCTTTTCGTGGTGGTAGGACCTCTGACACGCAACTTCTGTCCCTTTTGTGGGGTGTTGCGTGCCCTGAGTGATGATTGTTAAAGTCGTTTTTTTCATTTATTTGTTTATCAGGTGGACTCCGTCAACAAATAGGAAGGTGCGACCCCGCTTGCCTCCCTGGATTTCTTCAATTGGGTTCCCGACTCTCGTGAGTACCGGATATTTCTTCTCCCTTGGGTTCTTGTAACGTTGCGCTATCTCGGCACGTTAGATCTCACTGGGCTAACATACTATTGTAAGTTCTTTCTCTTTCCTGCTGACGCTCTGTTCTCTGACTTTCTCTAATTTTCGTTTTCATTAGGAAGTATTTAGAGAGATCTCTATTTATTACAGAGTATTTAGTTTTCCTCTCGTGGACGCCTACCTTTCAGAGGTTACTCTAAACGTATATCTCTCCTGTGCGTCGTGAATACTTATTTTTATATTTTAGGGTCTACAGTATCGTACTTCTTCCTGGAATTATTCCTGAATGTCACATATTCCCTTTCCTTTCTTTGCTGCAATACGCTCCTGTCTCTTTATAATTATCAAATTTCAACTTCCGTGCATCTAGTAGATTGTCTTACGTATGGGCTGCTGCGTCAAACCTACGACTACTCTAATTTCTCTACTATCCTACTTAATCTCTAATTATTCTACGTAATTATCCCCTAACTGAGCTTCTTCAGTCCACTTAGACTGAATCTAAGCCGCTGCCTGATATTCCCTGCTTACCATCTAATACATAATTTCCTACTATCTATTTCACATTTAATTTATAGTCCTCAAATTATCCTGATAAATTCGCTAGCTTGAACTATACTTCCTCACTCGTTTGAGTCCATTATACCAGTTTGCTTGATAATTCGCTCACTCTTGTATCTTCGACTTCTATCACTTCTTCAGGAGTAATTTGTTATTCTTGGTCAGTCTGCGTTCTGGTAGCAGGCTAGATTTGTTTAGTGTGCCCTATAATCTTCTCCCCGCCTCATTCCCCTTTCTCTGCTCTTACTTGCGAATTTTTGAATTTAACGTTATCTTTTAATGTTTCAGATTGCCGTTCTCGCGCCACCTGCGTTCCTATCACCGCTAAGGGAGGTCAGCTCGTCGCTGACCTGCTGTTTGTGACAGCGAGGGAACTCCGACGTCATGACGTCACGTGTTTTCGACCGACTCCGCTCCGGTTCAACGTCCGCGTAGATTCGCATTCTACAGCTGGGCTGTGGAATCGGCTCTTCGGCAAATAATATTTTTGCGTATCATCGAGTTTTCCGTGACTACGTCACAATATATATATTGTGTCTGGGAAAAAGCTCGTGGCGTTTTTTTAGTAAAATTCAACTGGTTTTCTTATAGTGTGAAAATGAATTTATTTAAACCAAATATGCTCCATTATTATCGACAATGTTTCGCTATTTTTCGGGTAGAACCATGATGCCATCGGTGAAGAACTTCTGTGGTTTCTGGTTGAAAAACTGAATCAAGTGGTTTTCACAGGCTTCTTTTGAAAGCCGCTTAATTCTATTGAGAGTGCTGTGCAGAGATCGGAATAAGTGATAGTCAGAAGGTACTATGTCTGGACTATACGGCGGATGCATAAAAACTTCCTAATCAAGCTCTCACAATTTTTGACGGGTCATCAAAGAAGTGTGTTGTCGGGCGTTGTCATGATGAAAGACAACACCTTTTCTATTAATCAATTCGGGCCGTTTTCTTTCAATTGCTTGGCGTAATCTCTCTAGTTGTCCACAGTAGAGTTGAGAATCAATCGTCTAACCAACTGGAAGTAGCTCATGGTAGACGTATCCCTTCCAGTCCGACCACACAGAAAGCATCACCTTTTTCGCCGTCAATCTTGGCTTCGCGAACGCTTGTGACGGCTCACCATCCCTTCTCCACGATCTTTGTCGCTTCCGATTGTCGTACGTGATCCATTTTTCAACACCAGTTATGACACGTTTCAGAAATGGCTCGATTTCATTGCGTTTCAGCAGCGCATCGCAGATGTTATTCGGTCTATCATGTTTTTCGCGCTCAACTCATGAGGAACCCTTACATCGAGCTTCTTTTTGTAGCCAGCTTTGTCTAAATGGTTCAAAACAGTTTCGTGGTCAATGCCTAGCTCCATACCAGTATCGACACTGCTGATATGCTTATCTTGCTGGACTTTTTCAAGAATTTTATCAGCTTTTTCAGTGATGTGACGACCAGAGCGTGACTCATCTTTCACATCAAAATTACCAAAACGAAAGCGAGCGAACCATTTCCGCGCAGCAGATTTTAATAAAGTACCTTCACCGTACACAGCACACATTTTTTCACAAGCCTGCGCAGCGTTCTTCCCTTCGTCGTCATAATATTGCAAAATATAGCGCAACTTTTTATTCCTTATCTCCATTTTCAAACACAAACAACTTTCCAACCACTGCACGAATTTCGATGTTTATACACTCAAAGTAACGCTCGAAATGTCACCTTTCTAACGAGCGTTAAGTGGTGTCACTGCGATCTCTGTTTCCTGATTTATTTGCAATGGATGCCATCTATCGGGAAAAACGCCGCGAAATTCTTCCCAGACCCAATATTATGACGTTATTATATATACGTATTATATATACGACGTATCTATATATGTATAAATATATATTGTGACATGGTCACACCCCCGATCCATCCGTATTATATGTAGCATCTATTATTCGCATCTATTTCCAAACGCGGTCGACATCAGCCGCGGTCAGGAATGTGGATCTGGCCGGACGTTGAACCGCAGCCCAATAAATTTGGAAGATATCTGTCGAGAAATGCTACAAATAAATTACATTTCCAGCCAGATAATTCGAGCAGAGAGACTCATGCATGAATTAAAACAGGTCACATATGACTCCAGACTCATACGAGAGCCGATAGAAGATATACCCCACACCATACAGAAAAGGTTAGTCCCTCTCAGCTTCGTTGGATCACTCAGTAAGTCATTATTTCGTATTCTGGCTCAAGATTATGCTAAGTACCAGGTGTACAAGTATGGAATGCGGATTTCAGACAATAGATGACGCACGAATGTAGTTTGTGCTATGAAGATTTGACACTGCGCCATTTCATTGTGTCATCAATAAGTGTCAGATGCGCACGAGTGATAAATTGGAAAAGTGTGTGCATAGTGTTGTATTGTTTTGTTCAGTATATCGAAATTTATAGCGAACAAAGAGCATTTGCGGACAGAATAAATTTTTTGTTTCCATTTGAAGAAAACTGCTGCTTAATTAAACCGGTTACTTCGAGATCCTTATGGTGAATATGCTCCATCGCAAGATATGTGTGAACGATGGTTTCGGCGTTTCAAAAGTGGTGAGTTCGATCTTGCAGACAAAGAACGTGGAAAGCCGCCAAAAAAATACGAAGGTGTGGAATTGCAAGCATTGTTGGACGAAGATGATTCGCAAACACAAAGCAACTCGCCGAGCAATTGGGCGCTAGTCAACAAGCTGTTTCCAATCCGCTATGAGAGATGGGAAAGATTCAGAGGACCCGTAGATGGGTACCGCATAAGTTGAACGACAGGCAAATGAAAAAGCGCAAGACATGTGACATTTTGCTCGCTCAGTTTGCATCGTATAGTTACAGAGGATGAAAAGTGGATTTATTTTGAGAATCCGAAGCGTAAAAAAATCATGGGCAGACCCAGGCGCACTATCCACATCGATCGCAAAACCGAATCGCTTTGACAAAAACACGATTCTCTGTGTTTGGTGGGACCAGAGAGGCGTGGTCTATTATGAGTTGTTAAAACCTGGGGAAACTGTTAATACTAAACGTTACCAACAACAATTGACCGATTTGAACTGTTCGCTGCTTGAAAAAAGGCCAGAATACCAAAAGAGGCAACACAAAGCCATTTTTCTTCATGACAATGCTCCACCACATAGGGCAAAACCGGTTCACGACACGTTGGAAGCACTCAGCTGGGAAATTCTACACCATGTGGCTTACTCACCAGACTTGGCTCCTTCTGATTACCACTTGTTTGCATCTATGGGTCATGCACTTCCTAAGCAGCGCTTTGGTTCATACTGTTGTGCCGCGAACTAATTCTTTGTTATTATTTCGCCATTGTCCTCCTTTGCGTGAGGCCCACTCACCAAAGTAGAAAAATGTGCAAACGTAAGCGTCGAGCTGCCCGCAATGACTACAATGAGCTCGAGCTACGACTTGTTGGAACTTGCAAGCCAAGATTATTATGAAATCCATTTACATTTGATTTCGGTCAATGGGACAAATTAACTGCTTTACCGAAATAATTCTAACAGTAGATTCACACGCGAGAGGTTGGTTCCTCGTACGGGCTCGTAACCATGATTTATTGCATTCAACTCTGATTGACTTTTAAATAGTCAACGGAACGTTTCCGTTGCCTACAATAAACACTTCCATTTTGCATAAATTCACGTTTACACGAATTACTCGAGTTCCTTCTCCTAATCGGCAAACGATCCCAAAATAATGACTTTTTAATATTATACCGATTACCGAGTTAACCAATTACGCGGTACCGGCATAACATTTGGTGGCAGCGGTGGGATCTGCTGAAGTGATAAGTGTTACGTAATTTATTTGGACAAAACGTGTTTTGGACGAAGTTAAGAGTGACTCTATAGTGACGACTATGACTCGCGCAAAGGACGCCAGTGTAGATCGTGAAAACCCGACTGATCTAACGCGAAGACGCGAAGTGAATGTCGGTGCGGTGTGACGTATAACAGGTGGGCTGAAAAGTTCGTAGGCTAACATAGAAAAAATGTTTTCTTTGATAAAATTTGATTTTATTATTCAATATAGTTGCCTTCGAGGGCGATACAACGATTTTATATATTTTATATTTTTTATTTTTATTATTTTAATTTTTATTTTTATTTATTAAAAAAAATTTTTTTTACGGTTGATTTTCCTGGTGCAGAGTCCAAATATTGTTTATCAAGCCAAGCCTTGGCTTCAACAGTATTTTCCTTCGCCAAAAAGCAATGCTTCATTAACACACGAAATTCCTTTTTATCCATTTTTTCAAACTAACAAAAGTTGCTTCACTCAAAATGCTATATCTCACAAACTAATAGTGCGACAGCTGTCAAATTTATACACGTATCTTTTGAAGGTTAGGGCTAACTAAAGATCATATGGATTTAATACTAGTACCGCCATCTATGTGTCAGCCTACGAACTTTTCAGCCCACCTGGTAGGTCAACCGTTTAAAGTCCCGATTGACGGTGTCACATCAAGTCGCGGAAAACCGCACAAAGTGTGCAACCGAGTACCCGAAGCGGTAACTTGTGACAAAGCCGTCGCGCAGCTATTGCCGACGCGCAGAAGACGAACCCAGGAACCACCAAGAGACAGGTCAACGGTACCAGGGAGGACAACTGGACCAACCTTCAGGGGAGCTACGAGACAACAGGTCTATAGCACCGAAAGAGCCGCACTCGAGGAACAACGCCGTGGAGAGAGCCGTCAGCCAGATCATCTTCCTGTAAGTGGTGGTTACATTATACATATTGAAACGTTTCGCGATTTCTTTACACTACTTTTATTTTCGGCTACGATGCGCGCGAGTTCGGTGGCGGTGTAAAATCGCGTCAAGTTTGAATTTTGTTCCGAGTGATATCTACCGTGATCGTGTGGAGAGGCAGCTTGCTCGAAACTAGTTCGTGCACTGGGCTGGAGGGAGCGAGAGGATCCGTGGATGTGTAGATTCGCAATCAATATTAGGTTGTTATTAGTAATTTTTATTGTTTTTGTTGGTCAGACCTCAGTTTAGGTTTTTGTTGCGTCGCATTTGTCCGTGACAGACATGCGGTTTTGTTTACCCTTTCATCATTAGTCTTTTTTACTGCTTGGGTAATTCTTTTCTTGATTTTTACTGGACGGAAGGCCCGTGACTGCTGGATAAGCTTCTGCTCGATGGTTAGTTCAGCTAAGGTAGGGAGGATGGTTTGTGGAACGATCTAGTCGCTCTTATGAACTCACACTCGCTTTTCCTTTTCTTATGGGTTTTGACTCTAATATTCGCAAAGTGATTAGGTATTACTTGTACGGAGCTTGACACTCAATTTATCAATTTCAAGGGAATCGCGGCTGCTTAGTACGCGATTTTTCTAATCCTACGTATGTGGAATTTATGAAATTCCATGTTTTCTTATGGGTTTTGACTCTAATATTCGCCAAGTGATTAGATATCACTTGCACGGAGCTCAACACTCAATTTATCAATTTCACGGGAATCGCGGCTGCTTAGTACGCGATTTTTCTAATTCTACGTGTGTGGAATTATGAGATTCCATGTTTTCTTATGGGTTTTGACTCTAATATTCGCCAAGTGATTAGATATCACTTGCACGGAGCTCAACACTCAATTTATCAATTTTCAGGGTGATCGCGTTCGTTAATACACGATTTTTTTTTCTAATACTACATAAGTGGAGTAATGAATTTCCAGTTCAAATCGGGGTTTGATTTTATAATTCGCAAAGTGATTAGATATCATCTTTACGGAGCTCAACACTCAATTTGTCTATTTCGGGGTCGTTAAATCTGGTATAATTTTGACGTTAGATCTCGATCTCTATTAGGATATGGATGGCAGAATCCTGTTAGACATTTGCGTTTTGCGTGTCTCTATTTTAGATGTTGAAGGGGTGGTCTAGTCGCTGGGCTTGGTCCTCATACGGGGCGTTCCTTTGTACTTCCATTAGATGTACCGGTTCGCCTTATTTTAATCATTGGACGTTAGCTGGTGTTATGCTATTTCGAATGTTATTGTTTCGGACTGCCCGTTTGCGAGCTTTGCCTCTTGAGGCTCCGCCCTGCCGATGGTCGCGCGAAGAGTTTATAGTAGGGACGCGAGTGTCGTGTGGTGAGGTGGTGTGTATGATTTTACCTACCTATCGTTTCTCGCTTTGTTATTGTTTGGGTCCCTAGCTATAGCTCTCTGTTCGCAAGAGACACCGGGTTCGCAGCTTGACCAGCTAGCTCTTCCTAGACCCCGGATACTGAAGCCTTTATTCGCAATTAATTAAGCACCTTCTCGCGCCATTAAGAGGCGTACGATTTGGTTCTTGATTAATTGTGACCAGCCGAGGTATCCGTAAGATGCAGGTGGTAGCTGGTGCTGGCCCTAACGTGGTCCCACCCACGCAGGTACACCCTACGAGTCTAATGCGCGGTGCACTCAGTCGGGATGCCACTCCCTTGACCTTGTGTCACTCGTGCTGCTTCACACTCCAAGAGACGGATAGCCACGACGCCGTGCGTGGGGACCCGTTAGTGGAGTGTGCCCTGACGCTGTGAGTAGGGGCGGCCAAGCGCAGTGCAGGGGAGCCTTACTCCTCACAGAGTATCCTAATGAGTTCGTTTACTCAACCGACGGCCAAGCTCGGTGTGCTGTCGAGCAGCACTTCGTCTTGACTTATTAGATTTGACAAGAGCCCCGAGGCTTATCCTTTCACGGTTTATATAGGTTGGCGGATGGACCCCGGGAGGGTGTTTTGAGGTAGGTCACGTGATGTTTGTCGCACTTCAATCACTAGGTGAGAGAGGTGCGGGGTGACGTGTAGGAGTACCGTTATTTCTCGAATTTCTATTCTTAGCCGATCTTTGTCCCTCTAGGGTTTAAATCGAGGTTTCGGCGAGGTTGAAATTCGTCGGATAATGTTATCTTCCTACTTGTTGTAGGTTCAAACTTTTTATCTATTTTTTTCTCCGGTTTGATTATGGTTTTTCCCGATTCAGGCCCCTATGGGTCTTTCTCTGTTTTGTAGGCCGCTGCCCTGCTGTTTCGTCGATGACTAATTGCCCAGAATAATTAATTGTGGTTAGTTATCTCTTTCTTGGTGTGTTTTTGACAGATTTCTTGTGGATTTTTATGTTTTTTGTTATTTTCCGGTGTTCTCCTACGTGAGGATCGTTTTTCTCTATGTGTGTTTCTTGGTTTTTGGTCGATATGAGTTTGTTTTATGTGTTTTATTAATATTAATGTTTTATTCATGAGTGGGGGTACCTCGCGACGTTTCATGAGGAGTTATCTTGTTGATCTTTCTCTATGTGTCGTGGTATCTCGATAGTTCCATGAATTCTTTCCTACGTTTGCCGGGCCGTGGCGTTCCCGATGTTCTCGCCTTTTGGATAGAGCAGCCTATTTGGGGTTGTGCCGTATGTTTAAGGCTTGGTCTGGTGATTGTGTAGGGCGGGGGCTACTACGCTGGTCTAGTAGGCTGGTGTGTGCTTGTTGTTACGCCTACTGTTATGTTTACATCGTGATCTTTGGCTAGGCAGGCCTCTTATTTACGCCATTACTTTTAGGGTGTGTACTTGTAATTCTGCGTGTGTACCTACTAGTCCTTTCTATTCTCCTCGTCCGGTAGATACTTCTTTCGATCCGGTCTGGAGTGTTTTGTCTACCAAGAACTATTTTGTGTGCTTTGTCTGATTTTGGTATGTTATATGTCTTATTTCAGTTTGTGTAGGTTGGTTTAGACGTGGTGAAGGTTGTGAGTCATAGTAGCGGATCGCCTTAATGCGTTCCGTTACAATATACTTTAACGGAACGCCACTAAAGCGATCCGCTACAATACAGAAAGGAGAGCAAACCCTCCCACTAAGAACTAAAAAAGACTAACAAAGCCAATTAAGACAAAAACACATAACGTACCAAAACCAGAAAATCACCGATAATTGATAAACCAGTAGTATCCGTAGACAAAATAATCTACGGCACCTCAAAGAAGCATCCATCGGACGAGGAGAACAGAAGAGATGAGTAGGTACACACATAGAGTCGCAAAGTACACACCTTAAAAACAATGGCGTAAATAGAAAGCCGCCTAGCCTAAAGACCACCCCGTAAACAAAGCAGAGTACGCGAGGGGAACCCCTCCCGAACGAGGTCAACTAGACAGGAGGCGTGACGGCAAACACACGCCCGATCTACTAGACCAGCGCAATAGCCCCCGCCCTATACGAAGACCGGGCAAAGCCAAACGCAGGCGGCCATACCCTCAATAGGCCATATTACTCAAAAGGCGGAAACACCAAGAACGCCACAGTACGGAGAAAAGAGAAAAGAATTTGTGGAACGCTCGAGATTTCACGAAGCCTCGAGAGAAATCAACACGGTACCTTCACATGAAGCGTCGCCACGTACCCCTACTCACAGATAAGATATTAACATTTAGAAAAACACATAAAACAAACCTATCTCTTACAAAATCTAATAAACAAATAGAGAACAAGATAGTTCTTACACAGGAGAATGCATGGAACCGAGAATAACATAAAAATCAGTCAGAAATCTGTAAAAAACTCACAAAGAAAGACATAATTAACAATAATTAATTATCCTCGGCAAACAGTCGTCAATAAACAAACAGGGAACTGCACACGAGGCAGGAAAGGACACATAGGGGCCCAAATCATAGAAAAACCATGACCAAATCACAAAAAACACCGGTAAAGAGTTTGAACCTACAACAGGTAGGAATATAATGTTAGCTAACGAAACTCAAACTCGCTGGAACCTCGGTTCAAACCCTGAAAAGACAAAGCACGGCTAAATATAGAAATTTAAGACATAAACGGAATACCTACACGACACCCCGCACCTCCCTCACCTAGTGATTGAAGTGCGACAAACATCACGTGAGCTCCTACAAACCCCCCCCCCCCTCGGGATCCATCCACTAACCTATATAAACCGCGACAGGACAAGCCTCAGGGCTCTTGTCAAAATTCAAACGTCAAGACGAAGTGCTGCTCGGCAGCCTAACTAGTAGATAAAATCACTCGTAAAATCCACATGTAAAAGATACGTGTTCTTTCGATCAAATCGATTCCCCTACATCGCGCTTGGCCGTCGTTTGACCGAACGAACCGATAAAGTAACAATAACTAACTGTTTGGGACACAGCATGATAGAACCAGTGTTCTTTCTCTCAACTGATTTCCCTGCACTGCGCTTGGCCGTCAGTTGAGCGAACGAATTCATCAGGATACTCTGTGAGGAGTAAGGCTCTCCTGCACTGCGCTTGGCCGCCCCTACTCACAGCGTCAGGGCACACTCCACTAACGGGTCCTCACGCACGGCGTCGTGGCTATCCGTCTCTTGAAGTGTGAAGAAGCACGAGTGACACAAGGTCAAGGGAGTGGCATCCCGACTAAGTGCACCGCGTACTAGATTCGTAGGGTGTACCTGCGTGGGTGGAACCACGTCAGGGCCACCACCAGCTACCACCTGCCACTTACGGATACCTCGGCTGCTCGCAATCATTAAGAAACCGAATCGTAAGCCTCTTAATGGCACTATAAGGTGCTTAATTGATCGTGAATAAAGGCCTCAGTATCCGAGGGACAGGAAGAGTTAGCTGGTCATAGCTGTGAACCCGGTGTCTTGTGCGAACAGAGAGCTATAGCTAGGGACCCAAACAATAACAAAGACGGGTAAGATAGGTAGGTAAATTCACACACACGACCTTACTGTACGACACCCTCGATCCTACTATAAGCTCACCGCGTAAACATCAGTAGGGCGGAGCCTCAAAAGGCAAATCACACGGTTACTCCGATCCATGCAAAATCAAAATAGCAAATCACCCGCTAAACGTCCACTGATTCAAAACAAAGGCCGACCGGTACGTCTTACGACGCACCACGAAACGCCCCATATGAGGACAAGCACAGGCAGTAAAAACTAAGCAGGCCCCACCCCCTGTAAGATCAAATAGACGCAGGAGGAAACAAATACACCAATGGAAGAAAGCTCCGCACAGAATATATCCTGAACACACACGGATCCGCATATATAATTATAAACATCTGGAATTACTGTTGAGAATAGTATAGCGGTAGGATGCGATTTTCGGTTAGAAACCGTACAAACAATATGAGATCGTTTTCCTAAACCATCAATCTCCATTCCAGTCTCCTCCCAAAATGTTGCAAGTAATCAATGCCTTAAGCACAACAAAAAAGAAAATTACCCTACAAAAATAAAAGACCGATGATGAAAGGGTAACGAACTGCATGTCCACCACGGACCGATGCAACTCAACAAATCCAACCTGAGGTCTCTTAACAAACAATAAAAAGGAAAAACAATAATGGAAGCTATCACCCACACTTATAAATCAATAAAAACAACTCATCCTATCCAGCCCAGAGCACGAACCTACCTCGGGCGAGCAATCCTCACCCGATGGTTTAGGATAACCCACGCTCAAACAAAAAAATTAAAAACCGACGCGATTTAATTATAACCGAGTAGAAAACACGCAGCGAAGCTATAAAAAATAAAGTGCATTTCAAAAGACCAAAATCGCGAAACGTTTCAATACATATAGCCTTATAGAGTCAAAGCTAGTCGAGTCAAAGTCGTAAATTGGGTAAAATTCCAACGGATATATGTATCTCTCGTGAGATTATTTTTTCTGAAAACATTAAAGTGAAGCCCATCGCGAAATAAACATGTCGGAATTTAGAGGAGCCCGATCCAGACGTCGGGGCAATTCGTTAGAGACGATGTTGCCTGGCGCAGGGATAGACTCCACAGCCGGATCAGCTGCGGCTGTAGGGGATATCGTTTATAAAGCGCGCAGAGCGTTATTGGAGCTCTCGCCGACGGGACGAATCTCGACGGCCAGACAGGAGGCCCTTGCAGGCCATCTGACAGCCCAGTTTGGTGTGAACCCACTCAGGGGTGCGTCATTCGGAGATCACGACAGCGATGACAGCGACGACGTGTTCAATATAGCCACTGGTGGTAGAACTGGCAAAACCATCAGTACCATGGCTCAACTCAGGAGTGAGTTGGAGGCGTTGTACGGACAACGGAAGTCCCTGGCTGCGCTGCAGATGGAGTTCAGCTCCCTCCGGCAGGCACAGAATGAGGACATCGCCGCCTACGCGGCAAGAACGGAGAGGATTACAGTAGACATAACCGAAATACTCTGTAAACTGTTAAGAACAGAGGATCAGAAGATCACCGTATAGAGTGTCACCCGACGAAGTGCACAGGCTAACTTTGAAAACGGCCTGCACGGCCAGGTGCAAGTGCAAGTGATGCGTGCAAGTGATGCTGTGCAAGTGATGCGTGCGAAAAATTACCAAACGCTGCATGACTCTGTGGCAGGGGCTATAGAGATAACCAGCATGGTGCAGCCAAAGGGTGGGGTAGGTGAAGCATTAAGCCACCCCAGAAGGTCCCAAGGCGCGCCATCCCAGCATGGAGAAATTTGTTTCACCTGCGGAAGACCAGGGCACGTGGCTCGAGACTGCACCCGCAGATCGGGAAGAGTGAGCCTACCGATGCCAAGTGCGAATAAATCCATACACCACGTTGACGTTGTGTGCAACTATTGCCAAAAAGGGCCACTTGTGGAAAGACTGCAGGAAAAGGTTGTCGCAAAACAAGAGCACGCTTGCTCAGTCTTCACAGCATCCCCGACGTCCTAGGGACTCAGGGAGCAAGAGTGAAAGGTCCACGGTGACTGCAGGTGCAAGTCGATCGAATACCGATGCCAGCCAGCTGGGTACGATGAGATTAAATACACTCACGGCCCAGCAGAGGCCCGCGCGCAGAAGGAGGAAAGCGACGCAGCAGTTACTGCAGGTAACGCTGCCGGCGTCCAGCGCTACGGCCAGTGACTTTGACATCGTCGCATCATTGGCCGTGACCGGGGTACTCACCCATAAAGCACACACAGGGGCCCAGTGCAGTATACTGAAGGAGGGGTGCCTCAAACCCGAGACATGGTGAGCAGGTGCTCCGTGGAGTTGCAGGGTATGGCAGGTAAAAAATTCACCCCCTTCGGTATAGCAAAAATTGAGCTGGAAACACCGGGTCTAAATGTGGAACATTGGTTCTACATAGTCCCGAATAATGTGCCGCTAGGGGTCAATGGGATGCTACGAATGGATTTTATCAAGTATCACAAAGCAGATATCCTGCACGGAGAGATGCTGAAGCTGTACGGGCACTGCATGCCGCTACTGGACGGCACGACGAGGGTATCTCTGCCACCACGCAGCGAGACAGTCACCTACGCCGCAACAGCGAGCAAATTCGGAGGATTGCTCTCAAGAGTAGAGCTCGGAGACGGGGTCATCATTGGTGCCTGCGTTACGCTGCCGCGTGGTAGTAGCTGTGAAATCAGCTTAATAAATACTACCGAGCAGATGGTAGAGGTACAACGCCCCGTAGTGAATCTCGAGCCGCTCGAGGAAGCGGCAGTAGGTCAAGCGGCCGAGACAGCCGCTACGGAGATATGCGCCGTCAGCACGGAGCGAGGAGCTGACCGCCTCGCGCGACTAGCCAAAGAGCTTGACACGGCGAACCTCAACGAGGAAGAGCGCAAAGCGCTTAACGAAATCGCAAGCGAATACGAGGACGTGTTCCACCTACCAGGGGACAGACTGCCGTGTACGCCTATGGTGGAGCATGTGATACCCCCTAAGGAAGGAGACCCATAAAAGAGAAGTGGAGAGGCAGACCTGCGAAATGCTTGCAGACGGCATTGTCCAACCCAGCAGGAGTCAGTGGAACGCGCCGCTGCTGGTTGTAGCGAAAAAACCTGATGCAGCCGAAGTGAGGAAAATGCGCGTAGTGGTGGACTTTCAGAAGTTGAACGAAGCCACCATTGGGGACTCGTACCCACTGTCCAATATCACCGAAATATTGGACCAGCTGGGACAGCCCCGATATTATACGACTTTGGTTCTCGCCTCTGGATTTCACCAAATCCCGATGGCGCAGCATGACAAAGAAAAAACCGCATTTTCTACACCACAGGGCCATTTTGAGTATAACCGCATGCCGTTCGGACTCAAGAACGTGCCACCGACATTCCAGAGGCTGATGAACTCCGCGCTGGCTGGACTACAGGGAGTTAAATGCTATGTATGCCTTGACGACATAGTAATCCACGGCAAAACCTTCAAGGAGCACCACGACAGGCTGCGAGAAGTACTGGAGCGGCTAAGAGAAGCCAGATTAGCAGTGCAACCGAGCAAGTGCCAGTTCCAGCTCAAAGAAACGCAGTACCTACTCCACATCATCTCCGAACTACGTGCTGATCCGAAAAAGCTGGAAGCGGTAAGGGAATTTCCCGGTGCCGAGAGACGTAAAAGGAGTACAATCCATCCTCGGACTAGCGGGTTATTACCGGAAATTCATTAAAGATTTCTCAAAAACCGCGGAACCACTCACAGAATTAACCCAGAAAGAGGTTAAATTCGAGTGGACCGCGGTAAGAGATGCTGCCTTCGAGGAACTGAAGACGGCGCTTACCACTGCACCAATATTGCAATATCCAGACTTCGAAAAGCCGTTCGTTGTAACAACGGACGCCTCAGATAGGGCGCTCGGCGCTATTCTTTCGCAAGGCAAGATCGGGGACGATTTGCCCACATGTTACGCGAGCCGCACCTTGTCGAAGGCTGAGCTAAATTATACAACGACGGAAAAAGAACTCCTCGCCATACTTTGGGCTCTCGCTCAATTCCGGCCATATATTTATGGTACTCGTTTCACGGTGGTGACGGATCACCAACCGCTCACCTGGCTGTTCGGAGTAAGGGATCCAGGTTCGAGACTAATGCGTTGGAAAATCAAATTAGCGGAACATGAGTTTAATGTAGAATACAAGGCAGGTAAGCGCAACACAAATGCAGATGCGCTAAGCCGTATATTCCTTACTACATGGGCCCAAAAGAGAGCAGAGAACGTAGTCTGTGAGTCGGAAAAGGACAGCACTACGGAGCAACTCGGCACAGCGAATGATCGCACAAAGCGGAGGGCCGAAGATACCCCTTATAGCCGTGGTAGCTCGTCGGAGCGAGAGATCGAGCTCGTCCACGAGACAGAAAAGGACAGCATGCGCCCGGGTGTGGACAACCGCACAAAGCGGAGAGCCTAGGATACCGCGGGCCAGCCCAGCAACGAGGGAGATCGAGAAGCAGCGCCTGCCTATGCAACAGAGAAGGATAGCGAGATCCACAGCGTGCATGCAGGTCGCTCTACTGAACCCCACAGCCCCGCCGCGAAGCCGTGCGGTCGGGGAAGGGGCAAACCACGCACGCTGACAGAGAAAAGTACTGGTAAGACTGCGAGCATCGCTGATAAAGACAGAGCGAGCCCAGCACAGCATTGCGGACCCACGAGGCGCGGAAGGCCGCGAAAAGCAAACGTTGCAAGGACGCTCGAGACAAAGAGCGACCCAACGGCGAAGCTACTGGTGGGCACACCGGGTGACGAAACTGCAGCCAGAGCACCGCAAAGGCCTGCTGCGGAAGTGAGGTACGGCGGGGCCCGTAGCCCACAAACGTCCAGCAGCGCGAACGAAAACAGCATTACAAAAAAGTATAGCGACTGCCGCAGTAGCGTAGCCATTCCCTCTCACGATGACTGCCAGAACATAATAATAATAATCACGACACCCCCATAGGAGGGCATCAGGGTGTCAGGCGTACGTTACATCGGATCCGGACCAAGTACGACTGGCCCGGTTAAGAAGGGACTTAGAAGAGTACATATCGTCCTGCGATTCCTGTCAAAAGAACAAAATCAGGAAAAGGTAACGAGTGCCGATGATGGTAACGGACACCCCATCAAGGTCATTTGAAAAAATAGCGGTCGATATCGTAGGACCGCTACCTGAAAGCGCATCTGGGAAAAAGTATATACTCACTATCCAGCACGCGCTTACAAAGTGCGGCGATACCACTGCCGAATCAGGAACCATCAACAGTTGCAAGAGCACTAGTCGAAGAATTAATTTGCCGGCACGGAACGCAGGAAATAATATTATCGGATCAGGGTACGAACTTCCTCAGCTCGACCTTCAAGGAAATGTGTCGACTGCTGCGAATTAAAAAAATAAAAACAACGGCGTATCATCCCAAATCGAACGACGCATTGGAGAGGTCGCATCGCACCCTCGCAGAATATCTAAAAAATTTCATAAGCGAGGATCAGGGAAATTGGGACAAGTGGTTGCCTTACGCAATGTTTACTTACAATACCACTCCATACATGGAGACCGGACTGTCTCCCCAGGTATTGGTGTACGGACGCGAGGCCGAATTGCCGACCGCCGTGAAACAAGAACCACGCAGCACCTATGCCTACGATGAGTACGTCTACGAGTTACGCGAGCGATTACGCGCCGCATGGACTGTAGCACGAGACAACCTGGAAGGCGCGGAAAGATGGTCGAAGACTATGTACGACCATAGTGCGCAGGTACAGGAGTACCGCGTCGGCGAACGCGTACTCCTCTGTGATCAGACGGTGCGCCGGGGGAGGTCAGCCAAGCTGATCCCGAAGTGGACGGGACCCCACGAGATAGTGGAGACGAGGTCTCCCGTCAATTACATCGTCCAGAAAGGACGGAAAAGGCAGGCGGTACACGCTAACCGCCTGAAGCTCTTTATCGGGCACTAATAAGATAATAAAAAACTACCTAAAACTAAGATTAAATAAAGGCGGATAGGGAGCTTCGCAGAGCGTAAGGTGAGGAACTTCAAGAAGATAAACAAGGTAGACGGAAATCTTATTTAATTAACAAAGAAAGCGGAAAAATGTTACAAATTTCTAGTGTTATTCCCGTGAGTATTATACAATATCCCAGAATCCGAGGTCATGACCGGGGCCGACCTCCCAGGAGACGTACAGTGGCTCCCGGAAGAGGCGCCCCAGTCCTAAATAATCCTCGAAGGACTCCTCGTGGAAGACCTCTGGGTCCCAAAGCTCCAGGAGCCCTAGAGCTCTGTCGAAATGTTCTCGCCTCGTTCTCTAGAAAAGAAGAAGAGATTTATTTTATTATTAGAAAAATTCAGCTAAAAGGGCGATCGGCTATTCGCCCGAAGGGCTGAAACTCACCTCCGTCCGCTCCCAATCAAAGCTTGACAGTGGCAGCGTGCTAATTCGATGTATATAACACATTGCTGCACAAAGTCTTAGCATAGATTGAGCCTCGGGCACTAACAGAGTCCTAAGACTAACTGGGCAATCTCACGGAAACACGAGGTTGAACGTCTCCAATCCCTATTCCAGGTTGATCACTGCAACCGGAGGCACAATGGAAACCACCTTACACCCTCCAGACTATAGCTCAGCACCTTCGACAACAACCCAGGCATCTACTTCGAGGACAACGGAAGCCTCGCAGTAGTCCAATCCACCTGGCGGCTAGCTGTCAGGGTAGATATCACAGCATTATTGCACCGAGAAGCTGACGCAAGCAAAAACCAGGAACGTCTACTGAAACTATGCAACCAGGACGTCCACGGAAAAGATTTATATTCCTGTTAAGAAATGAGTAAATTGAGCTTAGTCATGTAAATGCGTGCGTATATGACTGAGCGAGAGCACACAGGCATGGGCGTGCTAGGTGGGAGGCACCGAGCACCCGATACGTACTATGAAGAAAGTTAATTGTGTTCAAGACTTTCTTGCGATCGACACATAGGCCGAGTGTTGGATAATCAGCTGGCGCACGGCGATCGATATTCGCCGTGCGTCGACCTGTTGCTGTGCTCGAGCACATGGAGTTCGGTTGAGCCGAAGATAGCCGAGGCGGGGCTTCGCAAAGCCGAGGCTGTGCCTCGTTGGCAGGCTGCGTCGAGCGAGAGGATGTCTCTCTCGCTTGACTTCGGTTTTGCTCACCGGCTATCTCGCTCAACTGACTTCAGCGCCCAACGACGCTTTCATATCCCGCATCCATGTTGGATATTTTGACACTTACGTGAAAATCCGCACGGAACAGCGCACGCACTTTTCAACGCTCGGACAATTTCACTCTTCTCAACCGGATTATCTCACCTTCGTTTGCTCAACAGGACTCAAAATCAGATACGAGCGCATTGTTATAATTTACCATAAATTCAATGGCAATGAGGAGTTGGATTCTCATCGGTACATCAGCATTTTGGTCTCACTTTTTGGCGGCATTGCAGCACATGTCACGCCACGTTTTTCTCAACATAATTTACCGGTATAATTAATATAATTATGCAGGTGTACTATGGTCACTGTACTTTTCCCCAGGACATCTGCTGGAAGAGTACAGCGACTATACACTGCTCATTTTGTGCATCCTCATTATGTGTTGTATTGTGCTACGCAGTGCTGCCTGCGTAGCTAGTCTCATACGTATAGAGCACTCGAGCAATTTTAATTGCAAGTGCTCTTATTTGTTCACTGCAACCTCTCTGCATTAAGCTGCTGAGAGCTTGCTGTGAATTGTAATACTACCTTACGCACTCATATATCTCACTGCGTTGCATGCTCCGCAGCACTGACTGCGGTGCGCACATCACTCTCAGTACATACAGCACACAATTAATATAATTGTGTGCTGGTTCTCAGTCCATATCATCAAATTTAGCCTATTTAATTAAATTCAGTTTTCTAGTTCTCAAATTTTTGGTGTATTTATTTTCATTATTTTGAATTTTTCTAAATTTAGTATATTCTGTGTTTCTTTATCATATTTAACGAAGTGTTTTGAATTGCATTATTACATTGTTTGTGTGGAAGGATAATAAACCACTTTCTCCAAATTCTATCTACTAGTCTGGTTTTATTTCCACCCTGTTGTGAGTGAAGTCTCATATTTTTCCAATATATTCGCAGGTTCAAGATCTGTTAAGTTACACCGGATGGATTTCTCAAACACCGACCGTTCCGGCGTATCAAGTATAATCTATATATTGAAACGTTTCGCGATTTCTACACACTTTTCAGCTTAGGTTGTTGAACGCGTCTTATCATGAGGTGGCGTTAAATCGCGTAGTTTTTACTTTTGTTTCGAGCGGTTTCTTTCGAGATCGTGTGGAAGAGGGAGTTAGCTCGAAACCGGTTCGTGCTCTGGGCTGGATGGAGTGAGAAATGTCTGTGTTTTGATGGATATGCGATCGATTTATCTGGTTATTGTTTTTTATTGTTGTTATTTGTGAGACCTCAGTTTAGGTTTTTATCGTATCGCATTAGTCCTCGTGAGACCGGCGATTTTGTTACCCTCTCATCATTGGTCCTTCGACTGATTGGATAATTCTTTCTTTTGTTTATGGTGCTGAGGGCACGGAATTATTTGATACTTTGATTGTTGGTTAGTTCAGACAGGGTAGGAAGGATGTTGGTGGGATGATCTTGTTGGTTGTACGATCTTCGCGTTTGCTTACGGAATTTTTTCTACAGGCTACGCATGTGGAATTGCTTCCTCTAGGTGTGTCTGGGTTTTTGACTCTATAATAAATGGAATGATTTCCACTCTCAATTCGGGTTTGATTCTACTATTCGTGAAGTGATTAGACACCACTTCCACGGAGCTTAACACTCAATTTATTTTCCTACATGGGTTGTCGCGTTTGCTTAAACGCATTGTTCTAAAACTACGTAAATGGAATGATTTCCAGTCTCAATTCGGGTTCGATTCTACCATTCGTGAAGTGATTAGACACCACTTGCACGGAGCTTAACACTCAATTTGTTTTCCTATCTGGGTTGTCGCGTTTGCTTAAACGCATTGTTCTAAAACTACGTAAATGGAATGATTTCCAGTCTCAATTCGGGTTCGATTCTACCATTCGTGAAGTGATTAGATATCACTTGCACGGAGCTTTACACTCAATTTATCTAAAGAATTTGTGTTTTTGAATTTTGAAGTTCTAGGATATGATTGATCGAATCAGGGCTTCGCGTGTCTCTATGTGAGGCGTATGGTGTGTGGCCTATCTTTATTTGTTGCCGGCTTAGTCCTCATACGGGGCGTTCCTTGGTACCTTCGTTAGAAGTACTGGTCGGCCTTGTTTTTAATCATTGGACATCTAGCTAGTTGTCGTGCTAGAGAGTGTTATTGTTTGGTAGACGCCCGTACGCGTGATCCGCCGTGCAAGGCTACGCCTTCCTGATGGTTACGCAGTGAGTGTATAGTAGGGACTCGAGTGTGGTGCGAGGGGGGAAGGATTGTGAATTTAACTACCTATCTCTACTCGTCTTTGTTATTGTTTTGGGTCCCTCTCTATAGCTCGCTGTTCGCAACCGATACCGGGTTCGCAGCTTGACCAACTAGCTCTTCCTATACCCCGGATACTAGAGCCTTTAGTTGCTCTCAATTAAGCCACCTTATTGCGCCTTAGGGGCTTTACAATTAGGTTTTTTAATTGATGCAATTGGCCTGGGTATTCGTTCGTCACAGGAGGTAGTTGGTGCTGGCCCTGTCGTGGTGCCACCCACGCAGGTACACCCTACGAATCGGTGGCGCGTGGTGCAACAAGCCGGGATGCCACTCCCTAAACCTGGAGACACACGTGCTTCTCCACTCTGCAGAAGACGAGTAGCCACGGCGCTATGCGTGGGGACACGTAAATGCAGAGTGCCCTAACGCTGCGATTGGGGGCGGCCAAGGCGCAATGCAGGGGAGCCCTTTCCTCGCAGTGTATCCTATATAATTCGTTCACTCAACCGACGGCCAGGACGCGATGCCAGGGAATCGATTGAGAGAATGAATACTTTTTCTGACAAGATTTTTTCCCAAACTGTTAGTCTTTATCGAGATAGCTGCGTTCGGTCAAACGATGGCCAAGGCGCGATGCAGGGGAATCGTTTGATCGAAAGCCGGCTTTTAGTGTTACATTCTGAGTTTAAAATGAATTTATTGTGGCTGTCGGGCAGCGCTTCGTCTTGAAGAACAGATTTTCAACAAGAGCCACGAGGCTTGTCCGGTCGTGGTTTATATAGTTTAGTGGATGGGCCCCGAGGGGGTGTTTTTGGGTATGTCATGTGATGTTTGTCGCCCTTCCATCACTAGGTGAAGGAGGTGCGGGGTGGTGTATTGGTATACCGTTATTTCTATATTTAGCCGGGCTTTGTCTTCTCTGGGTTTGAACCGCGGTTCTATCGAGGTTGAATTTGTTGGCCTGTGTTAAATTGCTACCCGCAGGAGGTTCAAACTTTTCCTGAGAGCTTTTTATTGTTTAATGCATGTTTTAACTACTTATTTTTATGTGTAGTTTTGCTGATGCTTCGTGTGTATTTCCTGGCTTACGTTCTGATTTGGTTTGCGCTAGATTTGTTTAATAATTGTGAGTTTGGTGTTTTACCAGGTGTTTTCTAGCTGTCTTTTCCTGGTTTTTGTGTTATTTTGTTATAGAGTATTCTATTCGGTTAGGGCTTGCCCTAGTATTGATTTGTCAATTGTTTGTTGTACTGTTTAGGTTCGTTTTGTTCCTTTATTTTGTAATTAATGTTTGATCATTGAGTGGGGGCATGTGGTGAGGTTTCATGTGAAATCCCCTTGTCGTTTTACTCTTGAAAGTTTGTGGAATCTCTAGAGTTCCATAAATTCTTTTATAATCTCGCCGTATCGTGGCGTTCTCTGCGCATCGTGTAGGTGTGGTGTGGTTGGCTTGAACGGGTGAAGCGGGCTATGTCTTCCTAGCTGTGTAAGGCGTTTGTTGTTATGTGTCGTTCCGCCTGCTTCCTACTGGGCGGGGTGTACCACGCTTGAGCTTTGGTTTGTAGCGTGCTGATCGGGCCGGCCCCTCTTCTTCTTGTGCGAGCTTCTTGCGAGCTCTGTTTGTTTTGATAATAAATTTTGTGTCTAGGTGGGGTCTGTATAGGACGCCATGCTGATTTAGGGTGGGTACTTTCGCTTGGCGGTGTGTACCTATTCTCATGTTATGTTGTCCTAGTCCCACTGGCGTTCTTTTCGTCTTGCGTAGGCTAGATGTGTCGGTGGTGATTATGGTTTTATTATGGTAGCGGAGCGCCGTGATGGCGTTCCGTTACAATATATATATATATATTAAGTCTATCAAATAAAAGCATAACATATCATAATAATCTTTCCTTAAAACTTACCACTCCACGTATCAGTTAACACAACAGTTCCGTCATCACGATTCGGTCTTGAGAATGCAAAGAAAAATCGACGTAGGAATGGTGACCATATTTGACCTCCTTGGTACGCGCCCCCTTAGGGAGCGCAGAGGACTGATTAACGGATTAGGAAGTATCGTTAAAGCCATAACCGGGAACATGGATGCTGATGATGCGCAGAAGCTACACGAGGAAATAACCCGCCTGCAAGCCACGCAACAGACTCTCCGAGATGGACTGAAAAAACAGGTGCAGGTGGTAAGGACCACCCTGAGCAAGTTCAACGAGAGCTCGCATCACATCCAGGCCAACGAACAAGCCCTGCTGACTCAGGTTATGCGGATCAACCACATACTCAACAGCCAGCTGTACGGCGTGGAGAGACGCCAACACCTGGACGAAAGCTTGACCGCAATCGGTATAGCTGTGGATGCATTACTAAGCGATGTCCGAGAATTGCTGCACTTGGTAACCAAAATAGCCGAAGGCAACGCAGGAAGAATACCCCTGCCACCTAGAACGTTTACACGATACCTCGCGATCGCTGCGACATACTTACCGCCGGGCACGAGTTTCCCTGCCTCTGTAAAACACAGCCAAGCATCAGCACTTATGCGACTGGCTGACCTAAAGGTCTACAGCGAAGGTAACGTAATTGTGTTCGTGCTCGACTTATCATTGATCAGAGAACAACGGTATAACGTAGAGAAGGCCTACTCCATACCGACGAAAGCGAGTAATGGAAAATACTACTACTTGGGAACAACGGGAAATCCAGTAGTAGTCGATGCGGAAAGTCACAATTATCTGCAGATGTCTAATGAAGACCTGCAAAATTGTAAGAACCTCAATAAGTTATACATCTGCCCGTCAAGACACCCCTTCATTTTGCTTCTGGAAGATACCCCCTGCGAAGTATTGATTTACGCAAAAATTACCCAGGACAACGGCGAGAGCTGCGTAAAACGTGAAATTCGGCTGATTCGTACTCTCCTCATCCCCTTGCAACAGCCGGGGCGACGGATATACGTCATGCCGACCTCAGAGGCCGTCGGTATCACTTGCGACGAAAAACCTATGCGATAAGAATTACCGAGAAATAGAGGCTCAGACGCCTCCCACTCAGACTACAAAGGAAATTACACTAGCAAGCATACTGCAAAATCCGAAGGAGCTGCAAAAACTCGAAGATCAAGAAGGAAAGACGATAGAAACCCTCGACATCGCCGGAGACGGGACGCCGCATCCCCATCTCATAAGCCTCTACTCACTAAGTGCAATAACACCAATAGCTTCGGTCGGCTTCCTTTTGTTTATATGTTATAGGTACATACGGAACCGGACGCCGATAAGAACAACCGAGGCAGCGACCCCAGCAGCAGCCGAAGTGAATATTAATCTCGAGCCACTCGGACGACAACAGCCACAGGAACGACCATGATCCGAGCGGGACAGGGCCTGGGAAACTAGCCCCGTCAGCCGAGTGCGATGGCCAGGTCGACTATGAAGAAAAAATAGCAAAAGGAAAAATTGTCAAACTATGATAGAGATTGTATTATGTATAATTATGTCTGCTATATTGTCCAATATATAGAAAATCATTGTAAGAGGAAATACGGGAAACCAATCGAAAAAAAATTTTTTAGAGGAAATTTTTTTTCTTTCTAAGGGAGGAGGGATGTTGGGCCGCGAACTAATTCTTTGTTATTATTTCGCCATTGTCCTCCTTTGCGTGAGGCCTACTCACCAAAGTAGAAAAACGTGCAAACGTAAGCGTTGAGTTGCCCGCAATGACTGCAATGAGCTCGAGCTACGACTTGTTGGAATTTGCAAGCCAAGATTATTATGAAATCCATTTACACTCGATTTCGGTCAATGGGACAAATTAACTGCTTTACCGAAATCATTCTAACAGTAGATTCACACGCGAGAGGTTGGTTCCTCGTACGGGCTCGTAACCATGGTTTATTGTATTAAACTCTGATTGACTTTTCAATAGACAATGGAACGTTTCCGTTGCCTATAATAAACACTTCCATTTTACATAAATTCACGTTTACACAAATTACTCGAGTTCCTTCTTCTAATCGGCAAACGATCCCAAAATAATGACTTTTTAATATTATACCGATTACCGAGTTAACCGAGTTAATTACGCGGTACCGGCATAACAGTACGAAGATGTGACAAAATGGCTAGATGAATGGTTCGCAGCAAAAGAGGAAGATTTTTACTATCGTGGTATTCACAAATTGCCCGAAAGATGGGAATAATGTATAAGAAGCGATGAAGCATACATTGAATAAAGCACTTTTTATCATTCTTCCGAATTTAACATGTTTCTTTAGAAAAAAACTCCGCATTTCATACTTGTACACCTGGTATTTCAACGACCGAATTAACCGGCTGTGTGCCAACCAGCGAATCTCACGCACTTGATCAGAAAACAAATGCACATAACAACGTCCAGGCTTTAAACGCTACACGAACAGAACATTGTAGAAGCTCAATGAGTGAACAGTCTCGTCATACATGTTACGCAGTTACAAATGGAGATACACATGCTACGCACTAATGAAGCTCGGTTGCAGTACAACAGCACCCTATTGAATTACGCCATCTGTGTAGAGGTAAGGGTAGATGCTATACATAGATACGTGTGAGCACTACCTTCAGATTATCGCTGCAGCGCGAGACGGTCGACTTGATCCGAGCGTCTTAACCATGGGACAGTTATTCGCCGTTGCCAAGGAAATACAAATACAGGCCATTATTTATGAGTTTCCAATTACAATGGAATACACGAGGCCCGACACGCTTGCTATCATCGCTCACACAGATATTCCGTATCATAAAGTACGAATAGTGATAGCTGTGCACATACCATTGCTGGATCACATTAACTATCATCTTTATAACATGCACACGTGGCCAGTTCTGTAAAAATCTGGCAACGAGACAGGATCGGCTTTCGTCCTCCTCTCCTCCCAGTATCTAGCGCTCTCAGCGAATCATCGTGTATTTTTCCTCGCGGATTCTATGTACCTCGCCTTGTGCAGAGCGGCGGATAGAAAATTTATGTCATCTATGGAAATCCCGGTCCATGAGACATCTGTTTCCAACGCATGCGAGCTGCTAATGCTAATCCGGCTAACGATCTACTCATTTCGACAGTGTGATATCCGGATGCACACCCAACATGAAGCATTTTGGACTCATCTACCACACCAGGCGGGTGATTAGTCTCCTTCGTCAAACCAGAGCCCTTAAGGATTCTCTGTCCTGGGTTGCCAGACCAGCATGTCGACTGAAAGAACTAAGGGATATTGCATTTGAGCGCAAATTGTATTGCTAGAACGCATTATACCACGCTTACAGGGATACGTATATACGAACAACGCGCCCAATATATCTATCGACCGCAACTGCTCTTAAATAGAACGGCAATTGTGCCGATTGTCGCCGACAAATTCTTTTTAGACTCGGATCCGGTAACTTTTCCGTCTTCTACAACCATGCAGAGCATCGTGCGAGCACACGCACTTCATACCTCGGGGGTCTCGCTCTATGACATAGAGAACGAAATCCGAGAGCTGGGTACTCATAAATGAGAAAGAGAAAACAATCATAGGCTATTCTTTGCTGGCTTTCTCTTTCAGGCAGAGACTATTGCCGTTTGCGTAACCGTACGGGCAAGCTCGAGGAGTACCGCAAGCATATTCACGAGTGTATGGCGTAGTACACCCGTGTGTGCTACAAGTTCGCGGAGTGCGCCAGATCGACGGGGAGGTGGAAGCGTCACGTGGCCAGCTCCAGCTCCCCTCTGACATTCAAGGCCAGATCCCCCCCCCCCCCCCCCCCGGTTGCAATGCAACCGGTACACAAAGGTGGAAGCGATGCAGTTTATGTCTGTAAGGCAGAGACTGCACTGTAATGTATTGTAACGGTATTTCCTTGTACCCATACATTTTATTACCCTAAAGAATCTAAGATACGGGCTCGGACAGGGAAAAAATTAATTGAGACTTCTGTAGTAGGCAAAATAAAGGTTTATTCGCAGAGAAAACATGTGAAGAATTTCGATACAGGCTTGAGAAAATCCCTAGTCAACTAATATCCTCCTTAATTTGTTCCTATGGCACTTTTAACACCTCCACGATTAAATATATCTACGAACAAATATATCTCGTCGTTTGTTGATTCGTCATCGCCATCGACCGTTAGCGGCTCGCTTGCGCTCGCTTCACTGCAGTGCCTGCAGCCACCGACCGATCGCCCCTACCCCCTCCTCTCGCGGAGCACTGTTATATCGCTCGTCAGCCCAAATTCTCACATAAATATTTTTAGCATATTTTAGGATTATTTCCTTAATTCGAAAATAGCTGGTACAAACCGTTTCTTTACCATTGGCACTTCTTACATTTACATTACTGTAGGAGGCCACATCGATTTTTATGTGTCGGAACAGATCGGGTAACGCGGCGAGTAAATCAGCTGATACAGTGAGGTACGCTGCCCTGCTCGCTGGGCGAACAGTTGTTAGAAATTATAATGTCCGAATAGTTTTCTGCATCACTATTATACAGCGAGACAGTGAATGTTTCTGATGTGTGCTCTCGCTCTAAATACACCGATGTCTGTTCTTATCTGATGGATGCGGTACTGCTTATTCTTACGACTAACACCTCGCACACGGTGCACTCCGAAACCTACACTCGTATGAATTTAACAATTCGGATAATTTCAGAGCTATTTGAAAGCGCATTCCAATTGCTGACGGATTCAAAAAGACTGACCCGAACTTCTTTTTTCTCGCTGGCTTTACTCTAATTTCCATTCTCGCCATCTCTGTCGTTCCCGATATTCGGCGCGTGCCTTCCTTGTTTATCTTTTCAATTTTTTTATTGTTTGCGCACTTTTGGTGGAACCGATTAATCTTGGCCCTCCTTTATGGAAAAATAACCGCCTTCCTGAGCTCGCTCCGTGTGTCATACAAGTCGCCGCATTTTGATTTAGGCCACCGCTTCACCTATTCCTCTGTAACCCTGCTGATATGCGATAAAGAGTCATGTACCCACACACTCAACAGCAGACTATCAGTGTGACTTGACTGTAGGTCGTAATAGTATGAATATTTATTTTTAAAGTCGCAAAGAATCAACTACCCAAGAAATTATAGAATAGACTGCAAATAGTAGGAGCGAGGAATGGTAGAACAACTCGACAAGCTGGAGTTATTACCGACAATAAAAAAAAACAATTACGTTTTACATACAAAGATCACCCACAGCTGTCACTTGAATATGAAGACGACAACTACTGAACTAATCATAATTCCAGTTGAAACAGGGAGTTAAAAAAAAGTTTGGTGCAGACAGATTGATAACCTTTTCTTCTGAAGTAATATTAAAAATTTTCTCGTAACATATTGGAATCTGTAACACAAGTGCCAACATATATAGAAGGGATAAATGAAATATTTAGACTATATTGAAGTAAAGTGTCAAAAAGTAGATGAAAAAAGAAAGAGATTATACTGCAGGCGAGTTTCCCATAAAATCTATTCTTACAAAAAACGAGGCTGGTCGACTCTATCCGTACCATGAAAAACGCCTTAGCGCAGCGCTGTAGAGCGATCTATTCGACTCGCGTACGGACGAAATAAACATGGGTCGTTTTCCTCTCTTTCTCGTTTCCATGACATGAGAATAATTATTTTATAAGCTGATGTTATTTAAACAAAAATCATAACGAAGAGTTGATTAATTATTATTTAAACTGAAATCCAATAACAACTAGAATAAATCATCATCTACCGAGAAGATTCGTACAAACAGAATATTAACGCCAAAGTCAGCTTGCGCATAAAAGGCGGCAAAAAAACCTAGTGCAATGTCAATCCAAGTTAACCATAGACATATGCTATATAATTATTAATATTAGCTTTTAGCAATTAATTTAATTAATTTCCGTATAAACGTCAAAATCTGTAGATACACATATATGCACTATGACGTGGCAAAAATACCAGACTTTGAAATGCTACGTCCTCCTCACTCGATGGCTCCAAAATGGTTTCACAGAAATGCACTGTCTCTAATAGAGCGATAATGAATTATTCTCTATTTTTTAATACTTATGTATGACTGACCAAGAGGAAGAGAAGAAGAAAATAGGACGCATCGCACTGGCAGATTGTCAGGATTTCCATACCAACTTCGGGACGTTAGTTCACTACCTGTCACTTGAGCGGATCCAACCATCGTACGTCTTTTACCATCGAGATCTGGAGCAGTCCCGCTTGATAACCACCTGTTACGCTTACCAGGGGTGGCTTACTTGCCGGACCTGGTTACGCATCTGTACTTTTTATCCCAATTTATGCGGTGTGCAGGCGAGGCGCTAGTCGCGATCATCTAGCGACAGCGATTCCCTCCAATGATTTCGGGTCTTTAGGAGGAGATCATAATTCTCAAGCACGTGTGCCTGCAGGCTTTTTCCCGGTTAACGTTGAGGAAAGAGGAAGTACACACCGATCGAGTTATTGTTCCGCTCTGCCCTTCACAGTACTTATCCGTTGCACCTTCGTATACCGTATCCGCTGTTAAGGGCAGATAAAGAGAGAATCAGTGTCGAGGAAGGAACCAGACGATTTTGGGATTACGAGTTTGCTGAGAACATCGTCGCTGCTTCGTCCCGGTGAGCAATCTTTTCTCTCTGCGGTCTTTCATCGTTTTGTTTTTAATTTCGGAAATTTTTTATTAGAGATTAATTATAACTGCGGTTATCGTGTGCCGTGCACGGGGTAGTTTTCCTTTGAGATCGAGGACTGTAACGTTCTTTTCAGTCCTTTAATAAATTCAGCGTCGAGCCGGTGTTAACGGTTTTACGTCGATCGGTGCTCTCGATGTAGAGTCTTGGTTCAGTTTGAGTTGAGACGAAATATAACATCGGTGTTCTTGGAGTTTAGAGCAGGGGAAAACTTATTTTATCTTATATTTCTTGCTTGTGTAAAGACGCGCGCGTGTTCGTGCGCCACCCCGTTGTGTGCCTGTCCTACTCAGGACTAGTACCATATAGACCGCGTCGCGTATTGTTCTAGTTATTGATTATTATTTATGTATTTATTTTATCTTATCTTATTCATTTTTAATTTACATTATTATTTTTGAGAAATCGCGGAGTGTGTGATCGGCCATCGTCTCGTATCTTGTATGTTTGTGTGAGGTGAATTGGTACGGTACGAGACGTATCTCGCGTCATTATCCTTCACATTTTATTTTAGTCTTTCTGATCGGAATTGATGGTATGACGTGTTGTTGAGTGCGTGACCACCGTAATCCTGGATGGTTGATGATGTATGGGTGAGTGGCTTGTACGTGTGGGCCACATCTCGCCACTTATTAGCACCTCTTTATATCTTATGTTAATGTATTTGATTTTTGGTTTATTGCCTGTTAATATCCCGTTATTTATTATTTCATTCATTATTTATTTTTGAACTGATATAATTTATTTTATCTTTTATTTATTATATTATTTTCTTTATTTCAGCAACGAAGCCATTAGCAGCTTTGCGTACGTGACCTTCCGTCGTCCCGTCGTCGTTGATTCGGGCTTGTATCTATACGATTTGCACCGCATAGGCCGTATCGCGAGACGACGATCTATCTCTCTCTTGGCAGTAGCGTCGCTCAACGACGGTTTCGAATAGCTTATCAGACAGCACGAGGTCCGCTTCTCAGAATTTTGAAAGGTACTTTTCTCACAACGCATTTCAATTATTTGTATCAGGCACTAAAATCTTGACTGAAACTCCGCGACACTCCTTCTCGTTACAGACATTCATTTTTCCAAACTCAAGTACGTGACCACACTCAGTTTATTAATTCACTTGTACATTAAAAAAAAATTCTCTTGTTATCTTATTAACGGATAAATTCGATTAGCATTTAAAACATTTGAACAATCCATAGTCTCGCTAACCGCACGACCAGTTATGATCACCACTCCCTTCAGAAATACATGTAGTGAGAATGGTGCTGCTGAGGTTTGCACGTCCGCTTGTTTTTCACCCACCTACCTTGCCAAACTTCCTCAAACCAGCAGTAAACTTACACACTAAACGCTCAATCACGTAGCGTCATTGACCTGTTCAGTCAAATCATCAAAAACATTACTGCACATTACCGCAAATACACCTCCTATCGCGAGTTCAGTCAGTTTCCAATTTTTGTTCAGCGCATTCTGAGTTACACTCTGGAGTCAACCTTCGTACGAACATACCAGGTGTATGCATAAGTTTTTTCCGGTTTTTTGGTAAAAAAAAACACATCATTTTCAAGGGAAATTAATTTTTGATTTATTCAAAATATTGGCCATCGGCTTCTACACATTTCGCCCATCTTTCAGGTAACTTATGAATACCATGCCAGAAAAACCGCTTGTCTTTTGCGGCAAACCATTCGTCGAGCCATTTTCCAACTTCCTCGAAATTGCTGAAGTGCTGCTCTGGGAGCGCGTGCCCCATTGATGCGAAGAGGTGATAGTCAGATGGCGCCAGGTCTGGCGAATACGGCGGGTGCGGAAGGATGTCCCATCCAAGCGATTTCAAGGTGTCTTTCACTGCTTTTGCTGTGTGAGACGGCGCATTGTCGTGTAACAAAATCACTTTGCCATGTCTTCTGGCCCATTCCGGTCGTCTTTCGATTAATGCGTGGTTTAAATTAATAATTTGTTGGCGATAGCGTTGTGTATTAACGGTTTCGCCGGGCTTCAAGAGTTCATAATACACAATACCGCTCTGGTCCCACCAGACACAGAGCATGGTCTTCTTGCCGAAGCGATTTGGCCTTGGTGTTGAATGACCGGCTTCGCCAGGTGAAAGCCACGATTTTTTCCGCTTCGGGTTTTCAAAATAAATCCATTTTTCGTCACCCGTCACAATTCGATGCAAAAATGATTTCCTTTCGTAGCGTTGAAGCAGCACTTCACAAGTGACTTTGCGATTTTCTATTTGATGTTCATTCAAATCGTGTGGGACCCATTTACCGAGTTTATTGAACTTCCCCATTACTCGTAAACGTCTGCTGATTGTTTCTTGTGATACATGTAATGCTTCTGCTAATTGCCGTTGAGTTTGAGTTGGGTCATCATCCAATAACTCCTGCAATTGCTCGTCTTCGCATTTTTGTGGTCTACCAGAGCGCTCACTGTCTTTCACATTGAAATCACCACTTTTAAATTGTCGAAACCATGTCTCACATGTTCTAATCGATGGAGCGTGTTTACCATATGTTTCTACCAGCAAACGTTGACTTTCAGCAGCCTTTTACTTTTGATTAAATAAGAAAAGCAATGCGTGCCGCAAATGTTCTTTTTCAGGCACAAAACTCGACATGATCACTGAACGATAAAACAAAGACGCTAGTTTTTGGCGGACTCAACTTGTGTGTATTTGTAGGTTAATGTCAGACGAACAAAATGACGTATGTGTCAAATTAATACGCTGCGTACTTTTTGCTTGCGCCATCTCTTAGTTAAACCGGAAAAAACTTATGCATACACCTGGTACAAACCATACGTATCTAACTCACAGACTTCTCTAGACATACCACACTATTATTCACTAAGTTCACGCGTGTTCCAACTCCTTATTAACAACAATCCCAAAAACTCCATAAACTATCCTTCCGACTTGTACTCCATTGCTTACGTGTCAAATGATATAACCAACTACTCGTATGGAAACTGGTCTGCATAGAGATGGGTTCTGTAGAATTGCGCTGTTGCCTCTACTATGCGCACGTTGTATTGGATAAGCACGCTATCAACACCACTGGTGCTAGTAGTTGATGATGAGTGAATATCACGAATGTTCATAAAATAAAAACATGTATTTAGTGCGTATTTGATTATTGTTTATGGTTTCTCGTGATACATACATGAAACTGGTCACGGCTGAACTGACGGCTGTCTGTCCTCTCTCTCTACGGCGAATAAATAACCGTATCTCTCTATCTTGAACTTACGCTATACACTTACGCACATACACGCACACTAGCGCTCGTTCACACCGTCACATATACTTTTTAGGAATCACTTAATAAAAAGCTCACTTTTACACGAAAAATTTCCCTTTTTATTAATTTGAAATTTACTTTTAATTAATTTGTAACATACTTTTTAGGAATCACTTAATAAAAACCTCACTTTTAAATGAAAAATTGCCCTTTTTATTCATTTGAAATTTACTTTTAATTAATTTGTATTATCAATTGTAATATTACGTTTAAAATTAATTTTCGCTGAGGATGTTGTCGTCACAGCGTACTTATAAAAAAAGAATGAAAGAATTGTTTCATTGTTCGTACCTGGCATGCCTCGATCATAAAGTTGGCAGCGTTGATGGCCTGCTACCATCGTAGTCACCTGCGAATGAGGATCTCGATTGACACTTTTCTTTCCTGAAGCTAGATATAGCTGTAACGTGTATGTTTCTTCCTTTCGTTTCCCATAACACGAATAACGTGTCTTCCGTATCAGTTTATAAGCAGGGGCTGCTTCTTCTGAAAAACAATTCAATTTTTACAATTAAATATAAATAATTAAATATGTATATTATATGCTTTTAAATTACGATTTTTTTACTTACCAAGTTCCGCTGCTTCTAAGCTAATCGACCTTGGTACGTATACCATGACTTTTACTATACGAATGAAACAAAGACGAGAGTTCCCTTTTCTTTCTGTAGCAGACCTGTGCCGATGCTTCGGTTTTAGGATTGTGCCAGCTCACATTTCTTCTTCTCTCTATGACTATCCAGAGCTTATACTTTATAATACCTCGAGCGGAATGTACACTATATACAAATATTTACGACGGTGCCTTTATTACCAATAGTTGCACCTATGGGAAAGTATTGAGTTCGCGACGCGACACTCGATGCATGATCAGCGATATGACCACGGTGCATCACAATTATCTCGGACAAAAGAATTTCCATAAGATCCGTATCCTTCGGTACTAGCAAGGTCGTGATGTGTTCGAGCGCTTTTTGAAAGGTTCCTTGGAACCGATGATCTCATATGCTGTTACATGAAGTGTATCACCAGCACCTATCTTTTCGTGGACATATGATACTACCTCATTCATATACCGCTGAATCGTTACACCTTCAAACATGAGGTGTATCACCAGCACCTATCTTTTCGTGGACATATGATACTACCTCATTCATACACCGCTGAATCGTTTCACTTTCAAACTCTAGCGTTTCCATGTGAATATCAATTCGTCTACTTATTCCATAGAGCCTATCAAATGTTGGCCGCTGTAAAACGATGTTTGGGGAGTATTGTCGGAGCGTTGCCGTATCGGTTCTCCTGGTTCCTCTTGAATTTCGTATTCTTCAATAGCACTACCTCTTATTTTATCAAAGGAGAAAGCTCTGTACTGGAAACACAAGGTTAGAAGCATTAATGTGCTGTGTGCTCTATGCGAGTATGGCACTTTTTCTCGGCATCAGCTCTATGAGCTTCAAAATATCGTTGTACGCGAGAAAAATCACTCCTGAACACTCTTTACTCGTCCGCACTGAGTGTGATCCCAGTAAAAGTATTCGACAATATTTTCACCGCCGGAGACAGACACGTAGAATTCAACTCGAGACCAGCGGCGTTGATTTCACCAAATGATTTATTTAAGCCGTTGTATGATAATGAGTATGAGTGAGTTGGAAATTATTTGATAATGCTTCACATAAATTATTAACAACTCGAGAATGAACACTAATTGATGCGACAGAGCACTATAAGAGAGATTGACAAGTGCGCCGAGTGAACGCCTAGTCAGCCTGAGTAACACACAATGAATGGCAATGAATATAATGCTCTGTGCAGTAAACATGTATCGTTTGAGTATTTTTAATCTGTCGACGGGTAGCAGGTCGATGCATTCACACGTAGCATGTCGAGTGACAGATGCGAATAGTAAGATTAAGGATCCTGGTGACAAGTATAAATAATTAAATGCACTTCATTGACAATAATAATTCAATGTTTATTTAATTAATTTACAGTGGTTCGATAAAAAGAAAATACCTGGTGAATACAAAAAAATATGTAATGTGATTTGTCTGGCCTGTTTGATGATGTACTGGCGGTGAGTGCGATCTCAGGCCGTTGAGTTGACTTGTTGATCCCGTGTGGATGATCTTGGTGATGTGATCTGATTGTAGAGCTCTATTGAAGCCACACGGCAGGCTGATGAGTGTGCTATAGCCAACGTGCGATGCGAGGCTGAATGGCGTCTCTGCTGCTAACGACGCACCGCGCCGTTGACGTTTATGTGAATGTTGCAATATTTGTGTTGATTTGTGGTGATTCGCACTGACACTGAGTTGAAACACGGGTGATTTGGCCAAGAATGTAATACGCTACAATACTTAGTGCACGCAAACGTGAGTGGAACTAATGAATATCTACGTGAGTTTACGCGGAACTTGTAGCGCGAACTACTCGAGTGAGAACAATGGCCATATCCGTCGACCACGAGGCAGAGTATCAAGAGGGCGGACGTCGGTCCCAGCTTGCTTGAGTTGTGATTCGCCGCCAGCGATGGAAAGTGAGCCTTATGAGTGGTCTTGCCGCTGGGGCCACGCTGGCAGCGTTGGCCGCTTGAGTGAGCTTCGATCGAGGATGTGAGCTGATGGACAATGTGCTTGAGTGCGCTGGGTCGATAATTCGATATAGCATACCTGCGAGCTATACCATATGACGCGAGGCGTCAATGATTGTGAATATAGCGTGTGCATGAGTTAAGTGTGCGCTTGGTAGGTGCGAAAACTGAACAGCCGTACATAACGAGGTTCGCTATATAAGGCAATGTCATATAACGCGTGTTACCGTTATTTGCCATTTTTAATGCTTTCTAGCAGACTGTAACTTTTCGAGTGAATCGTCGGCGGAATAATAGAAACGACGAATATAATAGAAAGGAAAATAATGCACAGTTTAGCGACGCTAGATACGCCTCGGATCGTTCAAATCCCTTACCCAAACGTACAAAACACGGGGCGACGGCTAAACACGCACTGCGTAAGCTAACGAAAATAATAAAATACAGTCCAATATAATCAAATAAGTAAAATAAAATAAATCACCAAACGTCAATTAGTCTGAACAATCCGCGACACGGTCTATAACGTTCCAATCCATCACACTCGAACCCACAACGGGATAACGTACTAACGCGCGCACGGCTTTACAATAAACGAACAGGAAAAAGTGACAGAAAAACACGGAGTGACTTATTCCCGGCTCCAACCACCAAACGATCTCGATATTACATTCTACTCGACGCAGTCTGTCCCGATATGAATAATACTCTGTGCGTGATGTATCAGAATCGCAGATACGACCAGGCTCTAATTATCAGTCATATAGATCAGCAATAGAATTGACGAAAGACCGTAGAGAGTGAGAAAGCTCACCGGGACGATGCTGCAGCGATGCTCTTCGCAAATCCGGGAAACTCAAAATAGGGCCGCATGATTCTGTCCTCGATTTACTCCTCGTTGTTTCAGAAGATATGCCCCAAAGATGTACTCACGATAGGTGATGATAGATTTTGACAAGACTAACGGTAGAGCGGGACGATGTAATATTCGCTGCTACATCCTGTTCGCTCAACGGTAACCGGGAAAAAGCCCCGAGGTCCTGCCGGCACGCGTACCCGTGAACTATGATCCCCTCCCAACAAGCCAAACTCGGTTAATTGGGGGAAATCAGTGTCGCTAGATAATCGCGACTAGCGCCAAAGCTGGATAACGCATAAATCAACGGCAGATGATAGAAATTTATAGCCCCGCCCGGCCGGTGAACCATATTAGATAAATACGGCAGACAATTGTCGAGCGGGACGACTCTATATCCCGATAGTGAGAGAGAGAAGTATCTTCCTGCCTTAAGGAGAGTTCTCGGATCTCGACGCCTACCAAACGCGTAGGTGCGATGCGTCCCTTCTTTTTCTTTCTCCCTCACTCTCTCCCTCGGTCCGTCCGATCGCATAATTCAAAGAAAAATTATATACAAAAAAAAGAATTCGTAAATATCGTGTGTAATCCTACCAGGCCCTACGAGATCGTGCTGGAAGCCGTCGTGCGAGGAGGACGTAGCGCATGAATATTCTACCACGTTACAGCGCATACGCACATCATTACATACAGACAGGATGTGGCATGAAAACCAAATAATATTCGTCAACGGAATTTGATAATTTGCCTCATGACCGAGGGCCTCGAGATTAGATGGAAACTATACGATATTCGTCGGCGAAATTCGTTAATTTATTACGTGATGGGATCTTGCGTTTACGGCATCATGGATATACAGTAGCGGACAAAAGTTTAAGACGGAGAGAAAAAAAAAGTAATCGTTGATTTTTTTATGAAAAGAATTGCCTCAGTGGATTTTTTTTTATATTAGCTAATTAATCATTAATTCATATATTTATTACATAAATTCAATTTTGCGCGTAACAACATTAGATACAATAAACAAAGAAAACATAAATTTGTTTGATATCTTCCGGGACAAAAGTTTAAGACTATACGTAAAAAAATATTTTTTGGTAGAAAATATACAGATATTTTCCTCCCTTCAATACTTTGTCCACAGTCCATTATTTTTTATCACATCAGCACATCTTTGAGGCATTGAATCAATTAATTTTTTGCAGTCGTCCACAGTTGTTTCATTCCACGTTTTTTCAACCAAAGAGTACAAATCGTCAAAATTTTTTGGTTTATTTCTTTGAACCCTTCTTTTTATGGTACACCATAAGTTTTCAATTGGATTTAAATCCGGCGACTGCGACGGCCACGGTAATAAAGTGATTTTTTCATCTTGAAAAAAACTTTTCACTACCCGAGCCGTATGCTTTGGGTCATTATCTTGTTGATAAATAAAATTATCACCCATATTTTCGTAGGCATACGGTAACATAGTATTTTTCAATATATCCAAGTATTGAAAACGGTCCATGATTCCATTAATTCGGCGTATTGGTCCAGGACCATTGCGAGAAAAACATGCCCACACCATTACGTTTCCACCTCCATGCTTAACTGTCGGTAAAACACATCGAGGATTTAAATCTTCGCCAATTCGACGTCTTACATACAGTATCCCGTCAGAACAAATTCGGTTGAATTTGGATTCGTCCGAAAATAGCACATTTTGCCAATCCTCACTTGTCCAATGCCGATGAGCCTTAGCAAATTGCAGTCGTAATTTTTTATTCCTTTTACTGAGCATCGGCTTCTTCCGTGGCTTTCGTGCTTTCAAACTGAATTCGTCTAATCGTCTTCGGACAGTTCTTACACTTATTTGTGCATTATTATTACTGGATATTTCAGCTCTGATATCGACTGCTGAACAAAAACGATCTCTCTCGCTTAATCGATGAATCCGACGATCCAGCGTTGGCGTGGTTTTCCGCGGTCTACCGTTTTTTGGTCGATCAAAATAGTCCCCAGTCTTCATAAACTTGTACCACGCTTGCTTACAAGAAGTTTCTGATCGATTCATTTGAGTTGCAATTGAAGAAAATGTCTCATTTTGCTTCCGTAGAGACACGATTAGTTTTCGTTCAGTTGATGACAAATTACGGGCTTTACCCATACTCTTTTCGTACGTAATTAAACTTAAGACACTGGATGATACACCACAAACTATTTACAGTATTAATATATCAAATTATTGCGTGGATCGACTACGGGTATCTTGTTCGACAGATCGTCTTAAACTAATGTCCGCTGTTTACAGATGGTTGGAAGAAAAAAAAATTGTATAATCTATATTGTTTACATTTGACGACCGAGACTTCTACATTATGAAGGTCAAACGTACACATGTATTGTAAAAAAACAACAAGCCGAAAGAAACGTTAGTACTTGTATGACAGATCTATGAACCAAATTGTATTTCATCGTCTTAAACTTTTGTCCGCTACTGTATATTTTCACGCATCTTGCTTTTGTGAAGTGATCATGCAGGGCCAACTTCTCGGTTAGTCGTATTCATTACATCGCTGCAGCATATGCAAATAGGAAGCGACAAAGAGTATATTAAACGAATATATATAAAAGCGTGTTGCTTTAAAAAATCCCTAATCAACTGTCTGGTTTGCTGCTGCTACTACTCATGTAACAGTTCAATCATGGTCAGGGTGGGTGATCACTTTGTAACGTACTGTCTATCTAATAACGCGCGGTGCACATACCAAGTCACCGCTACCGCGCGTTACACACACTAAGTAAACTGGCCTAAACTCGGCAACTCACGACGCTCGGTACGCATACAACAAAGCACTACTGCCGAGCGTCACTCACACCATTAGACCGGTACGTCGAAGACGAAGTTCCGTTACTCTTTCGAAAAGCGCCGGTAGAAAATTAAAAACCAACGACCGATTTCAAAAAGTACCAAGGCTACCAGTGGGCTACAGGACCGCCACCAGCTATAGTTATACCAGAAGCATGGGCCAGCCGGAGGGGAGACTGGTATAAAAAGACCAGAATTTCGGCACTCGGGGAACAGTTCTGTTCACAGGTCCCGTCAACGCAGAAGTCCAGCTACCAGGAAGGAAAAACGAGCCCTTGCTAAGTGCAGCCGCACTGATATCCGGAGAGCCCGGCTGTGGTACCGAACACACATCTTTGACGGGAAGCAGCTGAGTTGGTGCTGTGTTCGAGGCCGACGCGCCGGAGACCCAAACATAAACAAAGCAGGTCTCTCTCTCTGGTAGCCGCGGATCGAGCAAACTAGCAGTCGACTCACTCTAACACGAAATACTCTTCGCAATATTTGAAAGAACGAAAATATTATGTCTCCATGTTAAAAACCACGAGATTATGATAGCAGCGTCAGTTAGGAATAGAATTTACAAATTACTCAAGGAAAATATACAGGGCGAGAAGTCAACCGGGTACGATCTTGACGAAGTTGCGCATGCACTAAAAATGCATTTCACTTACGCCAGATAGTGGCGGCGGTCGGGTGGACGCGTGAATCAGCCTTTAAAAAATACCAGCCGGGAACTCCACACCCACCAACGGACCTATAGCGGGTATTGAACGACTTAGCAGTAGACTTGAGCCTAGTCAGGATACCGCAAGCTACGGTCGGCTAGTTACCGACAGTCGCATGCTAAACCATTTACCTAGGGAACGCAACGAATAAATACAAATAATCATGCAACGATTATCTTTCTTCATAAATTCAATATTCTTTAACAAAAATCTTCACATTAGGAATTATAGCATTTATCAACATAGTGCATATTGTTAATCATAGGTTATATTTCTATGCTCATAAATTCTTTAAATTCACTCGCGGACACGATTATAAATGCACTCAAGTGCCCGGGAATAATTGATTGTAAGGCGCGTGGTAGCCATAACACCAAGAGAAAAGGGTTAGATAATTGAATTTTCTTTTAATTTTTTTTATGTATCACAAAATTCTATCTTTGTCTTTCTTTGAATAAACCCTACTTTTACCTACTACAAAAGCCTAAAATTACTTTCCTTCCTGCTCGAATCCGAACAAGCCCATTAAGGGTAATGTTAACGCTTAATACCGTTACAACTCATTGATACGAAAATAGATAAAGTTTATATTAAAGCGAAAGCTGTCGTTCAGTTCGCGATGAGGGAGAAGAATCTTACAGATCACGTGATGGAGTCTTCCGACGCAAGCGGCTGTTCATAATATTCGTGGCATGCTGTGTACATGTCATCAGCGAGATTTCGTTGACGCGTATAATATTGGATTGTTTGATAATCAAATAATTATTCATTCGTTGGTTCGTGTTATCCGTCGTTGCGAGTGGCGAATGAGCCTGCTATGCAGTCCATACTCAGTGAGAGACGTAAATATTACACTGCATTATTTACATTAATTTTATTTCCTTTGTTTTACGAGATTTTTACATAGTTTGACGATATGAAGAAGAAGAAATGGGACCCGACACCTGTGATTTCAATGAGGAGGGTCGATCTTTCTATCTTTCACATTGAAATCACCACTTTTAAATTGTCGAAACCATGTCTCACATGTTCTAATCGATGGAGCGTGTTTACCATATGTTTCTACCAGCAAACGTTGACTTTCAGCAGCCTTTTTCTTTTGATTAAATAAGAAAAGCAATGCGTGCCGCAAATTTTCTTTTTCAGGCACAAAACTTGACATGATCACTGAACGATAAAACAAAGATGCTAGTTTTTGGCGGACTCAACTTGTGTGTGTTTGTAGGTTAATGTCAGACGAACAAAATGACGTATGTGTCAAATTAATACGCTGCGTACTTTTCGCTGGTGCCATCTCTTAGTTAAACCGGAAAAAACTTATGCATACACCTGGTATTATTCGACGTGAAACAATCGACGCCTGATAATTGACGAATTCGCGCCTGTTTATTTCCCGCTGACCAATCCTATTACGCCTTAAAAAGCAATAAAAGTTTGCGATGTGACGTCTGATGTGCCAGTCATGCGCTTGCAATGGCGTTGCACGGGCCTCTCAATAAAAAGCAAATCTCTTTTATCTGAAATAAGAGCAATGACGTGTAAGTTCGCGCAAAGCCGATGAAGCGCTCGTACGGTATACATGCGAGTGTGCGCTAAGCGTTTTACGGGAAACCGTAAGTCTAAACAACGTGCAAAAGAATCATGCATGAAGGTACGTGACAATTTTTTGACGATTAGCCGCCGCAGGGGGATATGGAGGGGTAAGAGGAAGATGATCGTTGAGCGCTGTGTCGGATTTCTCAAGTTGTTCCTTGCACCTGTCTAAGACTAAATGAGCCATGGAATATGCCAGAAAGATGGTGCTGATTCCTCATAAGAATGTACATCGTCCCGCGGAGCTCACTACTACTACTACAGAGCGACCACCTTCCATACAGACCACCGGTACATTGTTATCATGCCTCGACTCTGAGCTGAGTGAAATTCTAAACTCTCACTCGTACAAGAGTGAGAGAAAAATGGACAGTTTACCAGTAGATTCTACAGCGTTATCTTCACTTGGTCGAGTAAGATAATACAGTACCCCAATATTCCGTCAACTAGAAATGGCAACACTCGGCAGCCTCGAAAAAATCGGATAAAATCGATGACGTCTTAATGAACGAAGTAGAATCTCGGCTCAATGACAAACTTATTATCGATAGCGTATAAGAAAATGTTAATCTAAAGCAATATAGCTGGTTCGCAATTTGCAGCGCAGTGCCGTCCGTAAAAAATGACATGGATCGTAACGGTGTCGTTACCATAGACGGTACAAAAATGTCAAATTCCAATATCATTGATCTTGTTAATGATGCCATGCGCGATAGAAAGGACGAGAAACCCGTCAGTCGATCTCAATTTGCCAAACTCCTGCGAACGATACAGATGGCAGGAGAAATTATTGGCAATTCCGAGTTACTACATGATCCTCCACCTACATCATCCTCAACACCGCAACGGCATCTCATTTTACCACGCGACCACACACTCAAATACTGGCAGAGATTTAACGCTCACGGCAAACAACGACATCGTCGTAGGGGTGGAGGGAATGGAAGAAGAGGACGAATAATTGGAAAGCAGCGCGCAAGTAGGCCCAACGTCACCCCAGCGGTTATTAGTCCTCCGCATATATAGTAAAGAAAAAGAAGAGGAATCCATTCTACTGGTCAGCGTTAAAATTATGAAAATTCTTGAAAAAATCTGTCATCACTCCGTTCATCCTGCACCCTATTCTCGAGCAAACAATTTGGCTCAGGTAGATGGGAGAGTAGCAAAAAAAATGCTTCGCCATGGCTCGAGACACAGGATTCATATGGCATGCATCTCACACGCAAATTCGCACGCATTAACAACTGTCACCCGTAGCAATTGCAGAATTATCGACGCAAAGAATTTATCGTCATTTTTGATATGTTTATGATAACACTAGACATAGCGGAGCGCGTATTCCCCCGAGCGAAGTGGCCCTAGAAAACGCCTCTATAGCCCGAGAAAATCTAGTTCGGCGTTACGAGCGCAACACGAAAAAACTGAAAAGCAAAAATTCAGTGTCCGTGACTCGGTGCCTATCAGTACAGCTAACGCAATATTCGTGAAAAGATATAAGCTCGATTGGAGTAGCGAGTTGTTCAAGAATTAACGAATATCAGTCAATCGGGAACCATTTGTGTATATTTTACGCGATCTGATGACGAGAATATCGATAGTATTTTTTACGAGACAGAATTATCGAGTATGAGTGCCTTTGTCACGTGAGAAGACGACGTAGAAAAAGAAGAAGAGCGTTCGGAATCGCCATCGCTAATAATGATGAGCCCCGAAGCTAGCTCCTTATTTGTCGTACTACCGAGCAACAATAGTATGCAGCAATTTCCAGGTAATACGACGACGAAATTGATCACACTAAAACTACCGCATCAAATATGTTTGCATAAAAAATTGTCTGTTTCTCTTGTAGGAATTGTTGATCCGATGATTCTTTTACATGTTCCATTTATGGAAAACTTCGTATCTTTTGAGGATGGTGACTGTTATTTATCAAGTTAAAATCTTTTAACACGGAGACGCATAGATAGAGACCGAGTACTATCTGGTGTATATCGCTCCATGGACACTTTTTTGGAGAATATAAATAAGTTATCTCACGTGGTCATCTGCGCTTTAAATTGGTTCCGAGCGGTCAGCTCGAAGTAGCGCGTGTATGCAATGATCTACGATGTCATGATTCTTGCGTATTGCATTTTCGCAAGAGATGAGTTTGGTGGTCCTGTACTATTCGAACAGGGGACATCGACTGTGACGCTATATTTCTAAAGGCTCCACGATTAATTACTTCGCTATGGTTCATATTGATGGCGTGCATGGATAGGGCCGTCGCGATTATGGCGGTATTAGCCATGTTTACACCAGAATGCCTAATCAACGCGAACACGGTATCGGTAGCTTTCTCAGGGGCCTGTTTCGTCGACTATTAACACTTTCAAAACAGATGGCTAAGGCAGGGGCAAAAGAGGCATTGCCTTCTAGTGTAAACGTAGCCGGCGACATTCTCCATAGAAATATACCTGTGAAAGATAATATTCGCGCGATAGCGCGAGAATCTGGTAGTAATCTCAAACGCAAGGCCTCTAAAAGAATTCAAACTTTCATGGAGCGCAGGTAAACCGCTACGTATTTCCCGCAAAAAGAAAAGCGTGATAAGGAAAAAAGTAATAAAGAAAAACAAGAAGAAAAATAAGAAGAAGATTCGTCAACGAACGGTTGCAAATATTTTTCGATAGATGAAACAAGATGGATTCTCTACATGCACACTCACGTGAGTGCCATCGGAGCTTGAATTATTTTCACTACTACCGGTGCAAACAACTATTGAAGGCTCCAGTAAGGTCATAAAAGAATTCCTCCACTAATAGATGATTTACTTATTGCATTTATTATTCATTGCCCAGGCGATCAGTATATTGATCTCGCGCATACGATGATTAGCCTGAGGGTAAATGTAAGATCGGAAACTTACGGAAGCTGCTATGAGTACAGCGCCAAAGTTAAGCACTGGCGCTATGAAGAATTCCTTGCGTTCTATGTTTAATAAGGCGGATAAATACATTAATAAAAAATGAATTACACCTTCAAATAACGGTAGCGCTTATCGAACGTACATATAAACACTTTTGAAATAAAGTCGAGCTGTCAAAATTTCACATCTCACGAGCGTTCCCTCGGCTATGTTCGCGACAGCCGAGCGTAGCACATTACCCAGCAGCAACAGGTTGACGCACGGTGAATATCAATCGCCGTGCATCAGCTGATTTTACAACATTTCCGCCCGCCATCAGCAACGAGATTGATGATTAATTTTCATGATGTTGTTCTCTGGGTGAGATGGGCAAGACAGCTAATTTTGAGATCGGCCGGGAGAGAGTAGTGGTAGCAGTCTGGAGTGTCACCATCCTGGTGAGCCCATTTTTGCCTGGATGCAACGCTGTGATCCGTGCGAGTGGGCACTTTAACGGGGGAAAGCGCTCATCCGTAAACAGAACCAAAGAGCCGATTTTGATGATGTTATTAAGGTGATGCCACTTTGAGATGGACTGTTGCCGTTATAAGTAATGAGCAGACCATTGATGTCAAAATTGTTGCACCTTTTGCTGCAACAGTTGCCATCTTGAGATGTCGTGAGATCGCCAAATCCTCTGGAATTGGCTCTGGGACTGTTGTGAGTGCTTCACCGATGAAAAAATGTCCAGGTGTTAGAGCTGATAAGTCATCAGGATTATCGCTGAGTGGTACCAGAGGCCGTAAGTTTAGTATCGCCTCAATTTAAGCCAGCAGTGTGGTGATCTCTTCTAATGTGAGTGCTGTATCGCCCACTGTTCGTCGTAGATAAAATTTCACAGAGTTTACTACGGCTTTACATTTGCCACCCATGTGTGGAGCAGCAGAAGTGTTGAACTTCCACGCAATTTTGTGATTAGCGAGTGATGATGCGATGATGTGATGCTCTTGAGAGGCTTTCCTGAACAACTGACGTATGGTTTTGTGAGCGCCAACAAAATTGGTGCCACAGTCAGAGTACAGGATATGAGAAATGTCGCGCCAAGATGAGAAACACTTGAACATTGCGAGAAAGCCAACCTTTGAGTAGTCACTGACTACCTCGAGATGAAGACATAAAGTGATGAGACACACAAAGACACAGATCCAGCCTTTGTGTGTTTTGTTTCCTCGCCTCTTTCAAGTTTTGAGTGTGAGAGGGCCGGCGTAGTTAACTCCTGTGTGAGTAATTGCATGCGTTGGTATAACTTGTGACAGAGGTAACTGACCCATCAATTGTTGAACCCGAATTCCTCTCTGCCGAGCACACACAACGCAATGTAAAATATGAGATTTCACAGGAGCTCTTTCGCCGACAATCCAATGTCAGCCGTATTTAAGCTAATGTGAGCTGAGTGCCTCAGTGAAGAGTCCGCAGATGAGCTTAATCAATAATGAGAGATGAGAGCCGAGAGTGTCGAGGTAGAATTGCTTCATTCATATATAAGTGCCGATTGACTAAGACGACCTCCTACTCTGAGTACACCCTCCTGGTCGATTAGAGCTGTTAGTCGACTGAAGGGTTGCGAGGATGGAAGAAAAGAGCCTGACTCCAGGACTTATAATTCGTGTTTAAGAAACACGGCTTGTGTTGCTTTCGTCCAGAAGATGTTAGCTACAGCCATATCTTTTGCTCTGAGTGGAGCTGTTCCTGCCGATTCTAACCTACTCCTCATTATGGTCACTACCCTGACACAAAATGAGATGAGACGACAAAGCTTTGTGAGTGATGAGCACCGATGAATGAGATTCAAATGGTACTCAGGCGTCAGCGTTGCAGCGAGAAGAGCTACCCCCGGTCGGGCTTCTAAAATACTCAAACCTTCATGTTCAGTGGATGTTGTTGGCCAAAATAGAACAGGTTTCACCATCCATGATGGACCTGACGATCTAAGCTGATGAGAAGCCAGTTGAGATGTTATGATACCCCGTGAGGCACAATCCGCGCCTGATACGTGACGCCTGATATTGTCTGCGCCTGATACGTGACGCCATTGAGTATTGGGAGTGACTTCCTGAATGTAAGCTACTCTGTTTCGGAAATAGTCATTCCACCGAGCTAAATGAGCTTTGATCCAAGTGAAAGTTACTGTCGAGTCCGTCCACAGGTGAGTTGATGAGATTTCGACCTTGTAGCTTGAACGTATGCAACCAATTTTGCAAGTAGCAGTGCAGCTGTCAGTTCAAGCCATGGTATGGTGAGCGTCTTCAGCGGTGCCATCCGGGTATTTAACAGTGATATAAATCACTGCAGCCATGGCTAGTTAGGATAGATCAGAGAAACCATGCAATTCCACTGTTGAGTTGCTCCATGTGTTTAACCACTGAGGAATTGAGATTCTGGCCAGATAAGTGAGAGCTTCTCTGATTGCAATCCATCGAGTTAAGACCTGGGATGGCAGTGGATTATCCCAGTTGAGCTTGTGAAGCCAGAGCTCTTGTAAAAGTATTTTGGCTCTGATCACAACCGGTGAGACGAAACCAAGGGGATCAAAGAGTTGAGCCACCTCGGAAAGAACGAGGCGTTTTGAGAAAATTTCTTCAGTTGAGTTGAACCGAGATCTAAATGTGAACTAGTCCTCATGAGGAAGCCAAGTCAAACCAAGAATTTTTGTCTCACAGTCGTCCATTGAGATAGCTGAGTTTGGCGGTGATGATGAGATACTAGCAAGGACCGTGAGGTCCGACGAATGCCACTTGGTGAGTGGAAACCTGCCCGTCATGCACAAGTCCTTGAGTTGTTGAGCAATTTCAATGAGTTGATGAGGGGTATCCAGCCATCCGAAGATGTCATCCACGTACCTGCCAACGCTGATAGCTGGCACAGCAAGTGGAAATCGATAACCTTCATCTTCGGTGAGCTGCATGACAGTTCTGACTGCCAAGAAAGGAGCAGCCTTTGTACCATATGTCATAGTTGTTAAATGATATAGCACTGAGTTAAGTTGAGCATCCTTCCATAAAATTCGTTGAAGATTGCAGTCTTCTTGATGTATCCGAATTTGTCGATACATTTTAGTAATCTCAGTGGCAAATATGTGTCTGTGGTGACGGATCCAAATGAGTACGTCCGAAATATAGAGCAACAGATTGGGGCCAGTGTGCATGATGTCATTGAGAGACTTTCCAGATGATGTGGAGCTAGAGCCATTAAATAGCACACGTAATTTGGCGGTGCCTCTGTCTGGTCTGAGAACACCGTGATGAGGCAAATAATATTGTGTTTCTCTTGCAGATGATGATGAAGCCTTCACCATGAGACCAAGTTGTTCATATTCGTCCATGAATTACGAGTAGAGCTGACCGTATTCAGCATCCTTTGAGATTTTCCGCATAATGTGCTGCAGACATCGATGTGCTTCTGAGTATGATTTTCCCAGATTTGCAGGCGAAGAAGTGAGAGGAAGCCGAACAATGTACCAGCCAGTAGTATCACGCTGATGCGTGTTGCGAAAATGATCCTCGCGAACCTGCTCCTCTAGCATGAGTCGATCGACCTTGTTCTTTGGTGGCTCTTCTTGAACCCAGACTTTTGTAAGCACGTCCTGTAATTCCTGATCATCGTGTTGCATGGCAGCATGATGAACAGTGAGTGCTTCAGGTTGGCACGAGTTAATTGGTCCAATGATAGGCCATCCAAATATTGGTAATTGTGCAATAGGCGATGATAGTGTGCCCTTGATGATGTTAGGCTTGATAACCTGTCCATAAATATCTGCTCCAATTATGATGTCAATCGACCGTGGTGTGAGAAAGTCCAGATCCGCCAGCTTCAATTTCACTATGTGAGACCATGTCCGAGCTGGTGCCTCAAATGATGGCAAATGAGTAGTGATTGTGTTGAGAATGTGAACCAGTACCATGACTTTCTTCTTGATGTAAGTGTAGCACATGATAAGTTGAACCGAGCTATGTGTCTGCATTGAGTGTCTCCCGCTGATCCCCGTGATCGAAATTGATGAGTGCTTGCATGACGTGTTGAGTTTCTGGAAGAGCTCTTCCGTAATAAGAAGAAGTCCCTGGTGAGTCAATGCCGATGAGTGAACGTGCGCGTGTGCGGTAGCTCGTATTGTTAAGCATTTCCGTGTGAGTTGAACCGATGAGAAAACGACTTCATCAACACCCTAGTGTGTTGACGACGGTGTATCGATTGGTTGAGTATCGGTAGGTATTGCAGGTGGCGCTGCAGGATGCAGCATGATGTAGTCCTGAACACTCCTTGCAAGCCCTTGTCGATCGCCATGACGTAGCGTTGTGCCGCCCCAGGCAGTTGCAACACAGCCTGGATTTCTCCGCCATCTTGCGCCGTGCAGCCACTGTGAGCTGACGGAACTGCGGGCACATCACGATAAAATGCCATCACCAGCAATCGCATAGATACAATGACGCGTTGGTGCGTAATGGCGGAGCACCGCGGTCTATGTTACTTGATGCGTGATGTACCGATGCTCGTTGGGTCCCGGCCTTCGCAGGAGCAGGGTTTGCCGATGACGTCCGATGCGAGCTGGTAACGAGTTTCGGAGTGGTCTTCACCATCTCCAAAGCTCTAATCGTAGTCTCAGCAAACTCCTCGATCCTAGCAAAGTCCGTGAAATCAGATGAGCGGCCCAACGTCGTCTCCCATGCCTCGCCTGCGGTTTCGTCCAGCTGTACACTCAGCAGCCTTATCAGCACGCAGTCCTAAAGTTCTTCCTTTGTTACCAGCGAGGAAAGAACTTTGTTTGCTTCGGAAATCGATGTGACAAGGGATGAGAGCGAACTCGCATCCCCTGAGGTGCCTTTGTGAAGAGTGCGTCCAAGCGCTCCTGCACCAAAAGCCGCTTATTCTCATATCGAGATGCCAGCGTCTCCCATGCCAAATTAAATGATTCGCTTGTGAGGGCTGACCCAGAGATAAGTTTTGCCGCCGGGTCCGAAACGGAGCCGCGCAGATACATAAGCCGCTCGACGTCGGCTAACCTGGTGTTGTAAATGACCAACGACACGAACAAGTCACGAAACGCTGGCTATCCGGAATAATTGCCTTTGAACGTCGGCAGCTTGATATCAGGCAGCTTAGCTTGGGACCTCGGCGGTGTGGCTACTGGTGCAGGACGATGAGGTTAAGCCAGCTTCACCATGGCCTCCCGTGCAGTAATATTGCCGTTAAGGGCTAATTTGGCCTCGATTATTTGCGAACTGTTCGCTAAATGCTCGTGGTCTATGTACGTCGGAAGCCAAGAGTTCTCCAGCAGCTCGTGTTCCTTGCGAAAGTCGCTATGGAGCTCGTTGATCTGCTCGACCATGGTATCGAGCGAGGCCATGGAGAACGATTGCGATCCCTCGTCAAGAGTCGTCCAGATGTGGTGTAATGCTTCGATCCGTCGTTGCTGTGACTGGACCTTCAACCTCAGCTCGGTTGCCAGGCGAGCCGGTGATCGGGTCCCTTTCACAACCACGGTGGTCTCAGGTACTAGCAATGCCTTTTTCTCCTCAGGATCACTGGGCGCCACCCCGGCGTCTGACGTGAAAGTGATAGGAAAAGAAAAAAACGAAGTTGCTTCGCAAAGCGCTACGTTACCGCACTGCTACTTGACGAGTACAGATGAGCCGATGAGGACACTGCGATGTGTTCTTCGTAGAGTCCGACTTCAAGATGAGCCGAGATGTGTGTGCCGAAGATAGAATACCCTGGTCTTCCCTGCGCGAGAGTCGAAATCCGGCTCGAAGGACCAAATGTTGAGACTCCCTTTGGTGTTGTTGTGTTCAGATTGAATCTGAAAGATATCGAAAAAGAATGAGTTTTCACTCAAGGCAGGTGTGAAATAACTAGACCAAAAGATGTAGGTAGTAAAAATGGTTTTATTCCACCGTCGACTATCACACTACAAAAAATATATATATAAAAAATAGCACAAATTAATTTAGAGTGAATATTACGTAAGAAGCACATACAATTGTATTAATTGTGTGCTGAAATTTGTGAGGTGAATGTGGTGCAGCCCGCGCTGCAGAGCACGCCACGAAATGAGACTTTATGAGGATGCACAAATGAGATTTTTCCACCTCACTAACATTGAATTTATATAGATTATGAAGGTGCACGCTTACTGAGTTTTTTGAGTCCAGTTAAGCACGTATGTGATGAGTAGATCCGGTATCAGGCAGAAAAAAAGTTCGAGGTTGTGTTGTTGTGTTCAATATGTCAAAATTTATACCGAACAAAGAGCTTTCGCGGACAGCATTAATTTTTTGTTTTCATTTGAAGAAAACTGCTGCTGAATCATGTTGATTACTTCGAGAAGCTTATGGCGAATATGCTCCATCACAAGATACGTGTGAACGATGGTTTCGGCGTTTCAAAAGTGCTGACTTCGATGTTGCAGACAAGGAACGCGAAAAGCCGCCGAAAAAATACGAATATGTGGAATTGCAAGCATTGTTGGACGAAGATGATTCGCAAACACAAAAACAACTGGCCGAGCAAGTGGGCGTTAGTCAACAAGCTGTTTCCGATCGGCTACGAGAGATGGGAAAGATTCAAAAGACCGGTAGATGGGTATCACATGAGTTGAATAACAGGCAAATAGAAAAGTCCAAAAACACATATGACATTTTGCTCGCTCGGTACAAAAGGAAGTCGTTTTTGCATTGTATAGCTAGAGGCGATGAAAAGTGGATTTATTGTGCGAATCCCAAGCGTAAAAAACCATGGGTAGACCCAGGCGCACCATCCACATCGACTGCAAGACCGTGTCGCTTTGACAGAAAGACGATGCTCTGTGTTTGGTGGGACCAGAGGGGCGTGGTTTATTATGAGCTGTTAAAACCTGGGTAAACTGTTAATACGAAGCGTTACCAACAACAATTAACTAATTAAAACCGTTCGCTGCTTGAAAAATTGCTAGAATACCGAAAGAGGCAACACAAAGTCATTTTTCTTCATGACAATGCTCCATCACATACGGGAAAACCGTTTCGCGATACGTTGGAAGCACTCAGCTGGGAAATTCTACCCCATGCGGCTTACTCAACAGACTTGGCTCCTTCCGATTACCACGTGTTTGCATCGATGGGTTACGCACTTGCTGAGCAGCGCTTTGGTTTGTACGAAGATGTAAAAAAATGGCTCGATGTTTAGTTCGCAGCAAAAGGGGAAGATTTTTACTGGCGTGGTATTCACAAATTGCCCGAAAGATGGCAAAAATGTATAACAAGCGATGGAGTATACTTTGAATAAAGCACTTTTCATCATTCTTCCGAATTTAACATGATTTTTCAGAAAAAACATCCGCATTTCATACTTGTACACCTGGTATGCACGTGCGGAGGTGTAATAGAATAAAAACGATTAGACTAGAGAACAAAGTTTTTTGTAACTATTTTTATTACTAGATAAAGTTTTGCTACGCACTACTCGGAGTTTGAGTCAAGTGACGCCTAGATTTCTATGTTATCAATATTTCTTTACAGAAAGATCTCGAACAATCAAGTCCCTAATTTTTGTACTCTGATTGCTTCATCAATTTGTTAAGAAATATTGAAGCAGCCGGCCTCGATGACCAGATTATCGATAACATAGGAATATAGCCGTCACTTGACTCAAACCCCAAGTAGTGACTAGCAAAGCTCCATCTACTAATAAGAATGGTCGCGATGCCGTAGCTTTAATAATGGTTACTACATACGACTACAGTATAAAAGCAATTGGGTAGTTAATTGTTATTAAAATAAAAAATCGTAACGTAATTTCACCAAAATTACAGTAGCGTAGTTGATATTGCACCAAACTGGACTTCTGCGGTTACCGGATCAATCAGGAAGCCCAGAACAGGGAATTGAAGCATCGTCTAGTCCAGCTGTTTCAGCTGCTTCGACATAAAAGATAGTCTATAATGAATACAAAAACTGCATAAAGTGCCTTTTATATTTTGCACTCGCATTTTGGGGTTTTCAAATTCCTCGGGATTTCCCAACACACTTACTAATTTGAAACTTTTATTTTTACATTTTACTTGCGAAGGTATTTTCAACGAGTTCGAATAACGTTAAATTGGAAGGCGTTGGATAGCTGTTGTTAATATTATTTGTATGATTTTCTATATTATTCGAATGCAGGAATCCTGGGTTCTCGCCGTACGTACGCCGACTAAATCCAGTGTAGCGTTTTCCCTTGCCTGATGAATCGTATGATCTGCAATATATTGAAAGAAAATGAGTTTTCACTCAAGACAGGTGTGAAATAACCAGACGAAAGATGTCGACAAAGAATATGGTCTTTATTTTCACTTTTCTTCACTCAACTACAAAAAAATATATATAAATAAATGAGAAATGATTTTAAAGCAAGTTAAATGAGCCGCACGTACAATTTTATTAATTGTGTGCCAATAAATGCGTGAGTGAAAACGTGAAACAGCCCGCGTTGCAAAGCACGCCAAGAGGTGGGGCTTTTGCACAAATTGAAATTTTTCTACTTCACCAAGATTGAATTTGTATAAATTACCAAGGTGTTCGCTTACCGATTAATTTGAGTCCTGTTGAGCACATTTGAGTAGCACGTTTTTAAGTAGATCCGAAGAAAGCGGTGAAAATTGTCCGAGCTGCCTTGACTGTACGCACGGCAGCCGAGCGCAGCACAGCACCAGTAGCAACGAGCTGCTGCACGGCGATCATCGTGGCCGTGCGTCAGTTGATTTCTCAACATCCAGTATACCTGATTTTTTTAAATATCGTGTTGTAACGCTTTCTTGACGCTCACTATGCATGGAGCGTATTGGATATTTGTCGAAAATGTTCATTTTCTTAATCGCTAATTACGAGGTCTTCTGTCGTGTTGAAATATTCGCATCGTTGTTTGCCTGTGTGGGTATCGGATACACTTTGTCCGTGCCCAACTACAGCGCTACCCTGACTATATTTTTTTGCGTCGACCAGCCGCATAAGTACGGATACATCTATCACGACGCGGAAGCTGTTGCCCGCCCGTAAATGAGGTAGTGCATCAGTAAGATATATTGTTATAATATAATTTGTTTATAAGGTATATGTCGCATCACAATGAAAATCGCCTTTTCAACAGGGCTTTCGATTTCTTGGTGATGTTTATGGAGGGTAAAGTTTCTATCCTTCCATGTGGTGAAAGTGGCAAATTTTGAAGAGGCTAGAGGTGTGGTTCTTTGTAATGGTCCTGACAAGGACCGGTGGTGTGGTAACGAGACTAGTTAGCCGCGAAGAGTTCGTTTAGTTTGGCCGCTCTCCGACGTGGGTCAGCTTTGCAGGACGATCAGAGGAGGTAGAGCGGAGTCGGTTTCGAGTTGCAATTTGTGATATTGTCCGGCGGCGAATATCAGACCGTCGACTTTCTTCCCCAGGTGTAGGAGGAATTTCGGTGCCTGAACCTTGGAGTTTAATTTCCTCTAGGAGACGGAAGATTTCCAGGTCGGATAGAGTTGGAGGCGGAACAGTTTGTGTTCCGAAAGCCGCCACCTAAGGGTGAAGGAGAGGCTTGGGGCATTTGCGACAACGTTTAGGCATTGGTGTCGATGGTGTACAGGAAGGAAAGAAAGATGAGGGGGAAAGAAGGGTAGAACGAGTAGAAAACGAAGGATGGTGCCGGTAAATCGTTACCCAGGCTTGGGAGCGGTCCGACAGGTACCACGAAGAGGTAGATAAATTGAGTCGGTGAGAGGGGATGAGAGATGTAGGTAGAAGACTGATAAATGAAGTAGTCGGCGGATGGCAAAACTTCCGAATGGGCTTATTCCTCTGGACCGACTGATTTTCAATCATCTCTAAGCGCTTTATATTTACAGCAGGAGCTCTTGCAGCTTGTGAGAAACGGGTGGCCATATCGCGGCTGAATGGTAGTACTGAGGGTTAAATAGGTAGGCTGAGGGGAGCTCGGAGTGGGCTAGGTATGGTGAATATACATCGCTCAGTTAATTTGTATGGAGGCGTATATCGGTCGTGTTATATTGAGAGGCGTGTGTGTATGTTGAGTGACATTTGGAGTGTTAGTAAGTGAATCTAGAACGGGTGTAAAAGGGAACAGTTGGAGAGTTCTATGGTGTAACCTTAGCGTACAACAAAGTGCTAGGCATCGAACGACGAAATAACGTCAAGGCGTTCGGAAAAGAACTACCCCGGTGGTAGTGCGTGGTGCATGTTCCATGAGTGTGTTGTGTTGCGTAGAGGGCTAGAAGAAGTAGAGTTGGAGACGTAGCGGTCTCGGGTCACTAAGTCACTCTTCTCGGGTCATTGGTTTGAGAACGACGAATTTTGAAAACGCTCTGCACAACACATCACACCTGCCTTGTTATTGGATGACTTTACTTTGTTTTACATATTTCATTGTATCGAGGTATAAATAAATAGTGTAAGCCGTGTGACTTACCGTGTGACTTACCGTGCGCCAGTCAGATCCTTATTGTTTCATAATTCACGAAAGGAATTCCGGGCCTTCCTATTTTTTATATCTGACATATATATGTATACGATAATGTATACTAGCTTCATCACGTCGCTGTGTAGTGTTTCTTCTATAACACTTATCGCCGTGAATCTTTCGTCAAAGTGTTGGTGCTTGTCCACTCAACGTATACTACCGTTTAGCGTCTCGTTGATATGTGTGTATTTAGGTGCTTGAGGCTTTAAAGGCACAATTTCAGCGTAGCTGTACTGAAGTCATCAGAGAATGGTCACAGATACGTGCCCGACTCATATCTTTCTGGAGCGTTTAACGCGAATGAAATATTCTCGTACGTAAACGCTCGTAATCAGAAGAGCCATCACAATTCCGCACCACCAGCTCTGTGCATCTGTCAGCTCGATGCAGTCCAACATATTCGTCCTGAAGCATCTTCCTGCTTCGTGGAGCATTTATTTATTAATTCATTTTTATTCAATTCAATTAATTAAATTCAATTGTTTAAAGTACTTGGAATTAAAATCAGGTTCGACCAGGAGCAATTAAGGAAACCGCTGCACAGTCGTTAACACACTAGGGTGTTGACGCAGTCGATCACTCATCGGTTCAACTCACAAACACATGCTCAACGCTACTAGCAACTCATCAGGCTTGTTTTCTCATCGATCCAGAGTTGGAATTGACTTTCATTACGGAAGAGCTCTTCCGTAAACTCAACACACCACGTAAACACTCATCAATTTCGATCACGGGGATTGGCGGATGACGCTCAACGCAGACACGTGACCCAGTTCAACTTACCATCTGCGCCACTCACACCAAGGAGAAAGTTACGGTACTGGCTCACATACTCAACACATTCACAACTCATTTACCGTTATTTGAGTCACCAGCACGGACCCTGTCTCACATAGTGAAACTGAAGCTGGCGGATCCGGACTTTCTCAAATGACGGTCGATTGATATCATAATTGGTGCAGATATTAATGGACTTGTTATCAAGAGTAACATCATCAAGGGCACTCCATCATCGCCTATCGTACAATTATCAATATTTGGATCATGCTGCCGTGCAGCACGATGATCAGGCATAACAGGAGGGGCTCACAAAAGTCTGAGTTCAAGAAGAACCACTAAAGAACAAAATCGATCAACTCACACGAGAAGAGCAAGCTTATACATTGTTCGGTTTCCTCTCACTTTTTCGCCTGCAAATCTGCGAAACTCATATTCAAAAGTGCATCGGTGCCTGCTGCACATTATACGGAAAATCTGAAAGGATGCTGAATATGGTCAGCTCTACTCTCAATTCATGGACGAATATGCACAACTTGGTCACATGGTGAAGGCTTCAACATCATCTTCAAGAGAAACATAATATTATCTGCCTCATCACGGTATTCTCAGGCCAGATAGAGTCACCGCCAAATTATAAGTGGTATTTAATGACGTCACGAAAATGTATCGACAAATTCGAATTTATCAAGGGGCTTGAATCTTCAACGAATTTTATGGAAGGATGCCTAACTCAACCCAGTGCAATACCACTTAACAACTGTGACATATGGTACGACGGCTGCTCCTTTCTTGACAGTCAGAACTCTCATACAGCTCACCGAGGATGAAGGTTATCGATTTTTACTTGCTGTGCCAGTTATCACCTTTGGCAGGTACGTGGATGACATCTTCGGAAGGGCGGATACTACTCATCAACTCATTGAAACTGCTCAACAACTCAAGGACTTCGTAGTAGAACTTATGTTAGTAGTATCTCAACATCACCGTCAAGCTCAACTATCTCAGTGGATGACTTACAGACAACAATTCTCGGTTTGACTTGGTCTTCTCACGAGGACAAGTTCACATTCGCATCATGGTCAGCTCAACTCAAAGAAATCTCACCATACGCCTCGTTCTTTCAGAGGTTGCTCAACTCTTTGATCCACGCGGTTTTGTCTCACCCGTTGTGATCAGAGCCAAGATTCTCTCAAATACAATCTCAAATGGGATGATCCACTGCCATCCCAAGTCTTATCTCATTGGATTGCCATCAGAAGAGATCTCACCAGCTTGGCCAAGCTCTCAATTCCACGGTGGTTTAATACATGAGACAACTCAACAGTGGAACTTCACAGCTTCTCTGATGCATCTCAATTAGCCATGGCTGCAGAGATTTATATAACTGTTAACTCATCATCCACAGGAAAGGTGGCTTCATTTGTCTGCTCAAAACAACGGGTGGCACTGCTCAAGAAGCTATACTACAGCTTGAACTGACAGCTGCAATGTTACTTGCAAAATTGGTTGCAAACGTTCAAGCCACACAAGGTCGAAATCTCATGAACTCACGTGTGAACGGACTCGTCGGTAACTCTGACGTAGATTAAAGCTCATCCAGCTGGATGGAAAGACTATTTTCGAAACAGAGTAGCTCAAATTCAGGAACTGACTCTCAATGCTCAATGGTGCCACGTGTCAGGCACCAGCAATCCAGCGGATTGTGCCTCACGGGGTACCTCCTCATCTCAACAGGCTTCTCATCAGCTGTGGTGGTCAGGTCCAACATGAATGGTGAAACCTATTAATTTTTGGTCAACATCATCCACTGCGCATGAAGATTTGAGCATTATGGAAGCCCGACCAGGGTAGCTCTCCTCGCTGCAACTCTGACGCTTGAGTATCATTGGGATCTCATTCATCGGTTCTCAACTCTCATTATTAATCAAGCTCAATTGCGGACTCTTCACGGAGGCACTCAGTTCACATTAGCTCAAGTACAGCTAACTCATTGGATCGTCGGCGGAAGAGCTCCTATGAAAACTCATATTTTCCGTTGCGTTGTGTGTGCTCGGTAGAGAAGGATTCGGGTTCAACAATTGATAGGTCAGCCATTCTTTCACGAGTCACACCAGCGCGTGCTATTACTCATACGAGAATTAACTACGCTGGCCTTCTCACACTCAAAACTTGTAAGGGGCGAGGAAACAAAATACACAAAGGCTGGTAGTCAGTGACTACTCATCTGATGGCTTTCTCTCGATGTTCAGGCATTTCTCATCTCGGCGCGGCATTCTTCATATCATGTACTCTGACTGTGGCACCGATTTCATTGATGCTCACAAAACTATACGTCAATTGTTCAGGAAAGCCTCTCAAGAGCATCACGTTATCGCATCGTCACTCGCAAATCACCAAATTGCGTGGTGGTTTAATCCCCCTGCTGCTGCGCACATGGGCGGCAAATGGGAAGTCGCAGTAAAATCTGTCAAATTTCTTCTTCGACGAACAGTGGTCGACACTGCACTCACTTTTCAGGAGCTCACCACACTGCTGGCTCAAATTGAGGCGATACTCAGCTCACGTTCTTCGGAACCACTCAGCGATGACCCTGATGACTCATCAGCTGTGACACCTGGACATTTTCTCATTGGTGAAGTACTCACAACTGTCCCAGAGCCAACTTTAGAGGATTTGGCGATCTCACGACTCTTAAAATGGTAATTATTGCACGAATAAGTGCAACAATTCTGGTGTCAATGGTCTGCTTATTACTTACAACGGCAACAGTCAATCTCAAAGTTGTATCACCCTAACAACATCATCAAAATCGGCTCTTTAGTTCTGCTCACGGATGAGCGCTTTCTCCCGTGCAAGTAGACACTCGCACGGGTCACAGTGTTGCATCCAGGTAAAGATGGGCTCACCACGGTGGTGACACTCCAGACTGGTACCACGACGCTCACTAGGCCGCTCTTAAAGTTAGCTGTTTTGCCTGTCTTACCCATCGATCAACTGCATGAAAATTAATCAGCAACCCCGTTGCTGATGGCGGGCGGAAATGTTGGAAAATCAGCTGATGCACGGCGATCGATAATCGCCGTGCGTCGACCTGTTGCTACTCGGTGATGTGCTGCGCTCGGCTGTCGCGAAGATAGCCGAGGTAGCGCTTTGCAGGCATGCTACGCAAGCGAGAAGTCGCCTCTCTCGCTTGACTTCATCGTCTCACAACGACGCGTTTATACAGCTTAGCCATTTTGAAGATTTTGACACTTCTTGTGAAAACCGCTTGGACAGCTCCAACACACTGCTCTCACCTCGGACAATTTTTACCGATTTCTCAGGATCTACTCAACTTAGAAGTGCTCAACAGGATTCAAAATACACGGTAAGAGTGCACCGTCACAATTTACATAAATTCAATAACGGTGAGGTGGAGAAATCTCAATTGTGCATCGTCATAAGTCTCTTCTCGTGGCGTGCTCTGCAGCGCGGGCTGCACCACGTTTCACCTCACAATTTTCAGCACACACTTAATATAATTGTATGTGTTTCTCATCAAAATTCACTCAAAATTTATTTTTGCATTTTTTAAATATATTTTTTTGTAGTTTGCTAGTCGATGGTAGAATAAAACCACTTTCTCTACCTACACCTTTTGGTTTGGTTACTTCACACCTGTCGTGAATGAAAACTCATTCTTTTTCAATTTCAGATTCGACAACACCAGGAATTCTCAACAGTTCCATTTATTGGTAATGCTGTTTATTACAGATATTCGTTTTTTATTTGAGCGGGGAGACAAGTTACGCAAATGTACGTGTCTCAAGTTTAAAACTTTTTGTAAAGTTAAACTAGAAAATATGGTTGGGCCACTATATATTGTTGTGCCATAACTGTAAAACCAAGTATACACTACGGAATGATTGAAGAATATGTGAAAGACTTATTATATGTATCAATGCAACCACCATTTGGTGTACGGATTGTTTCCCATCCTCGTAAACTGGGATGCTGATGTCAAAGTACAAAATAAGTGCGAAGGCTTGTACCTTAAATTGCAAACTCCAGTAAAACTGTTGTGGTACAAAACTTAAAAAGGACATAGAGTGGAAAAAACTAGTTTATGCATTAGCACAGTGAGAACACTTATCGAGGGTCGTCTTGTATGTAGATAAACTATAAATATAATAATAACAGAATAAAAAATGAGTATCAAAACATGGGCTACCAACCTCTTTTATGTTTTTGTAAATTAATGAAGTATAGTCGAAATCAGTTTTTATTATGATATAAATTGTATTACTTCATCACTTAAAAATAAATGTTCTCAAACCTGATAAGACTATCCAAATGAAAGAAATCTTTTCACTCTAAATATATTTGATCGAGCAGGAAAAGACTCTCAGAGACCGATAATTATCTTCATGTGTGCAAGTTTGTTAATCTACGTGACTCTGCTGCATGAGTCGCCACTGGATATCAATAGATTTACCACAAATTTATACAATTCCACAAATTCGGTGTGGAAACAAGAATATAGGGTGAAATATCCCTTTGCAGACAAGCGGCGACTCTCGCTCGCCACGACCTTTCGCGCGGCAGGACGAGTTGCGAGTGAGATGCGCCAGTCGGTGTTTATGCTGGATTTCGTTATCTTCAACCGAGGCGAATGATCTTTTCGTGCTTGGAAAGGTTCCTTAGGTGTTTGTGTTCTTTCCTACGAAGTGTGAAAAGACACATCAGTTCAGAGTTAAGATAAAATTAATTAATAAACATTTTTCTAAGACTGCAGCTCTGAGAATGGCTCGAGCATCAGTTGACATTCGGCGATCGTGGCTAAAGCATAAGAGAAATTGATATCGAGTGATTTTGTTTGAACCCTGTCAAAAATTTGTTTAATTAATCCATACATTCTCTACAAAAATGTAAAAAAACAGAGAAACGAAAAACCAGTGCCACATTTGAACTTTCATAACATTTTAGTTCACAAATTGAGAGGAGATTTTCGTCAATCACGAGATAGACCTTCGACGTTCAACTCTGAAGAAATTCGTCAAAACGGAAAGCTACATGCAATACTTACTGGCACAAAGAAGGATTGCAAAGTTTGTTCCAGTCGAAACAAACCAGGGGGAAGACATGAGACGACATGTCCAGATAAGCCAAGGATGCATCTTGGTCAATGTTATATAAATTATCATACTAAACGAAAATACAGATCTTAATTTTTCTAAAATTATATTCATAAAGGTGTAAATATAGATAAACTATTGAAATATAACGTTTTTGTAAGCTAATTTATATGTGAGATCATTTAATCGTACCATGCAGCACACTCGACATATATGCAAAAATCGCCTCATCCTACTACCTCACCCGGCTGAAAAAGTTCTCGTCCGCAAAGGGATATATAATCAATTACAAAAGAAAGGCGATTCTACGCAAACAATGAAAATTTCTAAGACTTTGACTGACCTGGATTTATTTTTATCTGACTGGAGTTTTCGAAAGGTCTTAAAAGACTTGAAGCTACAAATCTTAATAAGCAGCTGCATTGGGACCAGGAAGTGAATTTGCTGCTGATCTGGAGCTAATGGCGAAAGCAATTTGTGGGTCTTAACAATTCATAAGCTGTATAAACTGTATAAAATGAACCATTATCTAACTATATGGCATGCTAGGTGTAAAAATGAAGACAGGAGTTTTACTTTTCTTAATGGCTACGTATGAAGAAACGGATCTTCTTGTCTCGTCTATGCTTCTTTAAGCTGCAAACCATTCTTAATAGTTGCATTAAGGCTTGCACATAACTTTTACCACACAAAATCAGGTAAATATACTTTTTTTACAGCTACATAAAACTATCTTTTAAGGGGGGAGCTCGGATAATTGGTTTTTTTTTTCTAATACTACAACTTATAAGAAATATTGTCAGAAAATTTGAAGTCATTAGGAGCAAAACTTTTCGAGTTAAAGACAATTGAGTCTCCGGGCGCTCGGTCTCCTTTGACCGTCATAAGTCTCTCGTAACCCTCGGCGCGGCAACTGGTTTATAGCAGCTGCTCTTTTCTATTTCTCTCTTTCTAATTTCTATAGGCATGTATAGACTTCTTTGTTGTTCTATTTTAAAAAATATACTTGATATGACCTGAAGGGTCTTTGTGAAGACTAAACCGAGTTAGTTTAGCATCGTTCGTCTTGCTGTAGGGATATACATTTGAACTACAAGTTTATTTTATTATTTATAAAATGGGTAAAGTTGCAAGAGATGACCAAAAGAAAGGTATTCGGAGTGATAGACCAAAAAAAAAAGAAAACAGCATTTTAATCCTAAGCAATCCGAAAGTGTAGAAAAGTCTTTCACTAGCTCGTCCGCAAAAAAACTGAAAATTGATGACGAAATCAATGTACCAGAGAGTGCTGTTCAGTATAAAATAGTAGACTTCATTTGAGTTTTGCCTGCGATTTCTAATTTGGTGACGTGTTCTAAAATTATTGATAATAAGATTTGTAATGGCAAAGTGAATTTTAGTACATGCCGAAAACAAGGACTTGGGTTTAAAATTGAAGTGAACTGTGAAAAGTGTGATCCAACGTATATTGACTCAGCCAAGAAAATAAGACAATCGTATGAAATAAATCGGCGATTTATTTTTATAATTCGTGTATTAGGCTTAAGTCGTGTGTGTTATGCTGTGCTGCTGTTTTTAAATAGCTAAGATGTGAAGCCTGGCCAAATAGCCCATGAGTATACACGGAGGGAAGACGAGAACCGCATATCGAAAGCAAATCGCAAAACCCAGGCTGCTACTCAAAAGGAGAGAATTCGTCGTAGGATTGAGCGAAAGGATGCTTTGGATAATGCAGCAGCTGCAGGCGAGTTGCTTTGTGGAGCTGGAATCGACGATTCAATGTAAGTTTAAAAAAAAAAAATTTCTCTATTTTATTCATGTATCAAACTTTAATCGCGTTTTTCTCAAAACTTTTTTTTAAGTCGGTAGTCAAAATTTCTCGAAAACCTTTCGACCGATTTCGCCTAAACTCTGCACACTTCTTTTACATACTAAATACTCGGTTCTGAACGAAGGATATTTTTTTTTCAATTACAACTTATTTTTTAATTGAACAAAAAGTGCAATTTTTGGCAAAAATCAGAGTTTTTTGATTGCACCTTTACTAAAAATTAAAAAATGAATTGTAACGGTATTTTACGTTAACATCACCCTTAAAGGGTTTTAGTTCGAACTCGAGCAGGGAGGAAATTAATATAGGCTTCTGTATTAGGTAAAAGTATGGTTTATTATACACATTTAATAAATAATACAAGTAAAGTGAAATAGTTTGTGTAAAATTTAAATATGCTCCTTAATTTTGGTGATTATGCACCTTACAACAAGAATTTAACCCGGGCTTACGCATGCCTCTATAATCGCGTCCGCATGAAGTAGGAGATTTTATCTTGAATTAATAAAGTATCATATTTCTATAGTTATTTGGTGGTATTGTATCTACACATAGAACGCGCTTGCTGGGCTTGCCATCGTTACTATATCTATATCGCCTCTGTTATTATTTCTCGGTGTCTGGAGGTAGCCTATTCTATATCTATAGCGCGTGGACTGTAGTGGGGACAGAGCTTTCACTCGAGCTCCTCTGGCTGAGCGATCTACTCGCTGGTCCCGCCGCTGTTCCGGTGGAGGCGTCAGCGCGGTGCATCCTCGGTGCATCGGTGCATCGGAAATGCTACAGGAGCGGCCCTAGCTAGTTTCTATGGCGTTTTTTAGTCCCTCTGGATTTTAATATAATTTGGATCCATACCACTTGTTGTAATTTCGATGGAAGATCTTGTAGGCTGGGATGCTGGACTACTTGGATGACTGATATCTCCGTAGTAGGCCTTGGAGATGTTCGTTTTTCCCTGGGCCAGCGGTTTCAGGCCTGATCCTTGGAGATGTTGCAGTTGAAGATGCTTCTCCTTGGGTTGACTAGGTGGTCCTTCTTCTAGTTGGATAACTGGTCCTCCTTTGGTCGATTAGCTGGTCTTCCTTTGGTTGATTAGGTGGTCCTCCTTTGGTAGATTCCGGATGTTGGCGAAAGTCTGTGAACAGAATGCTCCTCGACTGTGGTTTGTCGTGCCCTTTTATACCGGCTTCCCCGCTCTTCTTTTCTTTCCGTCGGTATAGCAGGGTATTACTATATCTCCTAGTCGTCCTGTAGCCCATTTCCTGTAGCCCATTTGGTCCCGTTAATTCTCTCTTCTGGTTTATAATACTTTGGCGTGTTGCTTGTCGATGAATCTTCAATGTATCTTGAGACTATAGTTATACTGCTTGGTAGTATAACTATATCTTGAGTAACGGTAGTTTGTTTATATGTGTGCGTGCTGTGTGGTATGGATCTCTGAGTTGGTGTGTGTGAATCTAGTTTTAGTCTCATCATTTCGGCGGTATATTTAATATAAGACGAGTATGTCGTCTTAGAATATTTTGTTAATTCCTTCGTTCAAATCCAAGATAAACTTATGTACTAAAGAAATCTTTTTGGTTTTTTAATTTCAGATGAAGCAATCATGAGTTATCCTGACAACTGCATGGAAACTTATTTTGAGGTGACTCGGTTCTCACCACTACCACTGGCTTATTTCTCAATATTTATTTATGAAAATTTAGCAGAATATTCTTAGAATAATGCTTAATAATGTAACAAATTAAAAATATATTAATCAATAAGGTACTCTGAAAAAAAAATCACAAAAATATGCTTTTTTTTTATCTCAGACCCTTTCCCCCCCTTAAACTCTAAATTACCATAAGATGTTGTATTATGATAGTTTTATTGCTATTATTACTATTATAATTATTACTATTATATAATAATATAAGTATACGTCCCTGATACATAGGAGTAAAAGCCATTTATTTGTTGATTAATTATTTATTCACATCTCTCTATTTTTATATTCATCTTCTTATATAGACCGTCTGTATCTGGTCATTGTATATAAGAATTAGAGAGCTTAATACCGGGGATCGCATTTGAATTGCCATTGAAAAACCTAAGCACCCAAAGAACCTGCAGAATCTAAATTGACTAATTAATTAATTCGTTACATAGAGACCGCACACAGATGCTTGACACTGTCGCTCGCGCAGACGATTATGGGGAAAACTAAAAACGATTGGGGAGTAAAAACGATTAACGAGCGGGACGCAGGGGGCATGAAAGACGATGACGTAGGACGGAATAGTTGACCGGAAGTGAAAATAATAGATGATCATCAGAGAAAGAAACGACGATGAAGTTAGGGGTACAGCTCGTGAGACGCCCAGGCGAAGAATCCCTCTAATAACAATCCACACATAATATAACTACTCAGTGCACATAGTACTATTATTGACTGAACTTACGACTGAAACTATTATTGACTAAAATACGCCCAGTAGAACAAGCAGCCTGTATTGTCGTAATAACTCTCATCGTTATGGATACGATGCTACAGAAAAAGGGCTTACACGGTTATCAATGTCATCGCCGGCGTGGTCTTTATAGTTGTCAGCGATAAATTGTTGCAAGTGGTGTAAATTATTGATGAGGTACACGTAAATGGGATGCTATTACTGTTGCTCTAGATGTACGAATGCACATACCCGGGGAGCTGGCGTTCATTAATCATCTGGCATTGCGTGCCGGCAAAACGCGCCATGGGTCCTCATCGATTTACCGCAGAAAAACATGTGATTATTATGGAATTGCGCCCGCTCAATATATTACAGTTGAGTATATGCATACGGGGTCAGTTGAATCAATTTAGATTCCGTGAGTGTGAGTAATTTACAAAATTTCGATGTAGTAATTGGAAGCTACGGATTTTATTCTAAAATTTAGTCCGATATACGCTGCACCATAATTAAGGTTAGCTATCTTCCATAAATTACTTAGGGCAGATATTTTTTTATGCTTAAGCGAATTGGTGCGAACTCATTGCTCAAATGTATTGATAAAACGTAAGATGACATTATTCGCCATCCTTTAATCATATGTTTTGGATAATCAGCTGGCGCACGGCGATCAATATTCGTCGTGCGCCTACCTGTTGCTGTGCCTGAGCACACGACTCTCGGTTGAGCCGAGGATGGCCGAAGCAGGGTTTCGCGGAGCCGAGGCTGTGCCTCGTTGGCACGCCGTGTCGAGCGAGAGGATGTCTCTCTCACTTGACTTCGGTTTCGCTCACTGGCTATCTCGCTCAACTGACTTCAGCGCCCAACGGCACTTTCAGATCAGGCAGCCATATTGCAAATTTTGACACTTTCGCAACAGCATCGAGGAATAGCACACACAGCGCACTTTTTGGACCTTTCTCGTTGGCTTCTATCTCTGGATTCACTCATCACTAGCTCTCAACAGGACTCAAAATCAGGTATGAGTACATTGTTATAATTTACCGTAAATTCAATGGCAATAAGGAGTTGGATGCTCATCGGTACATCAACATTTTTGGTCTCACTTTTTGGCGGCATTGCAGCACATGTCACGCCACGTTTTCTCTCAACATAATTTGCCGGTATAATTAATATAATTATGCAGGTGTACTATATTCACTGTACTTTTCCCCAGGCATCTGCCGGAAGAGTACAGCGACTATACACTGCTCAATTTGTGCATCCTCATTATGTGTTGTATTGTGCTACGCAGTGCTGCCTGCGTAGCTAGTCTCATGCGTGTAGAGCACTCAAGCAATTTCAATTGCAAGTGCTCTCATTTGTTCACTGCAACCTCTCTTCATTAAGCTGCTGAGAGCTTGCTGTGAATTGTTACACCACCTTACGCACTCATTTATCTCATAGCGTGGCATGCTCCGCAGCACTGGCTGTGGTGCGTACACTGCTCTCAGCACATGCAGCACAATTAATATAACTGTGTGCTGCAACAGCTCAAATTAAATTCAGCCACATTAATAAAATTCAGTTGTTAATTCTCAGAATTTTGGTGCATTTATTCATATTATTTTGTATTCTTTCTAAATTTGGTCTCTCTTGTATTTATTTTCACTTTTATAATTTTTCTAATAGTCACAATTTAATTGTATTTGTGCGAAGGGTACAATAAACCACTTTCTCCAAATTCCATCGACAAGTCTGGTTTATTCTCACCCTGTCATCGAGTGAAGCTTCATTAGTTTCAATATATTTCAGATCTGTCAAACAACACCATCGGGCGGAATCTCAAACATTTTGGTCCTTCGAGCCGGATCTTCAACTCTCGCACAGGGTAGAACCAGGGTTTTCTACCTTCCGCACACATCCACTCTTCGGCTCATCTCGACTTTGGACTCTGCAAACCCACATCGCAGTATCCATCGCTTCTCACTGACTCACCGCCAGCGCTTCGATTTGGGTAAAGTAGACACTCTGCGGAGCATCTTCGTTCTTTTACTTGTTCGGCTCAAGGGGCTCACAATGTCCGAGGGTAGTCCTTCAGGCATCAGGGTGGCGCCTGGTGACCTTGAAGACAAAAAGACATTGTCGGCTCCGGATCCCGTCGCGGCTGGGAAGAAGACCCGATCACCGGCTCGCCTACCAGGCGATCTGGTGTCGAAGGTCCAATCGCAGCAGTGACGGGTGTCAGCTCTGCGGCCTATTTTAACCACAATTGAGGACCCGCGGCGCTCCGCCACTACATACCAACGCGTCCGCGTGTCCCTGTGATCGCTGTCGGGCTTGGGGGTACTTCATCGTGATGTGCCCTGAGTTCCGTCGGCTCACTGTGGCTGATCGGCGCAAGATGGCGGAGAAAGCGCGGCTGTACTATAACTGCCTCGGTCGACACAACGCATTGGTTTGCCGATCTACTCGGACGTGCAAGGAGTGGGCAGGGCGGAATAACATCACGCTGCATCCAGCAGAGTCCCCTACAACGACTGCCGATGCACAACCACACAATACACAGTCGTCAACACACTAGGGTGTTGACGCAGTCGTTCTCTCATAGATTCAACTCACAGACACAAGCTCAACATTATAAGCAACTGCACTCTCACACATTCACACATCGGTATTACCACACGCAAGCACTCATCAATTTCGATCACAGGGACGGTCGAAAGCACTCAACGCAGACACATGGCTCGGTTCAACTCACACTGTGTTTACATACTCCAGGGAGAAAGTCACGGTACTGGCTCACATTCACAAAACGGTTACAACTCTCTTGCCATCTTTTGAGTCACCAGCTCGTACATGGCCTTACATAGTGAAGCTGAAGCTGGCGGACCCTGACTTTCTCACACCACAACCAATCGATATCATGGTTGGAGCAGATATTTATGGACTGGTTATCAAACCCAATATTCTCAAGGGCACATCATCTGCGCCTGTTGCACAATTATCGATATTCGGGTGGCTCATCATTGGACCATCTAACTCATGTCAATCTGACGCACTCACTGTTCTTCATGCTGCCATGCAACATGATGATCAGAAATTACAGAACGTGCTAACGAAATTTTGGATTCACGAAGAGCCACCAAAGGACAAAGTTGATCAACTCACACCAGAGGTGCAGGCATGCGAGGATCAGTTTCGCAACACGCATCAGTGTGTTACTACAGGCCGATACATCATTCGGCTTTCTCTCACATTTTTTCCTGTAAACCCTGAAACTCAGACTCAAAAGTACATCGCTGTCTGCAGCACATTAAACGCAAAATCTCAAAGGATGTTGAATACTGTCAGCTCTACTCACAATTCATGGTCGAATACGAACAACTTGGTCACATGGTGAAGGCTTCGAAATCATCTACAAGTGAAATTCAATACTATCTGCCTCACCACGGTGTGCTGAGACCAGACAGTATTTCCACCAAATTAAGGGTGGTATTCAATGGTTCTAGCTCAACATCTTCTGGAAAGTCTCTGAATGACATCATGCACACTGGACCTAATTTGTTGCTCAATATTTCGGACGTTCTCATCTGGATCCGTCATCACAGACACATCTTTGCCACGGACGTTACCAAGATGTATCGTCAAATTCAAGTTCACCCTGACGATTGGAATCTTCAGCGAATTTTGTGGATTGATGCTCAACTCAACCCTGTGCCGTACAAATTAACAACCGTGACACATAATACAACAGCCTCTACAGGCGGATTCAACTCATCAACTTATTGAAATAGCTCAACAACTCAAGGACTTGTGCATGGCGGGCGGTTTTCCACTCGCCAAGTGGCACTCGTCGAACCTCAAGGTGCTTGCTAATATCTCATCACCACCGTCAATCTCAGCTATCTCAACGGACGACTGCGAGATAAATTTCTTGGCTTGACTTGGCTTCTTCATTAGGACAAGTTCACATTCTCTTCACGGTTCAACTCAGCTCAGGAAATTTTCACAAACACCTCGTTTTCTCCGAGGTGGCTCAACTCTTTGCTCCAATCGGTTTCGTCTCACCAGTTGTGATAAGAGCCAAAATACTCTTGTAAGAGCTTTGGCTTCACAAGGTCAACTGGGATGGTCCACTGCCATCCCAGGTCTCAACACGAAGGATTGCAATTAGAGAAGATCTCACTTGTCTGCAGACTCTCAATTCCTCGGTGGTTCAACACATGGAGCAACTCAACAGTGGAATTGCATGGTTTCTCTGATGCATCTCAACTAGCCATGGCTGCAGTGATTTACATCACTGTCAACTCAACTTCCACAGGAAAGGTGGCTTCACTTGTTTGTTCAAAAACGCGCGTGGCACCACTCAAGAAGCTCACCATACCAAGGCTTGAACTGACTGCAGCTTCGTTGTTAGCTAAGCTGGTTTCATACGTTCAAGCCACACTCAAGGTTAAAATCTCATCTGCTCACCTGTGGACGGACTCATCAGTAACTCTCACCTGGATCAAAGCGCATCCTGCTCGGTGGAAAAACTACGTCCGAAACCGAGTATCTCAGATACAAGGACTCACACCCAATGCTCAGTGGCGTCACGTCTCAGGCTCAAGCAATCCTGCAGATTGGGTTTCGCGGGGTATCTCTACAGCTCAATTGGCCTCTCATCAGTTGTGGTGGTCGGGTCCACCGTGGATGGTAAAACCTATTGAATTTTGGCCGAAAACCTCAACTGATTCTGAGGATTTGCACAATATGGAAGCCCGGCCGGGGTTAGCTCTGCTCGCGGCAACTGTGACGCCAGAGTACCATTGGGAACTCATTTATCGCTGTTCCTCACTCACAAAATTGTGTCATCTCACCTCATTTTATGTCAGAGTAGTGGCCAGAATGAGGAAGAGGTTAGAGTCAGCAGGAAATGCTCCTCTCACAGCAGAAGAGATAGCTGCAGCAAATGTTTTTTTGGACACGAGCAACACAAGCCGTATTCTTCAAACACGAGTTACAAGTACTGCAGTTAGGCTCTTCTCTTCCTTCCTCTCACCCTTTCAGTCGACTAACAGCTTTCATCGACCAAGAGGGTGTACTCAGAATAGGAGGTCGCCTTGCTCAATCAGCACTCACATATAAAGGAAGACATCCTGCCATTCTACCTCGTCACTCTCGATTCTCAACTCTCATTATTGATTAAGCTCACGTGCGGACTCTGCACGGAGGCACTCAGCTCACATTAGTCTAAATAAGGCTAACACATTGGATCGTCGGCGGAAGAGCTCCTGTAAAATCTCACATTTTACATTGCGTTGTGTGTGCTCAGCAGAGGGGAGTTCGGGCTCAGCAATTAATGGGTCAGCTTCCTCTGGCACGAGTTACACCAACACGCGCATTCGCTCACACAGGAGTTAACTACGCCGGTCCTTTCACACTCAAAACTTGGAAGGGGCGAGGAAGTAAAACACACAAAGGCTGGATCTGTGTTTTTGTGTGCCTCACCACTTCAGCTCTACATCTCGAAGTCGTCAGTGACTACTCAGCTGATTGCTTCCTCTCAGTGTTCAGGCGTTTCTCAGCTCGGCGTGGCATTCCTCACACTCTATATTCTGACTGTGGCACGAATGTCATTGGTGCTCATAAATCCATACGTCAGATGTTCAGGAAGGCCTCTCAAGAACATCAAATCATTGCTTCTTTTCTCGCAAATCAGCACATTGCGTGGAGGTTCAATCCACCTGCGGCACCACACATGGGTGGAAAATGGGAAGCAGCTGTAAAATCTGTTAAATTTCATCTGCGGCGAACGGTGGGTGATACAGCACTCACGTTCGAAGAACTCGCAACGCTGCTGGCCCAGATCGAGGCTATACTCAACTCAAGACATCTGGAACCACTCAGCGATGATCCTGATGACTCATCAGCACTCATGCCTGGACACTTTCTCATCGGTGAAGCTCTTACCACGGTTGTTACGTCCAAGTAACATGAGAAATTGCCCTGTTTTAGAACTTAGCTACGGCTAATGAGTCTGGGATACGGACTCGGTGATTTGATCGTTAAAGATTTGAATTTACGAAGGGGTTTGAGAATGACAGAGAAAATATAAATGGTGAGTTCCTGTTTGACAACCAGGAGTTCGAATGAAAGGAAAAGAGGTGTTCGCGGTGGTCCGCGCAACACCCTTATTTTGGGGGAGGATAGGAATTCGCGCTGGTCCGCGCAATTCCCTGGTTAAATTGAGAGGAAATAGAGTTCGCGGTGGTCCGCGCAACACTATCGTAAGAGAGGAAAAATAGCGTTCGCGGTGGTCCGCGCAACACTATCGTAAGGAAGGAAAAAAATAGCGTTCGCGGTGGTCCGCGCAACACTATGGTAAAGGAAGAATTTAGAATTCGCGGTGGTCCGCGCAATTCTATTGGAGAGATGGAAGTTAGAGTCCGCGGTGGTCCGCGCGACACTGTAGTGAAAGGGAGAGAAGGTGGTTAGAGTTCGCGGCGGTCCGCGCAACTCTAGATAATTTCGAAGACTGAATTTAAACTTACTCTTCACTAGAGATTCGAAAAATAACGGAGAGCTGAACACGGTTTCAGCTTGTTCCGGTGTCGTTTGAATATTTTGCAAGAACTGATTTTTAGAGCACAATTTCGCTCTTTTTATACTAGTATTTATGCTATCCTTGTCTAAAATTAGGGGTTGGAGAGGGCAAGTTCTTTGGCATCTCATTGGCTTGAACTTACCGTCTTCCCTTTCCTAATTTTCCAGATAGTTGGGGAGAATAGCTCTTATCTCTATACGTTCAAAGTCCATGTCATCCGCCTTCCGTTAGCTCTAGCGCCAGGGCCACCACTCAGGGTGTGCTCTGGTGCCCGAAGGGTAGTCGGATACTAGGCGCAGTGTGGTGGAGTTACGGGGACGTAACACCTCCCTTCTGAGATCAAATGTCGGGTTATAAGTGTATTCGACATTTGAAATTTGAAAGAATGGAATGAAGCTCTTAAATGTAGCTTAAATTAAGTGATAAATGCGATAAGATTCTATATAATTATAGTCGTGATCAAAATAGTAATCCCGATCGTGCTAACATGATGCTTGTTGTTGAGGTTGATGTCAGCCCTTTAAGGAGAATGGACCGGCAGAAGAGTGTCCTGGAGTTGTTATGGCTGCCGGCTGTTTTTGGCCCCGCTTCGCTTCAACTTGAGGGGTGGTTATATGTATTGCCAAGAGTTCGTGGTCTTCGTTTGGTCCCGTTGCTGGTTCCGGTGGTTCATTTAAATTCCTTTTTAAATGGAGTAGAAGGTGCGTTACGGAATCCCAGATTGCTCCGATAAGGAATAGCGACCATCCGTATACAGTATGAAGTGCATAACCGTGGATGATCGTGTCTACGATGAGTTTTATTATTCGGATTAGAAGTATGATCCCGATGAGGCCAGCGCTTGCGGTACCAAAGAACATGAATCGACTCCACATGTTGTCCCAAACAGAGTCGACGAGATTCTTTAGCCCATCTGTTCCCAGCATTTTTGAAAATGCGAGGTCTTGGTTGCCAATGGGTTGGCCAGTGATGCCTCGCGCAATTGTGTTAAGCACTGCTGGTTTCTCCACTGGGAACATAATGTGATCTCTGAGCTTCTCGAGATCTTCTTGATTATAGATGCCGCTGGTTGCCAAGGATGCTGGACTAGTATATGTCCATGTTGGTTTGGTCATCGGCTTGATGATAGTTGGTGGTAGACTTTGGACTGGTCCTGGTAGGAGTTTGTACCAGGCGTCTCCCAAAAGATATTCAGATGGTAACAAAACGTCACACGTAATTTCTATGCCTGTTTGCATGATGATGTGAGTACGTGGTGACAGAAATAGGTTCTGGTTACCTCTGGAGATCGGGAGCTCGTGGTAGCAATTTTCGGTTCTCCGTACCTTCACGTCTACTGGAATGCACTTGATGATGTGGGCGACTTCTCCGGCAATTACTGCCATGTATCCAGGTCCCTTCATGAGATGATAGGCGAATTCATCAGGGGATTGTGTTGCGATGATGAGGGCGTTCTTCAACACTTGCTGCTCCAGATTGCATCGTTGTGTCAGCACGTCGAGGTACAACTGATTTATTTGATTTCGAATGTGTTTTTCGACGAATACAAATTTAGAGTTTACATAGGCGAATATGTCTAAATTTTCTACAGCTATTGGTTTTGGTTTAGCGAAAGTTTCTCCCCTTCTGGTTTCAAATATTAGTAATTTCGGATGTTCTGTGCGTATTAACGTGTAACTGCATAGTGGTTGTTCAGATTTCTTAGTTAATGCGAATGTTATGTCTTGAGTTGAAAGTGTGTAGACTGTTTGAGTGTAGCTATGTCCGACATCTTTAATTTTCTTTGCCATTTCTTCATACAGTACATCGTACTGATTGAATTTGCAATTATCTGAGGGAAGAGAATTCCAAAAAGTTTGTCCACCCTCAAGGTCTACACAATCTTGATTTGTTAATAGGCACGTCATTCCTGATCTTAGATTTATGTGATTAGTATTTAGATTTACTGCTGCATAATATTCTACGAGAGTGATTTTTACAGATGCTTGTACTACTACATCGTCCCAGCTTCCATAAGGGTCTGAGTATTGCGCACCATAACAAGTCCCGTCATTCTTAATCGAGCCTGCTAAGGATATGCTTCGTGTTGCGGTTTGATTTTTACGTAGTTCAGTTATCAGAGAGTTTCCAATTTTTAAAATGCCTGTTAAATGCATCTGCTCACATGCGTCTCGATTTACATCTGCTAGATATTCTAATTGTCCGTGTGCTACTACTGAGATGTGCGAGCTCATACCGCAGTGGTATATCACTCGATGGATTTCTACTTCACATTGGATAACTTTATTGTTGATAAATTCGTTCAGTTGTAGCACTTGAATATACACGGGAGTCGCTACTATCTCTGGTCTCTTTATATCGCAGTCACCTACGTCGATTAGAGATAGTGTGGTTATATTCAGTTTCGATGATCCGCAATCGTATCCGATTATTCCCATTGTACCTGCTACCGCACCTAGCAGTATCAGGAAGGTCAATGTTCCCTTGATCATGCTGCAACACGATTTGAATATTCAATTTTCTTTCTTCTATTATATTTGTTTAATTATTTATTTATTTATTTGTTTGTTTATTTTGTTATTTATTGTTTAGTTAAGCTGGAAAAGAAAAATATACATATATAAATTGAATTTACTGCTCCGTCGTTTTCGTTGTTGAAATGTAAGAATATTTCAGTCTGTTTATGTTGACAACACGAGGTTTCCGCTTTATTTGGATTTTGACATTCCCTTTTGGAAGTATTTCTAAAACCTCGTGAGGTCCAGTATAATGATCTTCCAATTTTCCTGGCTTAGGCCCCTTTAGTAAAAAGACGAACTCACCGACCCTAAGTGTCTGAGGATTAATTTTTCTGTCATAGATTTCTTTAGATTTGATTTTTGCATTCATTAAATTACCTCGCGCTAAAACTTGGAGTTTGTATAGGCGAGTTACTAATTTAGTAAGATAATCGTCGTATGTGTTTTCTTCTTCATTCGTTATCGGATCGCTCGATGGAAGTCTTGCTAGTCTACCGAATACTAGTTCGAATGGTGTATGTCGAGTACCTTCGTGAGTACTTGTATTATATGAAAAGGTTGCCAATTCTAACCAATCGTCCCATTCTTGATCTTGGTTTGCAAATTGTTTAAGATATTCTCCTAATACATGATGAGATCTTTCAATGGATCCGTTTGACTGGGGATGAAATGCTGTTGTTTTATATTGTTGAATTTTGAATCGTTTGGCTAAACTCTTTAATACCTTGCTGAGGAAATTGCTACCTTGGTCTGTTAGAACAGATCTCGGAGCGCCGAAAGTGCAAATAAATCTTTTTACTAAAGCATTACTTATAGTCGTTGCTGTTGCATCCTGCAGTGGAATTGCTAACGTGTATTTTGTCAACAGGTCTTGAATAGTTAGTATATAAACATTCTCGTCTTTGGTTTTAGCTAAAGGACCTACGATATCCATTGCAACCTTATCGAAAGCTACACCGGGCGTATCCGTTATGATCATCGGGTTTCGCTTTTTAACTCTAACTAATTTTTTTAGTTGGCACCCTAAACAATTCCTAACGAATGCCTGTATGTCCTTTTTTATATTTTCCCGACAATAACGGTGCCTGATTCTACTGAATGTTTTTGATACCCCCTTGTTTCCTCCGAGTGCTAAACAATGTAATTCTTTAATAATCTCGCTTCGTTTAGACTGTTCGACGTATTGAACTACACCTGTATAGATTATTATCTTTGTAAGTGTCGATTGACCTAGAGAGTGTAGGTAACTTCTAATTATCTTCCAATCTATTGATTCTACTTCATTTGTTGTTGCTATGCTGATTGTTTTTAATTGTAATTTATTAGCTAGTTCGCCGAGACTACACAATGATTTTTCTATATCTGATACTACAGCTGAGAGGCCTTCTTCAAATCGCCGTATCGGTAACGCTATATGGATTTTACTGCCGTATTCTTTCATCTGCGCCTTTCCCGGCTGTAAGTCATTAAACCTTGGTAGTTCGTTGCGTGTTTGGAGTTGAGTTGAGCCTATATCACATGGTTCTCCAGAGGTGTAGATAAAATACGTATAATTGTCCTTCCTCATGAACAGTTGGTCTCTGGATTCGAATACATTTCGAGGATCCGGTGTGGTTCCCTGTTCCCTTCTCTTTTCTGGTTCTGAGGTTGATTCCTCGATCTCGCTATCGCTGCTCGATGAGTCTGTATCGGTAGGTTGGTTTGTAATTGCGTCAGCTTCTTCGTGTTTGGTCTGTTTAGGCCGCTTAGGTTTGTTTTTACGTTTACCGATGCTTTCATTCTCTTGGGTTGGTTCAATTTGCGATATTTGTTTGTCGAGTTCATCTCTTAACCTTTGAGGTTCTCGTTTATTTCGTTGACTTCTTCTTAAGGGTTGTTCGTTATTACTCCTTGATTCTGGGTTTTGATGGATCTCCGCTTGGATTGTAATCTGATTTGGTCGTTATTTATTAGCCCCTGATTCCGGTTCTTTCGTCGATTGTCTATTACCTTGAACGGTATGGACATTCTGTGGTTCGACAGGGTTTCTGGATAGAGCGTCTGCATTTACATTTATTTTCCCTGCCTTATAGACGACATCGAAATCGTACAGGCCTAATTTTAGTCTCCATTTTGATACTCGTGAGGCTGGATCCTGTGAGTTTTTAAACCATACGAGAGGTTTGTGGTCTGTGACGACCGTGAATTTGCGTCCATATATATATGGATGGAGTTGTTTGACCGCGTAGACGATTGCCAAAGCTTCCTTTTCGTATGTTTCGTATCGTTTCTCCGCGTCGTTCAAGGTTCGAGAGATGTATGCGATGGGTAAATCCTTTCCGATTTCCCCTTGAGATAGGATACCCCCGATGGCGTATCCTGAAGCGTCCGTCGTGACGAGAAAAGGTCGAGTGAAGTCTGGATGTTGAAGTATAGGTTCTTTGCAGAGAGCATCCTTCAAATATTGAAAAACTAACTGTTCCCTGCTTCCCCATGAAAATGTTGTATCCTTTTTTAACAAATCTGTGAGAGGTTTAGCGATTTTCGCGAATCCCTTAATGAAACGTCGATAGTATCCGGTTAAACCCAAAAATTGCCTTACTCCCTTAACGTTTCGGGGGGCCGGATAACCTTTTACTGCTTCGATTTTCCTTGGATCAAGCTTAATTCCGTTTTCTGTTATTAAATGTCCCAAGTATGCGACTTCCTTTCGTAGAAATTCACATTTGTCGGGCTGTAGCTTTAGATTAGCCTCCTTGAGGCGGGATATTAGCTTCCTATACTTGATTTCGTGTTCCCGAAGCGACGATGCGTATATTACAATGTCATCTAAGTAGACGAAAAGTTCCGCGCCTTGCAAACCACATAATACGCGGTCCATTAGTCTCTGGAACGTCGCTGGAGCATTTTTCAAACCAAATGGCATTCGAGAAAATTCATAATGGCCAAATGGCGTAGAGAAAGCTGTTTTATGTGCATCTTTTGGATTTAGATTTATTTGATGGAAACCTGATGCGAGTTCGAAAACCGAGAAGTATTTCGCTCCTCCGAGTTGGTCTAAAATATCGATTATATTTGGGAGGGGATATGAATCTCCGATTGTTTTTTCGTTCAGCATTCGAAAGTCTAACACCATTCTCCATCGTTTATTACCGTGGCGGTCTGGTTTTTTTGGAACAATCCACACTGGACTGTTATAAGGAGATTGTGAAGTTTTAACTATTCCTTCGTTATAAAGTTCTTTCACTTGTCGCGTTATTTCGTCTTTGTGAATTGGGGGATACCGATATTGTCGTGTATTAATCGGGTGATCGTCAATTGTGGTAATAGCATGTTCCATCTTGGTAGTCGCACCCAATTTATCTCCCGGGATGTGATATTGGTCCGAACTTTCTTCGAGTAACTTGTTTATACTTTCGCGTTCTTCTGAATTTAGGTGATTGAGACGGAGTAGTTCCTTTATTTTTTCTATTTGATTCTTTTTCTCTTCTTTTAATGACGCAATTGTTATGCAACTAACGTCGGGTTTGGTGGATGTTGTTGATTTATTAGATTTAGAGGGTTCGACGACATCGATGGTTGCCTTACTTCCTTGATTTGATTTTTTATTTGACGCGGTTGTCGGGCAATTCGCGTTGGATTTAGAAGATTTTGTGGAATTAGAAGGTTCGCTAATTTCACTGATTGTCTTACTTCCTTGATTTGATTTTTTATTTGACGCGGTTGTCGTGCAATTCGCGTCGGATTTAGAAGATTTTGTGGAATTAGAAGGTTCGACAATTTCACTGATTGTCTTACTTCCTTGATTTGATTTTTTATTTGACGTGGTGTCGTGCAATTCGCGTCGGATGTAGAAGATTTTGTGGAATTAGAAGTTGTGTTTTTAGATTTTTCTTCGAATTCTTGTAATGTCAGAGTTGGCACTATTATTTCGATTTCCTCTTCCCTGGTATTGTATACTTGGGTATACGCGATACCTTGCTGGTTCGTAACTAGAGCTTTACCGAAATAAATGCCATCTCCGATTTTAATGCGAGGGAGGTAACCTTCAGAGATTTCTTCGTTTTTTATTCTGACATAGAAGGTTGAAGCTGATCGCGCTGGAATTATTACCGTTTCCGGGCTAGTGAAGTTAATACGCCTGTCCCTCCAATATAAACAGTGTCCCTTATAATCGATCGTTGCCTTAAATCTCTGGTAGAACTCGTTTCCCAGTATTCCAGCCTGTTCGATGGGGAAATCCTCTTTAACTATGTGGAATACGACTGAACATCCTAAGATGTTTACAGAGAGTGACCCTAAGGTATCTACTGGATTCGTCGTTATTCCGTGTAGCTCGAGAATATCCGTTGCATCTACTATGGCACCTGGTTTGACCGATTTTTCTTTTATGAGGTTTGGCTCGGATCCCGTGTCAACTAATAAAGTTGTTGGTGGGTGTAAAGTTGAGGACTCTATCATAATTGTCGGAGGACGACAGCGCCGTTTTAAATTAACATTAGCTAGTCGGACTCGTCTCCTGGCTGCGTTTCGCTTATCACCAGAGCCTTGCGAAAGGCTGCTTTTGTTTGTGTCTCCGGATGAGCCCCGGTTATCGGGAGACTGTTGGAGTTTCCCTGCGCCTTCTGTTTGTTTATATATTCCCGTCTTCTACATTCGTCGATAGTGTGCCCGTCGCGTTTACAATACCGGCACGATTTTTGGGTCTGTTTCGCGGGTTGTATACAGCTTGAGTGGGTGGCCGACCCTTATCTTGAGAGGGCCCAGCCGCTTGGTTCCTAAACCAACACGTGTCCGCCGCGTGGCCCGTTCGGTTACAAATTTGGCAGATTACTATGTTTTTCTGTATTGCTGCTAGAGTTTCCTTACGTGGCGCTGGTTTATCTACGCGTTTGGAATTTCTTAACTCGTTTATGGCCTTCTGCTTTCTATCTACTTTAATAGCGTCCTTCCCGGCGGCGGTCAATGTTGCATAAGTGGGCTTCATTCTTATTTGTATTTCGGGTTTAAGCCCGTCAAGAAAACTTTCTATGCATTCGCTCTCCGTGGCGGTCCTATCTGCGTCGCTTATTTCTTCGTTGTTATTGCTTTTATGTGCTTCGATTATATGATTTCCGATTTCGCGTACCCGATTTATATATTTAATTATATCCTCGTTTTCTAACTGTACTAACGTCCCGAGTTCTCGTCGTACCTGATTTACTGATTTTGCGGGAGAATATAATTCTTTTAAATATTTGGTTAATTCATTTAAAGTATTAAATTTAACTCCTTGTATCGATCTTTTTGCTTCTCCTTTTGTTCTACATTTGAGGGAAGCATAACTAGAGCTTCCTCACAGCTTTCAATAAATTGGTATATGGGAATATTTGTCCCGTCGAATCTAACAACAACTTCGACTGCATCCTTAAGGGATACCGTTTGTGAAGTTCCTATAGGCATGTCTACTTCTTGTGTTGTGCCTTCGTTGGATGTTGTGGATAGATTGTCGTCGCTGTTATTTTCTTGTGTAGGTAAAGGTAGAGGATTTAGATTAGAGGCACTCGACGGGTTGTCAACAGTTCGAATTACAGGATTGGTTTCACCCTTTTGCGGTGAATGCTCAATTGGCATGATTTGACCAAATTACCGTTAGTATCCCACCGCTGTCACCAAAAAGGTATGTTACGTCCAAGTGACATGAGAAATTGCCCTGTTTTAGACCTTAGCTACGGCTAATTAGTCTGGGATACGGGCTCGGTGATTTGATCGTTAAAGATTTGAATTTACGAAGGGGTTTGAGAATGATAAAGAAAATGTAAATGGTGAGTTCCTGTTTGACAACCGGGAGTTCGAATGAAAGGAAAAGAGGTATTCGCGGTGGTCCGCGCAACACCCTTATTTTGGGGGAGGATAGGAATTCGCGGTGGTCCGCGCAATTCCCTGGTTAAATTGAGAGGAAATAGAGTTCGCGATGGTCCGCGCAACACTATCGTAAGGAAGGAAAAAAATAGCGTTCGCGGTGGTCCGCGCAACACTATGGTAAAGGAAGAATTTAGAATTCGCGGTGGTCCGCGCAATTCTATTGGAGAGATGGAAGTGAGAGTCCGCGGTGGTCCGCGCGACACTATAGTGAAAGGGAGAGAAGGTGGTTAGAGTTCGCGGCGGTCCGCGCAACTCTAGATAATTTCGAAGACTGAATTTAAACTTACTCTTTACTAGAGATTCGAAAAATAACGAAGAGCTGTACACGGTTTCAGCTTGTTCCGGTGTCGTTTGAATATTTTACAAGAACTGATTTTTAGAGCACAATTTCGCTCTTTTTATACTAGTGTTTATGCTATCCTTGTCTAAAATTAGGGGTTGGAGAGGGCAAGTTCTTTGGCATCTCATTGGCTTGAACTTACCGTCTTCCCTTTCCTAATTTTCCAGATAGTTGGGGAGAATAGCTCTTATCTCTATACGTTCAAGGTCCATGTCATCCGCCTTTCGTTAGCTCTAGCGCCAGGGCCACCACTCAGGGTGTGCTCTGGTGCCCGAAGGGTAGTCGGATGCTAGGCGCAGTGTGGTGGAGTTACGGGGACGTAACACGGTCCCAGAGCCAACGCTAGACGATTTATCACTCTCACAGCTCTCAAGGTGGCAATTGTTGCAGCAAAAGGTACAACAATTTTGGCGACAATGGTCCGCTCATTATCTACAGCGGCAGCAGTCCATATCAAAGTGGCATCACTCCAATAATAACATGAAGGTTGGTTCTTTGGTTCTGCTCACGGATGAGCGCTTTCCACCGTGCAAGTGGCCACTTGCACGAGTCACGGCGTTGCATCCGGGTAAAGACGGGCTCACCAGGGTGGTGACACTTCGAACTGCTACGACCACGCTCACCAGGCCGATCTCAAAACTGGCTGTGCTGCCTGTCTCTTCCGACTCACAAAACCATGACTAATCATCAACCCCGCTGCTGATGGCAGGCGGGAAATGTTGGATAATCAGCTGGCGCACGGCGATCGATATTCGTCATGCGCCTACCTGTTGCTGTGCCTGAGCACACGACTCTCGGTTGAGCCGAGGATGGACGAAGCAGGGCTTCGCGGAACCGAGGCTGTGCCTCGTTGGCACGCCGCGTCGAGCGAGAGGATGTCTCTCTCGCTTGACTTCGGTTTCGCTCACTGGCTATCTCGCTTAACTGACTTCAGCGCCCAACGGCACTTTCAGATCAGGGAGCCATATTGCAAATTCTGACACTTTCGCAACAGCATCGAGGAACAGCACACACAGCGCACTTTTTGGACCTTTCTCGTTGGCTTCTCCCTCTGGATTCACTCATCACTAGCTCTCAACAGGACTCAAAATCAGGTATAAGTACATTGTTATAATTTACCGTAAATTCAATGGCAATGAGGAGTTGGATGCTCATCGGTACATCAACATTTTTGGTCTCACTTTTTGGCGGCATTGCAGCACATGTCACGCCACGTTTTCTCTCAACATAATTTGCCGGTATAATTAATATAATTATGCAGGTGTACTATATTCACTGTACTTTTTCCAAGGACATCTGCTGGAAGAGTACAGCGACTATACACTGCTCAATTTGTGCATCCTCATTATGTGTTGTATTGTGCTACGCAGTGCTGCCTGCGTAGCTAGTCTCATGCGTGTAGAGCACTCAAGCAATTTCAATTGCAAGTGCTCTTATTTGTTCACTGCAACCTCTCTTCATTAAGCTGCTGAGAGCTTGCTGTGAATTGTTACACCACCTTACGCACTCATTTATCTCATAGCGTGGCATGCTCCGCAGCACTGGCTGTGGTGCGTACACTGCTCTCAGTGCATGCAGCACAATTAATATAACTGTGTGCTGCAACAGCTCAAATTAAATTCAGCCAAATTAATTAAATTCAGTTGTTAATTCTCAGATTTTTGGTGCATTTATTCATATTATTTTGTATTCTTTCTAAATTTGGTCTCTCTCGTATTTATTTTCACTTTTATAATTTTTCTAATAGTCACAATTTAATTGTATTTGTGCGAAGGGTACAATAAACCACTTTCTCCAAATTCCATCGACAAGTCTGGTTTATTCTCACCCTGTCATCGAGTGAAGCTTCATTAGTTTCAATATATTTCAGATCTGTCAAACAACGCCATCGGACGGAATCTCAAACAATATGCTATGATGCAACTTACTTTTATTTTTATTTTATCCACGGGAGATCTTGAACAGAATGACAGTATTCATTTTTAATAGTTTTCCCTTCAACGGTGAGTAGAGATATTGATATCATTACATTGCCATGTGCAGCCATGTATAGTAAGAACAGTTCAGACCACATAAAACAATACGGCTTACTTTAAAGCAATAGGTAGAAATCAGCGAATCATGGTTTTGTGTAAATTCATGCTTAGCTGTTATAACAAATGATCAATTCCTAATTATTACAATGACTTATTTCTCAGTATTTCTGACTTATTACTCTGGCTTTGTGCTTGTGAACTATCATTATACAAGCATTTTATGGCATGCAGTGTGCAGTGAACAGTCTTCTATGCAAGACTCTTTTGTAGTTGCACACTGCGACAACACTTACATTAGTGATATTTTCGGAGACTCTTTTTCTGTTTGTACACTGCGACAACACTTGGAGAGATCTTTTAAGACTTTTACCATTTGTACATGGTGACAACAATTAAATCAATCTTCCGAGATTCTTTTGTAGTTTGTACACTGTGACCAATTGTTGCAGTTTGAGGAAGGAACAAAGGTCCACAAAAAAAATTTAACGTGAGCACATAAATTCATAAAATAACAATGCTAGTGTATTAAAAAAATGATTAATTAAATACAACGATAAGGAAAAATATAATTCAAATTAGAATAAAAAAAGATAGCCAACCTCGACAATATGGGGGGGGGGGGGGGGGGGGGGAATAATAACTCAGTTAACGCAAAATAATCTCGAATAAGAACGGAAAGTAGTCTCAAAATATGGAACTCAAATGATAACGGAAAATAATCTCAATTAATAACGAGAAATCATAACTCGAATAACGACGCAAAATAATTGAAGGAAGGAATATGTAAAATAAAGACTCGAATATTGGCACAAAATAATACAACTGAAGAGTCGCGCAGAATACAACTCGTATAATAAACATAAGGATGCGAGGAGTTCATGCACGACAGAAGTAAAACTTCTTGTTAATTAGTATTTTTTCACCCGGTGCAATTCTTAAATACTTCTCTTCATTCTACATAAATGTTAGTTGCTGGGCAGTGAGACAGTCTTCAATAGGGATATCTTCACTAATTTCATCAACTAAAATATGTTCGCCGTGTTTTCGAAAAAAGTTTTGCTAGTTTCTAGTTATTCTTCATGAACAATAACAACATATTTATACGAAGAGGTATGTTTTTGTGTCAAAGAATTTGCCGTTCTCGCGTGTTTTTGTAATAGTGGAGTAGGAACGAAATATCTAGAAAGAGAACGTGTAGCTGATGCCCAAAATTCATAAATTTAAATACGAATTGCTTTCGCATCCACCGTATTCTCCAGATTTGGCCCCCTCCGACTACTTTCTGTTTCCAAACCCGAAAAAATGGCTTGGCAAAAAAAGATTTGGTTCCAGAGATGGCCTCATTGCCGAAACAGAGACCTATTTTGAGGACCTTCCGAAATCGTATTATTCGGAGGGCATCAAAAAATTGGAAAATCGTTGGAATAAGTGTATCGAGCTAAAAGGAGATTATGTTGAGAAATAAAAAGGTTTTTGTCCAAAAAAACGCGATTTTCTTTACCCAGCAGACTATTTATTGATCGATCCTCGTATCTTGGATGGTTGATACCACCCAATAAATTTTATAAAAAACTCGCTGATAGAATAATTCTCATTGTTGAAAGAATTTATTTTCGTAAATTCACGACAATATCCTTTTTATTTTTTTATAATCATCATATGAACTTAGCTTTATATACGAGGGTCGATCAATAAATAGTCGGCTTAGTAAAGAAAGTCGCGTTATTTTAGACAAAAATCTTTTTATTTCTCAACATAATCTCCTTTTAGCTCGATACACTTATTCCAATGATTTTCCAATTTCTTGATGCCCTCCGAATAATATTATTTCGGAAGGTCCTCAAAATAGGTCTCTGTTTCGGCGATGAGGTCATCTCTGAAATCAAATCTTTTTCCGCCAAGCCATTTTTTCAGGTTTGGAAACAGAAAGTAGTTGGAGGGGGCCAAATCTGGAGAACACGGTGGATGCGAAAGTAATTCGTATTTAAATTCATGAATTTTGGCCATGGCAACTCGGCACGTGTGAACGCGTGCATTGTCTTGATGAAAGAGCACCTTTTTCCTCACCAAATGCGGACGTTTTTTCTTCAATTCGTCGTTGAATCGGGTCAGTACGGCTGCATTTTCGGCGGAAGGTAATCGATGTAGATTATGCCGCGTGCTTCCCAAAAAATTGTGGCCAGGACCTTACCGACCGATGGCACCGTCTTCGCCTTCTTCGGAGCACGTTCGGTTCGTGAAGTCCATTGTTTCGATTGTTTCTTTGTTTCTGGTGAATAGTCATGGATCCATGTTTCGTCCACGGTTACGAAACGACGCAAAAACTCAACAGGATCACGCTTATAGATCGCCAAACACGCCTTTGAATCAGCTACACGTTCTCTTTTATGGTCGACAGTGAGCAAACGCGGCACCTATCTTGCGGATAACTTTTTCATACCCAACTGATTACTCAGGATTGAAATCACTGAGCCATATGATATGCCTGTGGCCTCAGCAATCTCACGCACTTTTAGTCTCCGATCATTTAACACCATATCGTGGACTTTTTAAATTGTTTCTGGTATGATGACCTCATTTGGACGACCTGGACGTTCATCGTCAACAATGTTCGTACGACCGCGTTTAAATTCAGCTGTCCAATATTTAATGGTTGATAACGAAGGTGCAAGGTCCATATAAACTTCGTCTAGCTCCGCTTTGATTTCATTGTTCGTTTTCTTTTTCAAAAACAAAAATCGAATCACTGCACGATACTTAATTTTTTCTATTTTTGTAAAACCATAAAAGTTGTTTGTCTTTCGATGGCTGTCAAATGCAAACTAAACATCGCAGCGAGCTGAAACTTTGACAACAGTCATGTGAAGGATGGCACTACTAAACGTCGCTATTGATTTCTTTCCTCGACCAACAGATGGCGCAAGGCCGACTATTTATTGATTGACCCTCGTATATACCCTTACTCAACAAAAAGTCATTGTTTAAATAATTAATGTTAACCAAATAACAATATAAATCTCTTTTATTCTTCATTCAAAGGATTTGAACGAACATTGACGCTTTTTCTACTTATTAAAAAATGTAACGATTGTTTAAACGTTTAATTTCATATAAATTAACTTAAATACTTTTCTTTATGGGTTAAATGCATCGCTTGTTCTCTAACTTTGGTACAATTTTAGCTATCGAGTCGAAGCTTTTTACAAGAATACACCATCGGACCAGGTTGTTCGGTATTGAGTTTGACCAGAATCGATCGAAGCGTTCAGATTTTATTAAATCGTGAATTTTTGAAATTTTTTATATTACCTGCATCAAAAAGGCGAGTTTCAATGCCTGTTTAGCCAGTCGGAACGAGCCAATTTCAGACCGAAGCGATTCAGCGGGCAGAAAGTGGACTTTTCTGCCCACTACATTAGTTTCTAACTTCATTTCAGCCCTGTCGCATTTGTTTATTGTAAACCTCTGCATATTTAAGTCATTCTAACCATCAACTAATCTGATAGTTGTTATGTTTATGAAAAAAATAAATATAAAATGAGTTCTGATAAAAAAAGAAAGATGGATATTTCAAGTACACAGACACTCAAACTCCCAGTTTGAATACAGGTAATATGAAAAATATTATATGCTGCATGGGATAAGACACGATGGCAAAACTTCCGTTTAGGGGGCCCACCTCCGATCGCCTTCGGACCGAGTGTATTCGACGCGTTTTCGCACGGAGAACAACTTTTTCCTCTGACAAAATTGGCGGTCTCTTCGGCGAACAAAGATATTAAGCGTCAAAGGTGTCAAAAATCTACACATTTGTATACATAAAGACCGAAGGTAATTTGTATGTATTTGTATGTATTTGAAGGTAATGTTGCTTTTTTAGGTTCTTTAGGTTATTTAGGTTCTTTATGTTCTTTGTATCATGTTAAACTCTACATCACAAATCAGTATTGACTAACGATTCGACAATGTAGCTGTACGACGGTAGAGTGACAGTGCTACTGGCCTGCATATAGCAAGAAGCAACATTACCTTCATGTGACATTGATAGTATAAACATAACGTATATATGCCACAGCGAGAAAAACAACAGACGAAAAGTAACCACACGATCGCACACATATGCAGATACACACCATGAGTTTTTAACATGTTTAATATTGAATATCTTTGTTCGCCGGCGAGAGCGCCGATTTTGTTAAGGGAAAAAGTTGTTCCCCGTGCAAAAACGCGTCGAATACACTTGGTCCGAAGGCGATCGGAGGTGGGCCCCCTAAACGGAAGTTTTACCAACACGATTTCCGACTTCGTGTGATGTCAGCCGTCGCCTTTGGCAACTTCAGCCAACTTCACACTCACCTAAAATCGTCTTGTTTCACTCCTAGCCATACGAGATACTATTTCGAAAAAAAAAAAAATGTTTGCTCTAACTTTTGTAAACTTGAGTTCTAACTTTTGTAAACTTTCATCAATTAAATTACAACTTTGATGAATTTTATTGAAAATTTGAATACAACTTCCTCTATAAAGAAGCCATGACTGATAATCATTCCCCGTAGAACAGATTCTGTGGGTTGGCGAGAATCGCGAGGAAGCAATGTGCAAATTTCTGCAGGGAACATCGTTGCAAAAAAGTTCACCTGTCTCCTTATGATAGAATAAAATAGAAAAACCACAATGGCGACTGGGGTTGGACTTATGAGGAGCTATGTATTTCGTCGAAATGGTCGCTTTCTAGAGCACATACAGCCTTAGAATTGTCATATTATCTGAAAAAAATAATTCTTTTCCAGATAACGTCATTGTTGAAAATTACATGATTGTATTTATCCTGTAAAATAATATATGATATTATCGCCTTCGGTTGGATTTAATACTATTTTGAGGAATTTTGAAAAGTTTCAAACTTCTCTTGTATAAATGACACGTCAATGAAGTTCCTATATGGAAAGGATCAATAACTCCGGAGTTATTACGCGTGCGCAGTCAATTTAATTTCGAAAGGTCGGTGCTGACACGGTCGTGTCCAGTTTGCTAGTGAAAGCTTTAAACCGCATTTATTTTTACATTTCGAGCTCAACATATTTTAATGCAGGACTGGAATCCTGAGGGCTTCCAAACGTCTGATAAACACGTTGAATTTATTCTTACGTTTTTACCGTAATTATTCAGAATCTAAATTATTCCTATCCTAAACTCTTTACACTCTCCTGCTCTCCCGTTCTACAGGCTTTCCTGAGGATGCGAGCATGAATTCGCAGGTCTTGGCTTTCGGCGGGGGCGTCACTCAGCAGATTCCTGACGACGAGAAAACTGAAGACATGGACTACACTTCCACTAAGGTCAATGAGGTCGAGATTGACGTCCGGGTAAATGACCATATGAGAGAGTTACTCTGTGATCGACGCGGGCGTTTTCTCTTACGGGTGCGCTTTTGCTCCCATTCTGGCGCCGGTCCTTGAAACCTTGAAACCTTGAAACGAGTGTCTACGAAAATAAATGTCAACTCAACAGATTACACCGCCATCATTAATAATACGGCCGGAAATCTTAACCGAACGCGCTCAAAACCCTCACCCGAAACCCATACAGTCGCGAAAAAACTTGGCAACAATCGCTATCCGAATAACGCGGGGCATCCGTGCAGAGTTTTAATTTACCCAGACATTATCGTTCCATCTACTACTCCTCGGCTTTATGCCAGAAACACAACTAAGACACTCCTGACAAAATGTTTCAACCAGAACATCCTTAATTATTCTAGTTCAGATGAACACTAGCTTTCGCTTTACTGTCCTGCGCCACGACTGTGAATAGTCTGTTGTCCAGCTCGACCCTTTCGAGCGCTATTTCGTATATGGCAGTGCGCTGAGTGTATCTACGAGCGTGAGAGTGCATAATTTGACGTGAGTGTGTACCTTAATTTAGAGAGCGACAGAGGGAGGGGGTAACGTACTTACTGGCGCGGTTCTTTTCTTCACTTTCTATCTTTAATTTCGTTCTGTTCTCTTTGCTTCCGTGCAACATACGTGTATATGACCGTACAGGTGATCTGGTGCCTCTTACCAGCAAACTGAAAGAACCTGTCAGAACAGGTGCGAGCGATAGCATGCAGCATTCGCTTATCGGCCTCTCACGGTCTACCCGCAAAGAACATGTCGTTAATAATTGACGCTGCGTCCGCGGAAAGCGTATGTACCGCCTCTGCCTATAACACTACCTACCACCCTCAAGCTCTCGCGCGAAGCGGATACACGCTGCGATGGAAAGGGTTGCTGGTCTGCTTTCATATATCATGATTATTGCAGCACGAGGCTCAGAAATGGATGAGAAAAGTTTATTAAATAGATACGTGTGATGTAATTGGAAGATGGAATTGGCAATCATTACTTTGTTGTGTTCGTATTCATGTTATTCAGCTTAAGGGAGTGGTATGTGACCCTCTGATACTTCACACGTGCAGGTTTAACCTGAGCTATCGTAATTATGGAACCCTTAAGCGTAATTATCAGCCGCTTATTTGACAGAACGAAATGCATGGCATGTGAACATTTTTTTGTGAACTAATTTTGCGTAAAGTAATCTTCTTTGGGAGACGATTTAACCAGTAACCTTATAAGTAATTTCTTAATGTACAAAATATTCTTCCTATCATCGATCGGAGGTGTAATGCTAACAATAGAAGGGCATAAACGGCAAAAAGTAAAATTTTGCTATCAGGAGTACAAATTGAAAATGCGGGATTTTTTTCTATTTTTGAACGTTTATTCTGAAAAAATGGTAACAAATGAATTATTCAAAGTATTGTCCATCGCTAGCCACAACTTTTTCCCATCTTTCTGGCAATTTACGGATACCGTCGCGAAAAAATTCGGCCGGCTTGGCTGCTATCCAGTCATCGACCCATTTTTGGGCTTCTTCGTAAGAATGGAAGCGCTGGTCAGCTAGGCCATGTGTCATCGATCGGAAAAGGTGGTAATCGGAAGGAGCAATATCTGGGCTATACGGCGGGTGGGGTAAGACTTCCCATTTCAGCGTTTGTAGGTATGTTTTGACCGGCGCTGCAACATGTGGCCGAGCGTTGTCATGTTGCAAAATTACTTTGTCGTGTCTTTGCTCGTATTGTGGCCGTTTTTCTTTGAGTGCGCGGCTCAAACGCATCAATTGAGTTCGGTATAGTGCTCCTGTGATGGTTTCGTTCGATTTCAATAGCTCATAATACACCACACCCAGCTGGTCCCACCAAATACAGAGCATGAGCTTGGCGCCGTGAATATTTGGTTTGGCCGTCGATGATGATGCATGGCCGGGGTAACCATATGATTTTTTGCGCTTCGGGTTATCGTAATGGATCCACTTTTCATCACCAGTGACAATGCGATGCAAAAAACCCTTCCGTTTTTGCCGTTCGAGCAGCAGTTCGCATGCAAAAAAACGGCGCTCGACGTCTCTCGGCTTCAGCTCATACGGCACCCAATGTCCTTGCTTTTGGATCATTCCGAGGGCTTTTATACGATGGGAAATGGCTTGTTGTGTCACTCCCAATGAATCTGCGAGCTCTTGTTGAGTTTGACACGAGTCTTCATTGAGTATTGCCTCCAATTCAGCATTCTCAAACTTTTTCACTTGGCCCGGCCGCTCTTTGTCCTCAACGTCAAAATCACCACTTCTAAACCGCACAAACCATCTCTCGCACGTTGAAACCGATGGAACATGACTCGGATAAGCCTCGGAGACCAATCGATGTGCTTCAGCAGCACTTTTCTTCAAATTAAAGAAGTAAATTAAAACTTCCCGCAAATGCTGTTTTGTTGGCACGAAACTCGACATATTGAGAGCTCAAAAAAACTATGAATTTGACACTGCGACAAATTGACACATACTGAAAATTAAAGCTATAAGACGTAGCTTTGACATGAACATAGTCACAGTACTGCCTGATGCGTATAGCGTTAGTAACGCCATCTGTTATCAAACCCGCATTTTCAATTTGTACCCCTGATAGAAGAGAATATGCGCTGAGTTGCATTATAGAAAGTTTGAACTATAATGCTATAATGGTGTAACTATGATTAATCCCTATTAGACGTAAGGATCGATCAGTTTATGAAAACATATTGGGTCCATATTGCCAAAACGGCATAAAGGTCACTTGTTCCTTTTGTGTACATTTTTTTTCCTAAATATTATGTCAGATGCGAAATGGTTTGAAACGACGATAAAAACGGTTTAGAACAAATATTTAGCAATATAGATCTCGCTATTGTTGAGATATCAGACTCAAATTTGGTTCACGTATGGACTATTGATCAGGGCTTGAGAATGAGTTTGGCATGGGTCGGTCGAAATGGTTCCAATTTCATGGCATTTTCAATGTTTTGAAAAATATCCGTTCACACTCTAGCTCGCGGAAATTTAGAGATCTCGAGTTGGCATTTTCTACACAGATAGACTACTATTAAACAATATTTGCTATAGGATTTTACAAGAATCGATAGAGTAGTTTAAAGTTTCTGAGAATTTTAATTGTCCGAATTTTTATAAAAATGACTATCGAAGCAATATGCCACGAATCTCACTAATTTCTTGAAACATTGAAAAACAGTTGCTAAGTAGACATTGCTTTTTAAGAATATTTGATTGACTAACTTTTACAAATTTGGATCAGAGAAGCTAGTGTATACGGAATTGAAATAAGCTTGCGAAATAGAATCTTACATATTCCTTCTGTATCATTTTCTACCTTTTCACAAAGCTTTCTCTATGAGGAGGCCTAAATCGATCAACATACGTTTTCATAGAGGTTGCTTTGTGAAAAATTGAAATGATAATGTATGTTCTGAATGTAACCAGGTTTGTTTATATTCAAAACAACTCTGCTAATATACACATGATTCGTAAGAAACTAATATTAAAGTGAAACAGGTGTACCTTTGAGTTAAAACTCTTTCCAATTTACTCATATGACTAACCTTATGTATATTGCCAGTTATGATGCTTTATCTGATATTCCTGATTTAATTGGTCTCGCCCTTCCGGCAGTAAGCATCAGCTGGTTTTTCTACTTCTTTCGGCTCGTGGTGGTAGAAGGGCGTAAGCATAATGGTAATTACGCCCTTCCTTCTTGTTCTTCATATCACTTGAGGTGTAGTGCTTACGCCCCTTTGGCATTAAGCCATGCATATAAATGGTGTAATAACTACAGCTAGCTCGCTACAGATCACCTGGCGAGATATAAGTAAGCAATAAAAACACGTTGACATATACTGTTCTAAGTATAACAGAACAAGAACAGAATATCAGATAAATGCGGTTATGAGCGCAGTTTCTATCGCATTTTGAAACTGAAGTAATTCATTTCTTTGCTTTATTCGCTGAATACTGAATTTTTGTTATTTGAACCCGATTGTATAATAACGATAATATCGTTTATTATCGTTATAGTGTAAAAATTTTTTTAAGTTAAAAATCAATTTTATACGTGTTTCTGGTTCTATTTAAATAAATTTACTTTAAACTTTGCATTTATATAAAATTATGTGAATGAAGAAGTTTGACGAGATAAGATCGTAGCGTAGAAATGTAAAAAAATGGAATATTTTGAGTAAAAAGTGAGATCGTAAGTAGGATTAATTATTTTTCTCAACAAATACTAATTAAATGAATGTAAATGAAAATAATTTTTAAATCAACAAAATATTTCTCCGATAGGTAAATTCCGTATCCTATGTTAAATTTACCATGATAAATTCATACTATCTTACTCATTCGAGGTTAGCATTGAAAAGCAAGGGATTATAATAGTCCTCCACGTATTTATTAAATATTACATAGATTATTTATTTCTGTTTTGTATTTTTATTATATAACAAAAGAAATATTAAGGACCAAATTAGATACAGAAATTAAGTCGACATAAACTTCGTAAAAAATAGAAAATTTTCACCAAAACACAACCTGTAAAAACTTGAGACAATTATATTTATGTGAGCGATCACCTGTATTTACAAAAAGTAGCGAAATAATTGTCGAAATCAAATAAATTCATGTATATGTGAACAATATATTATAAACTAAAATCTGAAATAAATAATTAAAATTATTTAAATTTTCTAAATGAATAATAACAAATCAAATATTATAAACTGACTAAAATCTAAACTAACTAAAAATACTGACTAAAACTTAACTAAAAATTGTTATTGTGAAAAAAATATCTTGTATGTAGTACTTGACGAGTTGATATTTCGCCCCATTATTTTTAACTTTTCACAAAGTCATCTCTATGAGAAAGTATGTTGATCGATTTTGGCTTACTCATAAAGAAAACTTCGTCAAAGGTAGAAAAGAATGAGGAAGCAATATGCAAGGTTCCATTTGGCAGACTTGTTTTAATTTCGTCTAAACTACGTAATCTAATTTGAATTATTACAGTTATTAGGTGTTATTTTTTTTTAGTTATTAGTTTCAGATTATGTTTATTTCATATAGCTCCGATGTATTAATATATTTCCCCGGAGTGTAATTAATAAGCAACATGTACGAGTACTTGATAATACGTACTACAGATGTATTCAGTTTATACTCACACTTTTTGTAAATATAGAAGACCATTCAGATAAATGTACTTGTCTGAAGTTTTTACACATTGCCTTATTGTTGCATATTACGAGTATTATCTGAAAAAACTCAAGCCAAGAAAATAAGCACTATTAACATAGATTAATTGCAGTTAGACCAATATCTTCATGTTTATGTGTCTCTCAGTGGTAGGATCAATAACTTGAACGTGGTTAGTAGCTAGAGTACTTCTTCACTCTTTCTCTATATTGAACCGCGATCATGTATTCAGACGGCGTGAAAACGTGCATAATACGCACCATTATCTCATCGACGTATAGGAGGATGTCTCATAACGTCGGAAGGCACCTATGCTAGTATCGGTTAAACTAAAAATAATAATTAGTTCTTGTGCGTGGTTCGAACGTGCATGGCAGTGGTAGCGGCCGGGGTAAACGGCTAGCCGCAGCGTGCGTTCGTATTATGTCGAGAGTCGATTCACGTTTGCACCTGCATATTTTTCCGACACTTGTAACTTCCACACGTCCATATTTTGAAAAACTAGTCGCTCCTGCTCCGTTTTCTGATCTGGGATGCTTTTTGATATGTATCCTTTCAAATAATGTACAATAAATTTTAATATACTTATGAACTAATACGCATTTTATGAATTAATCTTGCATGTCGGGTCCATAATTCCGAGCCGTCGACTTGTCCCCCAATACTGGAAACTAATTTTTTTTCTTCGCTTTTGACTATTTATACGAAACTTATTACTTCTTATTGAAGTATTGTTACTTATTACTTTTTGTTGTAGTATTGTTTTATGGTATTTTATTATAGCTAACCGAAGAAAACTGCTCTAGTGGTTGGCGGTTCTCCAAATAAAACACGTGAAGCAGCACAAACGAAAACGACATGCCTGGTGTGCCTTGAAGATAATAATGAGGATTGTCTGCTGATCTCAACGGCACATAGACGTGCCATTGTTTTTCACGTCTGTTGCTTTTTCCCCGTTAGACATATATAACAGGTGGGCTGAAAAGTTCGTAGGCTATGGGTCCTGGACTTGTCGGACTTTATTCTTTTCTCCATTTTGAGCCAGAATGCGCTGGCTCGGGATTGGAGGACGGATGGTGAATGGCGAATTGAAATGAATAAATAAATAAACACAGAATAAACACAAGACGATTGTTCCAAATAGTCTTTCACTATATATATTAAAACAGTTTAATGGTTATGCGCCTTCAACATTAACATAAACTTTTAAACCACTAGAATTAAAGTCATTAAAATAGTAGCACGTATATTTCAACATTATGTCTATTAGAACGGTAAATGCATATTAAAACAGTTAACACAATTGTATATATAGTAAGTCTTTAGCACCACTATATATATATATTATAAAAAATATGGGTGATTATAGGTAAGTACGGGCCCGTGCTGTTACGAGGACCGTGTTATTACGAAGGTATATTGATTGGATTAAATAGTCAGTATTCACTTTTGCAATAACTAAAGTCACTATATGTATTAGAATAAAATGTTATATTATAATGTTTATTGGAACGTGCACAATATTATTGGTTGCGTGAACAATGCTACGACCTATTGGGTATTCATAAATGTTAAAATATTAATATAGGTACGGTATTACGAGGACCGTGTTGTTACGAGGACCGACTATCGTGGTCGGCCCCCGGAGATGATCTGACTAATTAGCGCTGTGCTGAAAGCAGTGCGACATGTACAAACGGGGGATTTGCGGGCCGCAGCGCGTCTCATCGATGCGCTGCGTCTCGCCGGTCAACGTGACAACGCTGACCTAAGCAAAAGGCGTGTACCCAGCAGCGATAAGCGCTACTGAGTTGCACCAGAAATACGTGCATGGAATAAATCATAAATGAAATTAAAAAATTTCAATTATACATGTATCGGAAGGTATCGCAGACCCAGGACGTAACAGCTAACATAGAAAAAATCTTTTTTTTGATAAAATTTGATTTTATTATTCAATATAGTTGCCGTCGAGGGCGATACAACGATTATAGCGGTCATACAATTTTTCGATACCATTTTTATAGTACGGTTTGTTTTTAGCCTCAAAATAGGCTTCAGTTTCGGCGATTACCTCTTTATCGGCGCTAAATTTCTTTCCAGCGAGCATTCTCTTGAGGTCTGAGAACAGGAAAAAGTCGCTGGGGGCCAGATCTGGAGAATACGGTGGATGCGGAAGCAATTCGAAGTCCAATTCATGCAATTTTGCCATCGTTTTCATTGATTTGTGACACGGTGCATTGTCTTGATGAAACAGCACTTTTTTCTTCTTCAAATGGGGCCGTTTTTCCGCGATTTCGTCCTTTAAACGCTCCAATAACGTTACGTAATAGTCGCTGTTGATGTTTTTTTCCCTTTTTAAGATAGTCGATGCATATTATACCATGCGCATCCCAAAATACTGATGCCATAACCTTGCCAGCCGACTGTTGCGTCTTTCCACGCTTTGGAGTCGGTTCATCACATGCAGTCCACTCGGCTGACTGTTGATTGGACTCCGGTGTGAAATGATGGAGCCATGTTTTATCCATTGTCACATATCGACGCCAAAAATCGGGTTTATTACGATAGAACAGCTCCAAACACTGCTCAGAATAATCAATTCGTTGTTGTTTTTGGTTGATTGTGAGCTCGCGCGGCACCCACTTTGAACAGAGCTTTCGCATACCCAAATATTCTTTCACGATATGTCCAACACGTTCCTTTGATATCTTTAGGGTCTCAGCTATCTCGAATAACTTCACTTTACGGTTATTCAAATTCATTTTGTGGACTTTTTTGATGTTTTCATCGGTAACAGCCTCTTTGGGGCGTTCACTGCGTGCATCGTCCTCGGTGCTCATTTCGCCTCGTTTAAATTTAGCAAACCATTTCTCAACGGTTGATTTTCTTGGTGCAGAGTCCAAATAATGTTTATCAAGCCAAGCCTTGGCTCAAACAGTATTTTTCTTCGCCAAAAAGCAATGCTTTATTAACACACGAAATTCCTTTTTATCCATTTTTTCAAACTAACAAAAGTTGCTTCACTCAAAATGCTATATTTCACAAACTAATAGTGCGACAGCTGTTAAATTTATACACGTGTCTTTTGAAGGTTAGGGCTAACTAAAAATCAGATGGATTTAATACTAGTAGCGCCATTTATGTGTCAGCCTACGACCTTTTCAGCCCATCTGATAGTATAAGGCGCTATCGAGTTTTCGCCTGGTACTTGTGGAACGTCGCAAGCTGGGCGAGTATTCCTCCTGTCCTTACATTTATTCAATGGATTTTCATTCGCTTTCACTAACACATGAATGACGTTATAAATTGAATAGCATATACGAACGAATATATAATAGGTAGACATGCGAGGGTCTACATAGGACGCCGGAAGCAACGTAAGTAATATAACGGGTTGAACGTTAATTGCAACAGGAAAAATACGTGAATGTCTAAGTCGCTTACGCGTACTTTAGCAACCAAATTGATAAAGTGCAATTATATCATTACAGGAAATATATTTATGCAGCACTCCGATTCATCATACTGTACAGGAGATCAAATATATATAGGATTAGGGAAAATTCCATTTACAAGATTCAATTCATAATCAATCAATAATTAGTTTTTAATCGTTGATGTGATGAGTACTTTTGCATGAGTTTGAACCAATGACAGGAGTCCACATTTGAATTTCCAGTCGTGCCATCTACGAAAATATATTAGGTGCGCAACTAAGTTCCCGCTGTTTTATTTTTATGAAAATGCAACTTTAATGTGAAAAAATGTTTACAAATGAATCATACAAAATATTGCCCATCGCTAGCGACAACTTTTTCCCATCTTTCTGGCAGAGCTCGAATACCGCCAATCAAGCCATTTTGCGATGTCTTCATATGAGCTGAACTGCTGATTAGCCAGACCATGCGCCATCTAACGGAACAAGTAATAATCGGACGGCGCAATATCTGGGGAATATGGCGGGTGGGGTAGGACTTCCCATTTGAGCGTTTCTAAGTAGGTTTTAACGGGTTTGGCAACGTGAGACCGGGCGTATTCATGCTGTAGAATCAATTTTTCGTGCCTCTGCTCGTATTGTGGACGCTTTTCGCACAGTGCTCGGCTCAATCGCATCAATTGAGTTCGATACCGTTCCCCAGTGATGGTTTTGTTCGGTTTCAACAGCTCATAATAAATAACACCGCTCTGGTCCCACCAAATACACAGCAAAATCTTCCAGCGTGAATATTCGGCTGAGCCGACAACGTAGAAGCATGACCGGGCAGTCCCCATGATTTTGTTCTCTTTGGGTTGCTGTAATAAATCCATTTTTCATGACCCGTAACGATGCGATGAATCGCTTAGAAATGGCTAGGCGGGTAACTCCTAATGCTGAAGGAAGCTCTTTTTGCGTTTGGCACGGATCCTCATCGAGCAATGCCTCCAAGTCAGCGTCTTCGAAGGTTTTTGGCCTTCCTTCACGCGAACGGTCGTCAACATTAAAAATCACCGTCTTTGAAGCGACGGAACCAATCACGGCATGTTGTTTCACTTAGAGCAGCATCTCCGTAAACTTTTTGGAGTTCTCGATGCGCTTCAGCCGCCGTTTTCTTCGAATGAAAGAAGAAAAGCAATACTTCCCGCAAATGACGATTATCTGGCACAAAATCAGACATTTTCACACAACCAAAAGTATATGACGCAAAAACAAAATCACTAATGTGTCAAAGCGGTTTATTTACCATATGTCTAAGCTTGGTTCATGACGTTTTGGTTATGTCTCAATCGACCAGCACTTACTACTGGAGCCATATCTTAAAAAACAGCAGGAACTTAGTTGCGCACCTAATACTTTGGGCGGAAATAGTTATCTTTAGAGTGGAGAATCTATGCGACATTGTTTTGACCAGATGTTAAGATAGAATTTTTGGCAAATCGCAACTCGGGGTGTGAGTCAGCGCCGCCTGGATTCCTGTGTTATCGATCTCAGGAAGATCTCTAACAATCGAATCATCTTTAGTCAGCTCTGATTACCTCACTTATTCATTAAGAATTAATGAGGCAACCAGACCTGACCATTTTTAACTCCAATCTCATGGCCGAGTGCCTTGAGATTGGATAAAAACAATTGACATTCGTTGGTGAAATTCGATAACTTTTGTTAGTACATGATAGGACATTACATTTACGTCACCATCGCTAAATATTTTTATGTGTTTGAGAATTCCGTCCGATGGTGTTGTTTGACAGACCTGTGAATATATTGAAACTAATGAAGCTTTACTCAAGACAGGGTGAAAATGAAACCAGACTGCAGGATGTTTAGTAGAGAAAGTGGTTTATTTACACCTTCCACACTTCAATTACAAAATAATTTAATTTGGAAAAATATAAACGTTAAGAATAAATGCAAAAATCGGCTAAATTTGGAAAGAATAAAAAAGATATAAATAAATACACCAAAAAAAACAGAGAATTGACAGATATATATAAATAAGCAAACTGAATTGAATTCTGACTATCTGGACTGAGAACCAGCACACAATTATATTAATTGTGTGCTGTAGGTACTGAGAGCGGTGTGCGTGCTGCAGCCAGTGCTGCGGAGCACGCCACGCTATAAGATAAATGAGTGTTTAAAATGTGTCAATTATTCACTGCAAGCTCTCAACAGATTTATCTGAGAGAAGTTGCAGCGAATAGGTGAAAGCACTTGCAATTGAAATTGCTTGAGTGCTCTACATGTATGAGACAAGCTATGCAGGCAGCACTGCATAGCACAATACAACATATAATGAGGATGCACAAAATGAGCAGTGTATAGTCGCTGTACTCTTCCAGCAGATGTCCTGGGGAAAAGTACAGTGACTATAGAACACCTGCATAATTATATTAATTATACCGGCAAATTATGCTGAGAGAAAACGTGGCGTGACATGTGCTGCAATGCCGCCAAAAAGTGAGACCAAAAATGTTGATGTATCGATGAGAATCCAACTCCTCATTGCCATTGAATTTATGGTAAATTATAACAATGCACTCGTACCTGATTTTGAGTCCTGATGAGCAAAGAAGGTTGAGATGATACGGTTGAGAGATGTGAAAATTGTCCGAGCCTTCCAAATGCGTGCGCTGTTCCGTGCGGGTTTTCACGTAAGTGTCAAAATATCCAACATGGCTGCGGGATATGAAAGCGTTGTTGGGCACTGAAGTCAGTTGAGCGAGATAGCCGGTGAGCGAAACCGAAGTCAAGCGAGAGAGACATCCTCTCGCTCGACGCGGCCTGCCAACGAGGCACAGCCTCGGCTTCGCGAAGCCCTGCCTCAGCTATCTTCGGCTCAACCGAACTCCATGTGCTGGAGCACCGCAACAGGTAGGCGCACGACGAATATCGATCGCCGTGCGCCAGCTGATTATGCAACATTATGGATCTTGCTTTTGTAAAGTGATCGTGTGCGGCCATCTTCTTGGTTAGTCGTATTCGTTACATCGCTGCAGTATACCAGGTCAAGATTTTCAACTCACAACAATACAAGTTTCATACAACAGCATAGTTTGTAATAGCGTTGAACATGTCGAATTTTGTGCCTGGAAACTACGATTTGCGGACAGCATTGATTGTCTGTTACCAATTGAAGAAAACTGCTGCAGAATCGCATCGAATGCTTGTCGAAGCTTACGGTGAGCATGCTCTTGGTAAAACACAGTGCTTTGAGTGGTTTAAAAAATTCAAAAGTGGCGATTTTGACGTGAGAAACGAAGAACGTGGAAGACCACCGAAAAAGTTTGAAGACAGCGAATTGCAAGCATTGTTGTATGAGGATGACGCTCAAACGCACCAACAACTCGCCGATCAATTAAATGTGATACAAGAAGCCGTCTCCATACGTTTGAAAGCCATGGGATAGATCCAGTAGCTGGGAAAATGGGTTCCACATGAACTGAATGAAAGACAGCAGGAAAACCGAAAAACCACTTGCGAAATGCTGCTGGTTATTTCGTAATCGTGTTCCAAGTGTAGTGAAATCATTGTGCCGGAAAATTCTGAAACTGCATATATCGTTTCATAAACTTTATAACTGTTTTTTCGACTTTATCCACTTTAGTGAAGTGTTCTAAACAAATAAGTTAAAATGTAAGTTAGAAAAACAAATCATTATTATACTTTTATTTACACCTAAAACTTTAATCGCGTTTTTATCAAAACTACATTTTTTAAGCCCGTGCGTAACATAACTCAAAAAGTAATGCACCGATCTTAATGAAAATTTGCATGCATCTTTTATATGATAAATACTCGCGGTTGAACGATCGTTTTTCTTTATTTCTTTTTTAAAATCTTTTTTACAAGCAACAATAGGCTCATTTTTTTACTAAAAATTGTACTTTTAAGTTCAAAATTAAGTTCAAAATAAATTCGTTCAACCGCGAAAGAAACTAATATTTTAAATAAATCTTTTCCATTTTTAAATTTCAGATAATCCTGTGAAGCCACATACTACGCACCGCACGCCGTCTTTTTTTTGCAGCGCCGACGAACCACTACCACCAGTAGATAAATAATGAATATTTTTTAGTGACAAAATTGTTGAAGACACTTTAAACATTACTTTTTTGTATGTAAAGCCTTTCAGGTAATTATATTTATTCAGAACTGAGAAAAAAATTCTCAAAAAAATGCTTTTTTTCGACCTGATGACTGATCCTGCCCCCTTAAACGAAAAGATATAAAAGCATGCCGCTTTGAAAAATCTCCAGTTAATTGTCTGATTTAGTGTGGTTACCACTACTCTAACAGCACAATCATGGTCAGGGTGGTTAAACGCTCATTGATAAGAAAATTGATATACTTTATATTGAGGCGTAATCCGTCGTTGGGTTCGCGGCGGTAGAGAAGAAATTTACAGATTACGCTATGGGAACTTCCGTGGTAGGCGGTTGTTCGTAAGATTCGCAGGATGCTGTACATAATACCGTGCGGTATGACGCGCATAATATTGGACTGTTTGATAATCAAATAATTATTGATTCGGTGGTGTGTGTTATTTTTCAACGTGGGTGGCTGAATGCGCCTGCTATGCAGCTCATACACAGTGAAAGACGTAAGTAATATACTGATATTTATATAGTTCGACGTTATGAAGAAGGAGAAATACGATCCGACACATATGATTTCAATAAAGAGGGTAGAACCTATTCAGATGATCATAGTAGGGATAACGATGGTGACTGAGTTGCAGGGAATCGTTGGATAAATTTTACCCAACCGTTTTGCGGACATAGGACAACACACGGTCTATTCATGGTCGGTCCGACGAAAGAACAAGATAGAGCCGTCGCGTGTCCGTCGCGACAATACAGTTCAGCAATGATACCAATAACAATACAGACAACGAGGAACAAGAAGAAGAAGAAGAAAAAGAGGAAGAATGGGTGGAGGAAGATTAGGTGGCGGAGAACGACTTGGAGACCGAGGAGAATGACCAGGAGGAGGAGGAGGAGGAGGAGGAGGAGGAGGATAAAGACCCGGTAGATTCAAGTAAGCTTTTAATAATATAATTACGATCGCAAAAATATTAAAATTACGGGGATAATAACAGTAAACAAGAAAAACTAGGGTACGAGTCGGACCCAAACGGTTTTCACTTTACACGAATCACTGTGCCGAGACAACCGACAATCATGTTGGTTTACGAAATGCGTCGGCGGTTCCCGGGTGCAGTCGAGGGATTCGAGGACTAGAAACAACAATAAGTTCGTAATTCTTACGTTACACAATTTATATACATAGCATATAGCTAGCAACAAACAAAAAATGAAATGAAATGAAATTAAATATTCTAATAAATGGTTCAATTATGCTTGCAGTCGGACAGACTAGCGGGTGGAAGGACTGCGATATGGGGAGGTGATATTTTGCCTCCTTGTGAACGCCTCGGTATCGACAATGAACAGAGACCATGTTTCCGCGCTTTGGAAGCAGGGGCGGGAGACAGATTTTTATGTTCGTCAACAACCGGATGGTATTGATCATCTGACTTGGTTGGAAGGCAGTGTACGAGATGTTCTCACTTGTCTTACGGCATCGTGCGAGGGACATGATTAACAGGAACAGTATCGTTATCATTTTGTCCAGCGCGTGACATAGTACCTGACGATGTATAGCGACTAATTAATTGTGTAGTTCAGAGCGCGCGCGAATTTCGAATAGACGATGGTACCTGTAGAATGACGACGTGTATAGTACGAGGCATCGAAGGCGCCCGTGGGGGCATTATGCTTACGCACGAGTCTGTAGCAAAAAAGTCAAGTATACGCATAAGTAGTAGCGATAAGTTGTGTCTACAACGATCCCTTGTCACAGCCCGGGCGCATGTCGAATGCAGGCAAATTCGTACGAGTGAGCTACACATAAGATGGTGTGAAATTCGGAACGGACATCAGCAATACAATATACAACAGCGATAAAGCTCACGTGTAATGCGAGCGAAGGGACGCCGTCTAAAGGGTGCGGGGTGCGCGAAATTCAACGTTTTCAGGAGTACTTGGTTCACGTGGGTATAGCGATAATTGTTTATGATTTTCTCACCTCCGAAAAACGCGTTAGGCAATATGTAAAATTAATCATACGCTCTTTATTCTCTATTACGAGCGTTCTCATCACTACCAGCCAATATTAAATCTCGATGGTGCGCTAGGTAGTCGGAAGTTATTCATACAGTATAATTCTAAGTATAAGCGTGTACTCGAGCATCGTTCAGTTATCAATGTGCTCGGTGTAAATCCTCTTATTGCAACAGCAATAGAGTCTCCCAGCCTGAGTATGGTATTGCGCGAACTGTAATCGTTCGTTCTTTGGCGCTTTTTGTTGAGCTCATCACAAGGCTAAGGGCTCCGCGGATATCACGTATCGTAAATACAGATAGTTCAGTGTCTGGAAAGCATTGAAAAGAGTAGAGGCTGCTCGGATGTAATTGAAACTACGAATAAAAAGATGCATATATACGGTATATCGTTTTGTATTACAAGCAGGCAAGCTCGACCATTCATGCGTGTTTTAAAGGACCTCTTAAGAAACCAGAGGCGTCAAAGGAGAAGAAAAGAAACAGGGCCTTCGATGAGATTTGTGTTTTAATATTATTTTGAGATGCAGCAACACGAACAATTGCACGATGCTAAATCGGCAGGAATTCACGAGCCGAATGTATTTTACAATGCGTATGCATGACATGTCTTGATATCACAGATATAAAGATCGATTGTGCTGAGTGGTATGTGTACACTTTGCTCTATCCCACTCCTATCCCCACTCCTTTCCCCACCACGCGGCTACCCCCACCACCTCACTTTTCCACCGCCGCGCTACCCGCTCTGCTTAACCAGTGTCGGTAACGTGGAGATGGTAAAGTGAAGTAGTGTGGGTACTCTGGTGAACACGGAAGAGTAGAGATAACACATACTTGGAAAAATGAATAAAATTATGTACTCACCACCACAGCTGTTGTAGGCATCTACCCTCATGCCAAAGCGATGTTAAACTCCTGTCTCTCGAATGTACTCGAGCACGCACATGCACACACGCACGCACGCACGCCCACACACACATATATATATATATTGTTGGATAATCAGCTGGCGCACGGCGATCGATATTCGCCGTGCGTCGACCTGTTGCTGTGCTCGAGCACGCAGCGTTCGGTTGGGCGGTGATAACCGAGGTAGGGCTTCGCGGAGCCGAAGTCGTGCCTCGTAGGCATGCCGCGTCGAGCGAGAGGATGTCTCTCTCGCTTGACTTCGGCTTCGCTCACCGGCTATCTCTCTCAATTGACTTCAGCGCCCAACGACGCTTTCAGATCCAGCAGCCGTATTGCTAATTTGGTCACTTACGTGAAAACCCGCACCGACCAGCGCACGCTTTTGGAAGGCTCGGACAATATCATTTTTCTCAACTGGATTATCTGAACCTTCGTTTGCTCACCAGGACTCAAATGAAGGTAAGCGTACACCGTTATAATTCAACGTAATTCAATGACGGTGAGGAGGTTCATATCGGTACATCAACACTAACGGTCTCACACTTTGGCGTGCTCTGCAGCGCGGGCTGCGCCACGTTTTTTTCACTCAATAAGTAGCATGCTCGATTAATATAATTGCGTGTGTTGTCTAAATTCACTGATCTTTCCCCCAATTAAACAGACTGGGAAAGTGTTGTGAATTCAGTCTGATCATTTTGTGCATCCTCAAACTCACATTTTATGCTCTGAAGCGTAGACTGTTTCATAACCTGTCACACTAGAATTAGAAATAGTGGCCAGAATTTCATGTGCTAGCACTCACTTGCTGCAAAATCTAATTCATTTTCTCATTGCGTATTAGGTGACAGGCATTGAATTTGTCTACGCACATATCTATCTCATAGCGTTGCGTGCTACGCAGAGAAGGCTGCAGTGCGCACATCGCTCTCATTATCTACAGCACACAATTAATATAATTGTGTCCTGGTTCTCAGTCCACATAGTGAAATCAAACTCAGCTCATTTAATTAAATTCAGTTTTTTAATTCTCAAACATTTGGTACATTTATTTTCATTATTTTGCATTGTTTCAAAATTTAGTATCTTTTGTGTTTCTTTCTCATATTTAAAATAACTGTTTTAAAATGTATTATAACATTATTTGTGTGGAAGGTAATAAACCACTTTCTCCAAACTTCATCTACTAGTCTGGTTTTATTCCACCCTGTCTTGAGTGAAGTCTCATATTTTTCCAATACATTCACAGATCTGTCAAACAACACCATCGGACGGAATCTCAAACATATATATACATATATATATATATATATATATATATATATATACACGCAGCGCCGTGTCTTCAATTTATTACTATGTGCTCGTCAAAGCCCTCATCCACGGCATCGATATCGTAGCCGATATCTATTTCATCACCGAGGGCCTCTGCCACCGCTGCCACGTCGGCGCGTTCCCTGTTCGTTAATCGAACCCGCGGAACGTTATCACCGGCAAGAGGTCGCATCATGACAGCGATCAAGGCATCTCTACCGCAGTTCGACTAAATACACGCTACCCAGGAGCTCTTCCAGCTCGTCGTATGCATCGCACATTTCTTGTGTACGCAGGAACACGCTCACACTGTCGACAAACATTACTCGGCACCAAAACGCGTCGCTTAAAATCTCCTTGCCGTATCGCGGATACATATTGCTTTTTATTGTTTGCAAGTAGGATGCCAAAGAGAGACAAAATGCTCGAGATGCTGCTATAGAGTATCACGGGCATAATCATAACAGCCTCCTATGAATCATAACTAGGTATCCACCACTTTGAATGCAACGAAAGTGGTTTTCAAGCATGCATAGCCCTGCGCTGTGCTCCTCACAAAGCGCTTGTTCTGCAGCAAAAGGTATAGAATATTATCCCTCACAGTGAAAGAGAGAGACTTCAATTATAATTCTCTAATTACAACGCTATAAAAATAAGGGACACAGTAAGATCAGATTTTTTTTTAAATTAATCAATATTTTATGAAAAGCACTTCACATATTTACCGTCGTATGCAACAGCCCTGCAAACACGGTAATCCACGCTCGGAGATTCCTCCACCGTTAGTCTTATTTTTATCGCTATACGGCAGCGGTTTCCAACCTGGGAGGCGCGCCTCCCAGGGGAGGCGCGGACTATTGCCAGGGGAGGCGCCAACATTTTTTAATGAATTATTTTTTATACCATAATATCTACAAATGAATAAAACTTGATATATTAACGTAACAGTGAAAATTCAGTGCATGAATGTTCATTTTTTTACATTTACATATATTTAATTCCTATTAAAAAAATTATCTGGAGCGGAGAAATTTAAAAATGGCGCGTTTGCAAACGCTCTGTTTCGGTAATACACAAAACGACCGCTAGTTGCATAAAACAATAACCTCAAATTTAAATGTCACTCGTGTCAACTGAAGCGTGTCGGCAAGGTGTGATATTGTTTTTTTTAATTGTTTCTGACGTGATTTCTTCCTGAAAATAATCGTTAGTATATTTTAAACTTCATTTTTTTTTATTTAAACTATCATTTATTTTAATTTATATCAATAAAATATTTTTTAGACGAATGGATAAATTTTTGAGTGGTTACAAGAGAAAAGTCAACAATAATGAAGATACTGATGCTGATACTAGTAGGAATAAAATCAAAAAAGTATAAGGAAGTAAAGCTCCCAAGAAAAGACAATACAGTTCATCCTATTTATCATTAGGATTCACTAGTGTCATTATAGATGGCTTGGAAAAACCAATGTGTTTGTTGTGTTCGAAAGTTTTGGCTTCAGATAGTATGAGACCAGTCAAATTAAAACGGCACCATGAAACTCTACATTCTGAATACGTTGATAAGTCCATAGAATATTTTGAAAGAAAATTGGATGAGCTTAATAATCAAAAGCAAACGTTCAAAAATATTCTTTCTGTATCACCAAATGCATTATTGGCTTCGTACCATGTCTCTTACCGAATCGCAAAATGTAAGAAACCACATACAATAGGAGAAACTCTAATTTTACCAGCAGCTATTGATATGGTTCGAATAATGTTCGGCGAATCATATGCAAAACAGTTGCAACAAATTCCGCTTGCTGATAATACAGTCGGAAGAAGAATCAATGATATATCTGAAGATATTTGCGATCAATTAGTTTCTCGGCTGCGTACTTCGAAATTTGCCATACAAGTAGATGAGGCAACTGATATAGCTAAAGATGCCCATTTAATTGTATATGTTCGATATGTTGTGGAAAATAATATATTAGAAGATATATTATTTTGCAAACCCATTCCTGGAAGGACCACATCCATTGAAATTTTTAATATAATGGACAGTTTTTTTGAAGAAAACGACATAACGTGGAGTAATTGTATTGGACTGTGTACTGACGGAGCTCACTCAATGTCCGGACACAAAGCAGGTCTTCAAGCATTAGTTAACACTAGGTTTACGGGCGCTTCTTATATACCTATCTCTACGAGCACCCGTCAAATTGACGGGTATGTGAAAATACGTATTTACTTTAAAAAATTAACTTATTCAAACTAAGTCTGAGTTGAACAATATAAGGTTTCACGTAAAAATAAAATATAAATAAGTCAACATTTTTTTTTAAGATATCACGGAAATGATAACAATAATATTAACGCTACACGGTAATCATTTTTATTGAGCACATTTTTTACATATGATTTGAATTTCTTTTGTGCATTTTCCGCATACGATCTTCTTGCAATACATACAGCAATAACTGCTTTTATTTTTATTACAGTAGCCCACTTGGCAACTTTTTCGGATTCCTAATGATGACGGTGACAGAACTGAAACGTCTGAACTTTGACGATGGTTCTCCTTGTTTTCTCCAGCTAATTCCTCGGCTAAGCAAAATATGAACTCCTTTCTGGATATTTTCGATCCGGTACATTCTTTATACAATATCCATGCGTTTATCGCTGCCAAATCTAAAATATTATAAAAAACTTGAAGGGGCCATCGGAAACACCCCGCTTTCTTGCTATATTTGTGTGCCATCTGGTCTGCGACGTCGACACCAAACTTTGTTTTATTATAAAAAGTAATAGTTTCTGGAACACATTTTCTATTGTTTTCTATTTGTATATTTCTGTGTTTGGTGCTTAGAAGGAGGACTTTTACTTTCGGTTTACTTTTATATACAGTAAGCGTGCAGTCTTCTGATTTATATAAATTTGAGGAAAATAACGTCATCTTGTCCTTTGTTTCTTTCGCTGGCTTTGGCAGTTCCCTTTTGTTCGAGCGGATGGTACCAACCAAGGTTGTCTTTAGTGCAAGCAATTTTTTAGCTAGCGGGATGCTTGTAAAGAAATTGTCTGTCGTGATATTTCTACCTCGTTGTAAATATGGTTCGGCTAATTTTAGTGTTACAAACTGGCCCAACGGATTTGAGCATCGAGTTTCATCTTTTCCCATGTAAGGGAAACCATTCAAAAAATATTTTGATTGAACATCAACCGCTAACCAAAACTTAATGCCAAATTTATGCGGCTTATTTGGCATATATTGTGTAAACCTGCAACGAGCTTTCGTTGGAAATAGCTGTTCATCTACTGTGATATTTTGTTGTGGCTTATAACAAGCTTGGCTGTTACTTATAAATCTGTTTACTTTGTGTCACATTATCGAGCCGCTATTGAGATACAATGAGTTCGAGGCATCTCAGACTTTTCGTTCACTCTTATATTTACTATTGGAGGTATAATGTTACAAATGAAGCAAATATATAAGCATTGTTTACGTAATCAGCTACCCCGTCAGTTTGACGGGTTTCGTAGAGATATGTATACCACATAAAAATTTCAAAATTTAGAAAGCTTGAGAAAATAATAATTGTGTATATAACCTCTTTTAATGAAATTATAAATTTACGATGCAAATTAGTTAAGATTAATGCTATGATTTTTTGCGTGTTTCATTTCAAAGTTCGAAACCCGTCAAATTGACGGGTCCTGTAAACCTAGTGTTAAAAAAAAGCACCACATGCTATCTGGACGCACTGTATGCTTCACAGAGCAGCTCTAGTGTCAAAAAATATGAGCGAGGAACTTAACAACATTTTTACAAAAATTATAAAAATTATAAACTACATTAAGAACAGTCCTTTGAGATCTAGGCTGTTTGCAAAGTTGTGTGTAGATATGGAAGCTAATTATACCTCACTTCTGTATTATTGTGAAGTTCGCTGGCTATCTCGTGCAAAAGCGATTCAAAGGGTATTTGAACTCAAAGAAGAAATAACAGCCTTTCTCGAAGAAAATCACCACGAAGAGGCACATTTGTGGACGAACGATAATTTCCTTGTTAAACTTGCCTATTTAGTTGAAATTTTTGGAAAATTGAGCAGTTTGAATAAATCAATGCAGGGATCACAAATGCATCCACTTGTTCAAAAAGACAAAGTAAAAGCTTTCATTAAAAAGTTGAAGTTATGGAAGTCAAATTTACAAAAGAATGAGTTGGACATGTTTTCACTGTCAAAAGATTTCTGGGCCACAGCCAATATTGAAACAAGCAAGAATCTTTTTATTGAACACTTGGATGGTCTAGTGCTGCATTTTTCAAATTATTTTAAAGACCTTGATTTCTCAAAGTTTTTGTGGGTACAGAATCCATTTATCGACGATGAAAACGACAAATTTGAGCTGACAACCATTGAAAAGGAAAAACTTATAGAATTATCATGCGATAGCCTACTAAAACAAAAGTTTCAAAATGAAACCTTAATTCAATTTTGGATGAATCTTAAAGGAGAGTATGAATCTTTGTATTGCAAAGCAATGCAAGTGCTTCTACCGTTTGTAACGTATTTATGCGAAACGGGCTTTTCGGCACTGGCTGCAATGAAAACTAAATATCGCACCAGGTTAGTAGTCGAAAAAGAGATACGAGTGGCACTCTCCACATTGCCCCCAAGATTTGATAAGCTTTGTGCTAATAAACAACAACAACCGTCGTATTAAATTTTTATGCGATAGATGTAGTTGGTTTAATTGTTTAAAAAAACTTATATATAAAAATAAATATACACGTATGTGTATGTTATAACTAAACCTTGTTATTATTCTGTTAATTGTGGTTTTCAGTTTATTTTTGTAATAAAGTTTTTATTATTTAAAACGTGTCTATATTATTTAATCTATTAAAAAAATAAAAGGTAAGGGAGGCGCGGAAATTTTTTTTTTTTTTTGGGGAGGCGTAGTAACAAAAAGGTTGGAAACCGCTGCTATACGGAATTAATTTGTCTCTCTCTCTCTCTCTCTCTCTCTCTCTCTCTCTCTCTCTCTCTCTCTCTCTCTCTCTCTCTCTCTCTCTCTCTCTCTCTCTCTCTCTCTCTCTCTCTCTCTCTCTCTCTCTCTCTCTCTCTCTCTCTCTCTCTCTCTCTCTCTCTCTCTCTCTCTCTCTCTCTCTCTCTCTCTCTCTCTCTAGAGGCGTTGAGACGTGTGTCAAATGTGCTCCGTAATTGAGCCAATTTTTTGTGAAATATAAGTCTATAATAAGGATAAGACTATTACGAAGTGTGCGGTTTTGTGTAATGAGCATTTAGAACGATAGATGATTCTGATAGCTATCGAAATCGCGGTATTGTGAACAATTTAAGATATTGAAGTTCGTGTGAAACTGGTGACGGCGACCATTCGCGCTGCCACGGTGACACGACAATAGCGCATACCACGGCATTTGTGCGAACACGGACGAAATGGATAGCACGACTGAGTACGATGAATATCGTTGTTCAGCGTGCAAAAAAGCTATAAAAAGTCAGGTAGTGCAATGCAAGACATGCCCGAAACTGTTTTATCATCCGGGATGTGTGTGTAAACATAAGGTGTACGATAAAAACAGAGAACTAGTGCCATGTAACGGTCCATTCGATAAATTCGTAGTTGACGAAAGCCAAAAGACGTTGACACCTGGTGCAGGTAACAGCAGAGATCGATCGGGTTCGACTGGATCATTTACTGGAAGCACGACAGCAAATATCGAAGGAAAAATAGACTGGTTGGTGAAAAATGTGAAAGAAATAAAGGACGAAGTTGCATGCAAGAATGAAGTTAGGGTGATAATTAAGGAAATAGTACAAGAAGAATTGAAGGGCATGAAGATCGAAATGGAAGAAATAAAAAAGATGATACAAGGAGGAGTTCTAGGTACAACAAGGGAAGTAACAAGAACCTATAGTGGAGCAGCCAAAGAAAAGAAAAAGGAGACGGTTATAATTATTAAGCCTAACGAACAACAAGAAAGTGAGGCCACGAAAAAAAAGATCAAAGAAAAGATAGACATAAAAAACATGGCTGTGGGAGTAACAAGGTTAAAGAAAGGCAGTAATGGAACTGTGATTTTGGGCTGTGAAACGACAGAAGAAATAGAAAAGCTTAAGACCATAGTACAAGAGAAAATGGGCGAGGGATTTAAAGTTATGGAAACAAAGCAACAAAAACCAAAAATTAAGATCGTTAACATGGAAGTGGACGAACTAGAGCTGGCGGATGATGAGCTGGTTGAAACAATAAAGAAACAGAATGCAATGGAAGAAAAGGAAAAAAGGGAGATGAAAATTGTCAAAAGAATAAACAAAGAAGAGAGACACGAAGGATCAGTAATAATGATAGTGGATGAAGGAACCCACCAAGAGATACTGAACAAAGGTAAGATCAGCGTGGGATGGAGAAAATGTCCGGTTTACAACCACGTCAATGTGAAGCGATGCTACAAATGTTGGGGCTACTATCATATAGCCAAGAACTGCACAAGAGAGGAAACATGCCATAAATGTGCGGGAAATCACGAAACGAGTAAATGTACAGCGACGAAAAACAAGTGCATAAACTGCATGTTTAAAAACCAAGCATACAACTTAGAGATAAACATGGAACATGATGCATTAGATCGGGAATGCCCAACGTATAAAAGAGCAATCCAAGAAGAGAAGAGGAGAGCAGGATGGGACGATTAGCAATTACTGAAGGAGGAAATGCTATGGTATACAAATGCACAAAGTCTGATAGCACATAAAGATAAAATACGATACCAAATAGTGGATAAAATTAAACCCGCATTCATAGCGTTATCAGAGACCAGAGTGACAGCTGAAATTGGTGACAGAGAAGTGTATATGCCGGGCTATAGTGCAGTCAGATGTGATGCGGAGAATAGAAATACAGGTGGCGCAATCTTATACATAAAAGATGATATTAAATATGATATGATACCAATAAATAAAATAGAATCAAACTGCTGGTGTGCTGGAATAGAGGTCAAGGACGAACATTATAAAGGAGTGATAATAATTGTGTATCATTCGCCAAGTGCGTCGGATGCTGAATTTATAAGACACATAGAAAACATAACTGAGGAACTAACAATAAAAGGAGACTGTTTGATAATAGGTGATTTTAATATAGATGTCACGGTAGAAACGTTCTACAAAAAGAGGTTGATAACAGGAATGCTGAGTCTAGGAATGAAGCAATACGTTAATAAGCCAACAAGAATAACGCAAGACAGTCGAACTACTATCGATTTATTATTTGCTAATAGGTGTGCACAAGTGCAGGTGGAACATGAGCCAAAGATAACGGATCATGCATGGATAAAAGTCATATTAGGTAACAGGAAGGAAAGGAATGAGTATAGAGAATATAAAACAAGAAACTATAGTAAAATTGATGTGAAGGAATTTACACGGATGTTAAGCATTACCACAAGACAAGTTCAAGAGGTAGAAGTAAGCCAAAGAGCAAGGATGCTCATTGATAACATAGTGGGTGCTCTAGATAGGTTCGCACCCAGAAAAATAGTGAAGATTCCAAGCGTATGGGAAGGAAAAAAATGGTATTCAGAAGACATAATAATAGCTGCAAGAAGAAGAGATAAGGCATACGGAGTAGCAATTACTACTGGTTTGGAGGAGCATTGGCAGCAATTTAAAGTAGAAAGGAATGTAGTAGTTAAATTAATAAGAGAAAAGAAGAAGGAATATTATGAAAAGATGATAGACGATAATAAGAAGGATCCGACAAAAATGTGGAAAACGTTAAAAGAAGTAATTAAAGGAGAATCAATGGGTACTAGAGAAGTAGAGAATATAGATTTTGAGATATTGAATGACATGATGGGAGGTAGTATAGCTGATAAATTTAATGTGTTCTATGTGCAAAGTGTAAAGAATATAGTTAATTCAATACAAAGGGATACGTCTGGAAGTCCAAACCAAAGGAGAATTATAACAGGGATAAGGATGAACAATAAAAGTATAATGGAAAACTTCAATCATATTGAAATAAAGGATCTGGAGAAGATAGTGATGGGACTCCCGAAAAAGAAGGGAACGGAAGAAGGAATATCAAGTGATATACTAAAAATGGCATTCAGTGCAATAAAAGAGGAATTTGTGGAAATAATAAATGGATCCCTACGGGAGGGATGTTGCCCGGACAGATGGAAAACTTCTACAATTATACCGATCCCAAAAATAAACAAAGCCATAAAAGCAAGTCATTACAGACCAATTAACATGTTGCCATTATACGAAAAAGTGCTCGAATTAGTAGTAAGAAATCAAATTGAAAAATATTTAGAAACCAATGACATCATAACGGAGCATCAGTCAGGATTTAGAAAGCAATATTCGTGTGAAACGGCGATTCAAACTGTTGTAGATGAATGGAAAGTGTACATTAGTGAAGGAAAAATGGTAGGAGTAATATTCATGGATTTAAAAAGAGCGTTTGAGACAATCGACAGGGATATATTATTAGACAAATTATACCAATATGGAATTAGAGACAGTGTATTAGAGTGGTTCAGAACGTACTTAAGAAATAGAACACAGCAAGTTCGATTCAATGATAAATGGTCTGAAGTTATTCCCAATGAATATGGGGTACCGCAGGGGTCAGTACTAGGGCCGTTGCTGTTTATTATATATATAAATGATATAGTTAATTTGTGTCCAGAGGAATGTGCAATAAAAATGTTTGCTGATGACACAGTGATATATGTACCTGGAAAAAGCAGCGCGGAAGTGGAGAGAAAGATGAATATGTTATTGAGTATAGTAGAAAAGTGGATGGAAAGAAATAAATTAAAAATGAATGTAGAGAAAACAAAATATATGATTGTCAGCAGTGTAAGGAAAGTCGTGAGTAGGAATATTGTACTGAAGTGTTTGGATGGAATGAAACTTGAGAAAGTAGAGTCAATAAAATATTTGGGTATCATTATTGATGACAAGCTACGATTCAAAGACCACTGTGAGTATATGTTAAAAAAAATAGGGAAAAAAACGAGCTTTCTAAACAGAATGGGGAATTATGTATCTGCGTATACGCGATGTGTGATATATAAAACAATCATAGCACCTCACTTTGAGTATTGTGCAACACTGTTAGTAGCTATGGGTGAAACAGAGTTGAAGAAACTGCAGATCGCGCAGAACAGAGCAATGAGGGTTATATTACAATGCAACCGCTATACGAAGGTAGAAGATATGCTGAGCGCGGTACAATTTATGTCCATAAGGCAAAGATTGTACTATAACGTTTGTACATTTATCTTTAAAGCCGTGAAGAATCTACTGCCAAAAGAATTTAAAAATCGGCTACAAATAGTAGGAACGAAGAGTGGTAGGGAAATAAGGCAAGCGGAAAATATAGTAATACAATTTAGAAGAACGAGAAGTGTACAAATGAGTGTGTACTATGAAGGAGTGAAAATATATAATGCATTGCCAACTGAACTGAAAGGTTGTGAAAAAGTAGAACAGTTTAAACGATTGTTAAAGGAGTATGTTGTGTCAACAGTAAAGTAAGATGTATGTAGATGTACGAAAAATATGTAACACTGTGTATAAAATAGCTGAGAAAGCTAATAAACATCAATCAATCAATCTCTCTCTCTTAGTAGAGTTTATGATTTCAGAATCAGATGCTGACCGGCACTTATCTTTAACTTTATCACACTTATTACCGTAGGAATGCAAGCATAGTTGATGTATCACTGACTTATATTATAAATTCAATCTTTCTCCCTCTTGTGTTGCGTTGGATGGTGCTCGCGGCTGAGCAGATTCTCTCTCTCGTCCACACAACTACGATCAACGCTCACGCACATAATATCGCAGACTCGCTGCGGTGTCTGCAACAAAGTGACTCGAGTAGGAGAGAGGATTAAGTGTGCAGGAGAATGCAGTTTGTCATTTCACTCCACGTGTGCTAAAGAGAAATTCGCATTTGACCTTGATGAACCAAGCACAATAAACCAGTTTCGCTGCGACCCGTGCTCAATGCATCAATCCAATATCTAACAACGCACGCCTTCGAAATCAAAAGGTATCACTCTTGATGACGTTATGCGCCAATTGCAATCATCATTCGACGTTATGCGTCAAATACAAGTATCAAGCGCTTCTACTGACAACAAATTAGAGAAAATCCAGGAGTCACTCACTGGTGTCGAACGCAAAATTACTGATCCTGCTATTAGCCATAAGGCCTTCATTAGTCGTATTACCACCCTGGAGACTCAGTCGGAGAGTACCCGTGAGGAGATAGCTGCCATTAAGCAGGACAACCACTCCATGAAATCACGTCTTGAATTATTGTCGAATCATGTATCGAAGATAGATGATCAACTTCAAAAGCTTTCGACATCTGTTTCATCTTCTTCGTTATTGCGTTCAGAAGTCACCATATCAGGAGTGCCATCATTTATTGAAGACACACCTTAAGTTATTGTCGAGAAGGTTTTTTATGCTCTTGGTGCCACGAATCTCCTAAGTGACGTCTTAGAATTTTGCAGCTTCGACAAAAATAAAAATCGTACGATTGTAGAACAGAACAATTCAGCACCGATGACATCTAATGCGAATCACAATATTCTTAACATTTATTTAGTGACCTTAAAATCGCAACAAGTTAGAGAATATATCATCGGCAAGAAGCGAGCCAAAAAAACCTACCGCTTAATGAAGTTTTTGATACAGACCAACGTGGTTCAATATATGTAAAAAAGTATCTTCCTGCAGCGCTCTATAATCTATTACGGCTTACAAAAACACGAGCGGCTGAAATAAAATACAAATTTGTGTGGACACGCTCGGGAGTCATTTATGTTCGAAAGAGCGAGGGTCAACCATCGATCAGCATTGTTACACCTGTAGATTAAAAAAAACTAATTTGACAACCTACATGTCGATCGGTTGCATCTCCTTTATTGTCGCCTCCATGTTTAAAGATCGCTCAATTCAATGGTAATTCACTGCGAGCACATATGGAACTCATTCAATCGACTATTGCTGAGCGCGCTTTCCACATTATTTCTGTGTGTGAAACGTGGCTTCATTCGAATGTTTCAGATGACTTAGTACGAATAAATGATTACTTTCTTATACGCAACGATCGTGAAGGTAGAGAAGGAGGTGGTATCGCATGCTATGTTCATTCGTCCCTAAAAGCTAAAGTTTTGACAAAAATAATTTCTTTCTTAGCCGATAGAGTTTTCGAATGGGCTAGAATATTTAATTATTGAAATTACAGGGTCAAATTCAGAGAAACTGTTGTTCGCATCTGTGTATAGACGACCGAAAGGTCGAATGCTTGGAGATTTCATGCAATGTTTATCTTGTTTTTCTCATACTTATAACAATATTATTATTGCTGGCGATATCAACTGTGATCTAACTAGTCATAATTATGAGTCGAAATATCTACGTCATTTAGCTTTCTCACAGTCGCTTCACATTGTTGATTCACTACCGACTCATCATACTGCGACCTCAGACTCCTGGATTGATGTATTCATTATCGATAGCGAAGATAAGATATAATCGTTTGTTAATTCAAAATCACCGTACATAGCAGGTCACGACCTATTAGAACTGCGTTACAAGTTTGATACTAAACCCACAATCAATCGCACTATCACTCGCCGTGCTTATAAAAATCTAAATGTCACAGGTTTTTGCGACTCATTGTTAAATAGTTTTAATATTCCCATTCTTCGTGACTGCAATCCAAACTTAATTTTTATTGATAATTTAAGAGGATATACATCACCAAACAGTATTGATATGATTGTTGATACGTTCTCAGAGATATTTTTAAGATCTTTAGATAATTATGCACCGTTACAAACTCTTCGTGTACGTCGACCGCCTGCGCATTGGGTCTCACAAAACTTGAGAGACCGCATATCTTAAAAAAATAGATTTTATACTAGAGCACGAAGATCAAACAACCTTCTAGATCTATCTGTTTTCAGAGAGCATAGAGACCAACTTAGGAATGATCTAAAACAAGCTAAAAATCAATATTATATTCAGAAATTGACTGATATTACTGAACCGAATAAGGTATGGAAGACGCTAGCAACACTGGGTCTAGCTAAGTCTTCACGTCCATCTCCGCTCAACTTCTTTGAACCGGATGAACTTAAGGGGTTATACGCAGTTATGAGGCAAAAAAGACGGTTTTTCAAGGATTTATCCTGAAGAGACTTTTGAATTTATTAATTTGAAAATTTTTGTGGCTATAAAAGCATCCTTCAAGAACGTAAACAAATTTTTTATTTATAAAAAGGTTGATTATAGAGGACGCTGCAGGCAATTTCCGGAACCTCCTCTAAAAAAAGACGATTTACGGTGTACATCGTAACTCAAGATTGGATCATCTGAAATAAAAGAACCAAACAAATTTCGTTAATATATTAGATTATCTAGTAATTAATCGTTCGGCTAATCAAAATTTTAAATTTTCACAAAATGGCGGCATCTCAAAAAAATGGTTTCGATTTTTTATGTAAAATTTGGCCTTGAATTGTTTATAAAATGGAAAATAAGTATCGGATTGACAAAAGGAACGATCAATTACTAGAAAATGTATCTAAGAAGATTGTGTCAAAATTTTAGACCGATCGAACAAGCCGTTTTTGAGATATCGTGTACACCGACTTGAAAAATGCTGTTTTGAGAAAAACGCGTTTAAAGTTTCAAAACCGGTTCACACATAGAAAAAAATTTTTTTTTTCAACTTACATGGTGTCGTCTATTCCAGGGCCATATAATAAACCCTCCATTCCTTCAGCAGCCTCCAGCAATTTAATTTGGTGCTGTCTTCGAGCCATCCTTCCCTCTCGTGTCGTTTCGTGCGCTCTGCGCTCGGATAGCGTAACGCGCTCTTTGTCCTCCTTTTGTACATATGCATGCGCATTGGGCCCCAAAGACAGTCCCATTGCATTCATATGGTACAAAAGTGAAATTGAACCTTCATTAAACATACCGGTGGCGATATTTGCGGCCATTTCAAAAATTTTTGAGCCACTCGGAATGATTTTCGGCGTAATTTTCCAGTTGATTTGGTTGTAACTCTCGTTATTATTTTGTGTAAAGCCGCCTACACATCGTTCCAATAATGTCTCGCTGCTGAGGTCTTCGTAAATTAGACGCACAACTTCAGCAACATCCGTGGGTAATGGCTGGTAATCGTGCTCAAATTCGGTCAGTTTGTCTGCTGCTGCTGCTCGCTGCCAAGAACACCATGACTCCGGCCCAACCGGGCACTTCTCGTGTTGTGGATTTTCGTCAGTGGAACAGTAATGGAAATACGTTGCCCATATGGCATTGCGCATATCTTCAACAGATTCGCAATTTCTCCGAATTGCTAAACCGTAATAAACTTTAAGTTTGTCGATTGTTTTGCCCGTAAGTATTTCCTTTGCCACCGAGAACTTGAAAAAAAAATTTTTTTCCGGCTTTGTTGACGGTTTCAACAGTTTTTTTTACAAGTTCTCGAAGCCGCGTGCCCATTTTCTTCTGTACATGTTCAATACACTCTTTTTTTATAACTTTATTATTACCATACGGTAAAGCTTTTAAAATCTCCGAGTAAGTTTTCGAATCACCGTCGTCGATGTATTTTTTGTACACAACTCCGTATTTTTCTATCGAACGCTTGAACATCTCGATGACTGAATCGACCTCCATTTTTCCTGAGGAACCGGAATGATTTGCACTGCAACTTTCTTTATGGCTTTCGTACCACTCATTATATTCTTCAGTGTTCATATTTTTCCTCCATACTTCACACTGTTTGCAGTATGCACTTTTCACCACAATGTCAATAATTTTTCCAGTGTAATAACCAACACTACTACACTCTCACACAATGTATAAGAATACAATACACAGGTATATAAAAGGAGCAACGGTCCAGGTAAACAGCTGCCGCTTGAGCCTCTGCCCCACCTACTTTCAATGGCGCCGAGGCGTCTCTACATATATAGGTATACCAGGTGTATGCATAAGTTTTTTCCGGTTTAACTAAGAGATGGCGCCAGCGAAAAGTACGCAGCGTATTAATTTGACACATACGTCATTTTGTTCGTCTGACTTTAACCTACAAACACACAAAAGTTGAGTCCGCCAAAAACTAGCGTCTTTGTTTTATCGTTCAGTGATCATGTCGAGTTTTGTGCCTGAAAAAGAACATTTGCGGCACGCATTGCTTTTCTTATTTAATCAAAAGAAAAAGGCTACTGAAAGTCAACGTTTGCTGGTAGAAACATATGGTGAACACGCTCCATCGATTCGAACATGTGAGACATGGTTTCGACAATTTAAAAGTGGTGATTTCAATGTGAAAGACAGTGAGCGCTCTGGTAGGTCACAAAAATGCGAAGACGAGCAATTGCAGGAGTTATTGGATGATGACCCAACTCAAACTCAACGGCAATTAGCAGAAGCATTACATGTGTCACAAGAAACAATCAGCAGACGTTTACGAGTAATGGGGAAGATCAATAAACTCGGTAAATGGGTCCCACACGATTTGAATGAACGTCAAATAGAAAGGCGCAAAGTCACTCGCCGTCTCACACAGCAAAAGCAGTGAAAGACACCTTGAAATCGCTCGGATGGGACATCCTTCCGCACCCGCCGTATTCGCCAGACCTGGCGCCATCTGACTATCACCTCTTCGCATCAATGGGGCACGCGCTCCCAGAGCAGCACTTCAGCAATTTCGAGGAAGTTGGAAAATGGCTCGACGAATGGTTTGCCGCAAAAGACAAGCAGTTTTTCTGGCATGGTATTCATAAGTTACCTGAAAGATGGGCGAAATGTGTAGAAGCCGATGGCCAATATTTTGAATAAAACAGAAATTAATTTCCCTTGAAAATTACGTGTTTTTTTTTACCAAAAAACCGGAAAAAACTTATGCATACACCTAGTAACTCCAAAAGTATTGCTCGGATCGACTTGAAATTTTGTGTGTATACTTTTGAATATATGTACTGTAACGGAACGCCATCACGGCGCTCCGCTACTATAACCTTAAAAGCACCCACACCTTCAACCTACACAAAACATGAACATCTAGCTAGACTAGGACAACACAACAGAAAAATAGGTACACACGACCAACCGCAAGTACCCACCCTAAATCAGCATGGCGTCCTATACAGGCCCCACCTAGACACAAAAACCACTATCAAAACAAACATAGCTGGCAAGAAGCTCGCACAAGTAAGAAGAGGGGCCGGCCAAATCAGCACGCTACAGACCAAACCTCAGCGTAGTACCCCCCGCCCAGTAGGAAGCAGGCGGAACGACACGTAACAACAAACGCCTTACCCAGCTAGGAAGACATAGCCCGTTCCACCCGTTCAAGCCAACCACACCACACCTACACGATGCGCGGAGAACGCCACGATACGGCGAGATTACAAAAGAATTTGTGGAACTCTAGAGATTCCACAAACTTTCAAGAGTAAAATGACAAGAGGATTCCACATGAAACCTCACCACATACCCCCACTCAATGATCAAACATTAATAACAAAATAAAGGCACAAAACGAACCTAAACATTACAACAAACAATTAACAAATCAAGAGTAGGGCAAGCCCTAACCGGATAAAATACTCTATAGCAAAAATAACACAAAAACCAGGAAAGACAGCTAGAAAACACCTGGTAAAACACCAAATTCACAATTATTAAACAAGTCTAGCGCAAACCAAATCAGAACGTAAACCAGGAAATACATACGAAGCATCAGCAAAACCACACATGAAAATAAGTAGTAAAAACATGCATTAAACAATAAAAAGCTCTCAGGAAAAGTTTGAACCTCCTGCGGGTAGAAATTTAACACAGGCCAACAAATTCAACCTCGCTAGAACCGCGGTTCAAACCCAGAGAAGACAAAGCCCGGCTAAATATAGAAATAACGGTACACCAATACACCACCCCGCACCTCCTTCACCTAGTGATTGAAGGGCGACAAACATCACGTGACATACCCAAAAACACCCCCTCGGGGCCCATCCACTAAACTATATAAACCACGACCGGACAAGCCTCAGGGCTCTTGTTGAAAATCTGTTCTTCAAGACGAAGCGCTGCCCGACAGCCACAATAAATTCATTTTAAACTCAGAATGTAACACAAATAGCAGGCTTTCGATCAAACGATTCCCCTGCATCGCGCCTTGGCCATCGTTTGACCGAACGCAGCTATCTCGATAACGACTAACAGTTTGGGAAAAATCTTGTCAGAAACAGTATTCATTCTCTTAAC
>OZ012704.1:54572302-54624424 GCA_963942595.1 Cylloceria caligata | reverse complement strand
CGTAATATCGCTTTTAAATTATTTTTCGCTGTGGGCGTTGTCATCATAGTGTACTTCTGAAAAAAGAATGAAACAACTATTTAATTGAACGCACTATAAAAAACATCGTGTACAGAATAATCGAAATTGTCTTACCTGATATGCGACGCCTCATTATACGAAGTTGGCAGCGTTGATGATCTTCTGCCACCGAGGACAACTGTGAATGAGGATGTCGGGTGACGCTTTTCTTGCCCGAAGTTAGCTCTATCTGTACAGTATATGTATCTTCCTCTCGCTCTCCATGACACGAATAAGGAACCCTCGGTGTCGGCTCATATACAGGGGCTGCTCGCTCTACAAGACATTATTTTTTATAATTAAAAATAAATATTACATGATTTAAAATAACGATTTAAAAATTATTTTATATTTTTCACTTACCAAGCTCTGCTGCTTTGCTGCTAATCGACATTGGCACGTATTCCATGATCTGCTGTGTTAATGAAAAAGAGACTAGCGCTCCGTCTTCTTTCTATCGCAGACCTTTGCTGATGCTTCGGTTTTAGGACTGTCTTTCTCTCTCTCTCTCTCTCTCTCTCTCTCTCTCTCTCTCTCTCTCTCTCACCGTGACTGACCTCGGTGTACACTTTATAATATTTCGAGCGAAATGTACACTATATTCAATTATTTACAACAGTGTCTTTATTACAAATAGCTGCACATACGGAAAATTATTGCGTTCGCAACGCACCCGATGCATGATCAGCGATATGACCACGAAACAGCACAATTATTTCGGACAAAGTAATTTTCATAAACTCCGTATCCTCCGGCGTTAGCAAGATCGCGATGTGCTCGAGCACTTCTTCAAAGAATTCCTTGGAACCGATGATCTCATACGCTGCTGCACGAGGCATTTTACTGACAACTATCTTTTCACGGACATATGATACCACCTCGTTCATACACCGTTGAATCGTTTCACTTTTGCTCTCTAGAACCTGCATATGAATATCGATTCTTCTACTTATTTCGACGAGCATATCAAATGTCGGCCACTGAAAAACAATGTTTGGAGAGCATTTTCGGAAGCGTTTCCGTTTGGATCCTTCAGATTCCTCTTGATTTTCGTATTCCTCATTAGCACTACCGCTTATTTTTCCAAATGACACAGCTCTGTGCTGATAACACGAGGTTAAAAGTGTGTAATGCGTTGTGTGTTATATGCGAGTATTACACATTTTCTCGGCATCAGTCCCATGAGCTTCGAAATATTGTTGTACGCGAGAAAAATCACTTTTAAACACTCGCCACTCGTCCGCACCGAGTGTAATTCCGGTAAAAGTATTCGACAATATTTTCACCACTGGTGTAAAAGTAAACGTAGAGTTCAACTCGAGCCCGGCTACGATTATTTTACCAAATGATTTATTTAAACCGTACATAACGTGGTTCGCTATATATGGCGATATCGCGTGAGACGTAGCACCGTTATTTGCAATTTTTATTGCTTTGGTGTAGACTGTAACTTTTCGAATGAATCGTCGGTGGTGTTCATACTCCGTTTTATACAGATTTTCCCCACCATCTAGCTGCATCGCCTCTTCTTTTGATACTGCAAATCATACGACTGAAAATTGCTAGCGAATATCCTTTGATATTTGTCGCATTCTCCTCAACAGCCTAGTAACAGCAGCAGCAGCAAATATATTCCAAAACTCTTGCATACTCTCGCACACTTATGTGAACACGCACACCTCGACATACAGATAATATGTGTCATGAAAACTAAATAATATACGTCAACGAAATTTGATGATTTTCCTCATGGCCGAGTGCCTTAAAAATAGATGAAAACAATATGACTTTCATCAGCAAAACTCGATAACTAAGTACATCACCAGCGCTAAATATTTCCCCAGGTCTTGCTTTCGTAAAGTGATCGCGTGCGGCCATCTTCTTGGTTAGTCGTATTTATTACATCGCTGCAGTATGTGCAGAGAAAGAGAGAGAGAGAAAGAGAGAGAGAGAGAGAGAGAGAGAGAGAGAGAGAGAGAGAGAGAGAGAGAGAGAGAGAGAGAGAGAGAGAGAGAGAGAGAGAGAGAGAGAGAGAGAGAGAGAAAGAAAGAGATAAACAGAGAAAGAGCTTGTTAAAGGAATATATATAAAAATGAGCCGCTTTGAAAATTCTCTAGTTAATTGTCTGATTTACTGTGGTTACTACTACTACTACTACTACTACTACTCTAACAGCACAATTATGGTCAGAGTGGTAAAGCGCACATTGATAAGAAAATTGATAGAGTTTATATTGAAGCGTAGACCGTCGTTGCGTTCGCAGTGGGGGAGAAGAAATTTACAGATCACCCTATGGGAACTTCCGACACATGCGATTGTTCGTAAAATTCGCGGTATTTTGTGCGAGTGTCATCAGCGCGATTTAGTTGACGCATATAATATTGGATTGTTTGATAATCAAATAATTATTAATTCGGTGGTGTGTGTTATTCGTCGACGCGGTTGGCTGAATGAGTCTGCTCGGCAACCCATACTCAATGAAAGACGTATGTAATATAGAGCGCTAATTATTTTCATTTTATTTCCTTTATTTCCTAAGATTTTTATATAGTTCGACGGTTCGAAGACGAAGAAATGGGAACGACACCTATGATTTCGATGAGGAAGGTAGAACCGATTCAGATGATCATATCACGGACAACGATGGCGACAGCTCCACAGGGAATCGTTGGATAAATTTTACCCAGCCATTCTGCGGCTAAAAACCTACAAACGGTCTTTTCATGGCAGGCCCCGCGAGAGAACCAGATGAAGCCGTCGCAGGCCCATCGCGACAATACAGTTTAAACGATGATACCAACGGCAATACAGACAACGAGGAAGAAGAAGAAGAAGAAGAAGAAGAAGAAGAAGAAGAAGAAGAAGAAGAAGAAGAAGAAGAAGAAGAGGAGGAGGAGGAGGAGGAGGAGGAGGAAGAGGAGGAGGACCCTGTAGATTCAGGTAAGCTTTTAATAATACAACTACGCTGACAAAAATAAAAAAATTACGCGGATAATAATAGTAAAATGAAAAAACAGGGTACGAGACGGACCCAAACGTTTTTTTGCTTTGCACGATTCATTGTGCCGAGACCGCCGACAATCGAGTTGGTTTACTAAATGCGTCGGCGGTTCTCGGGTGCAGTCGACGGATTCGAGGACTAGAAGCAAATATAAGTTTGTAATTCTTACGTTACACAAATTATATACATAGTATATAGCTAGCGACTAACAAAAATTTTAATTAAATGAAATAAGAATTCTAATAAATGGTTTAATTATGCTTGCTGTTGCACAGACTGGCGATGGAAGGACTGCTGCACGGGGTGGTGATATTTCGCCTCCTGGTGATCGTTTCGGTATCGACAATGAGCAGAGACGCTATTTTCCACGCTTTAAGATGCAGGGTCGAGAGACAGATTTTTATTTTCGTCAGCCACTGGACGGTATCGATCATTTGACATGGTTCGAGGGAGGTGTACGAGATGTTCTCACACGCCTTACAGAATCGTGCGAAGGACATGATTATGTGGGTATGACTCTGAGCGTACCGTTTTTCGCGCAAGGACCTGTATGGTTATCATTTCGACCAGCTCGTGACATCGTTCCCAAGGATATATGGCGACTAATTAATAGTGTAGCTCAGAGCGCGCGCGAATTTCGAATAGACGCTGGTACATGTGGAATGACGGCATGTATAGTACGAGGCGTCGAAGGAGCTGGTGTGGGCACTAGGCTTACACACGAGTCTATAGCAAAAAAGTCAATTTTACGCATAAGTAATCGCGATAATTTGTGTCTACAACGATCCCTTGTCACTGCCCGAGCGCATGCCGAACGCGGTCAAATACGTGCGGGCGAGCTACACAGACGATGTTGTCAAATTCGGAACAGGCTTCGAGGTGCGCAATATACAGCAGCGATAGAGCTCACGCGTAATGCAGGGGTAACGACACCGTCTAGGGGGTGTGGTGCGCGCGAAATTCAGCTCTTTCAGGAGTACTTGGTTCACGAGGGTATAGCAATTGTTGTTTATGAATTTCTCACCTTTGGAAAACGCGTTCCGGCTCTGTACGACGGGCGAAAATACGTACTCACCGCAATAGGTAAAATTAATCATACACTCTTTATTCTCTATTACGAGCGTTCTCATCACTATCAACCGATATTAAATCTCGCTGGTGCCCAAGGTAGTCGAGGGTTCTGCACACAATGTAATTCCAAGTATATTCGAGTACTGGAGCATCGATGTAGCTATCAATGTGCTGGATGTGAATCCACTTATTGCAACGGCAATAGAGACTCTCAGCCTGAGTATTGCGCAGACTGTAATCGTTCGTAGGGTGAGGGCTCCACGGGTATCACGTCTCGTAAATATAGACGGTACAGCGTCTGTAATGCATTGAAAATCTGTAGAGGCTGCTCGCGTATGATTAAATCCACAGATAAAAAGATGCATGTATGTGGTATATCGTTTTGTATTACATGCAAACAAACGCGACCGACTACGCATGCGTATTTTATAGCACCTCTTAAGAAGCCAGAGGCGCAAAAGGAGAAGAAAAAAGACAAGTCCTTCACGAGATTTTTATTTTATGATTTTGAGACGCAACGACACGAGCAAATGCATGACGATCAATCGACACGAATTCACGAGCCAAATTTATGTGTTGCACAATGCGTATGTATGGCATGTCTGGATATCACAGATATAGAGACTGATTGTGCTAACTGTGGTAAAGGTGAATTCGTGTTTAGCGATGATTCTGTTGGGAAGCTCGTGAAATTGGCATGATCGCAAAAATTTAAAAAGACCATCTGCATCGCCCATAATGTTAGAGGTTTCGACGTACAATTTATTCTACGGTATTAAATCGAGGTGCAAAAAACACACCTGCCCTCTCTGATTATGAATGGTACGAAGATTGTCTCGATGAAAATTGGCGATGTCATTTTTCTCGATAGTCTAAACTATTTACCCATGGCTCATAGCGCTTTACCTAAGGCCTTTGGTTTCGCTGATGAGGTGGCAAAAGGTACATTTCTCCATTTATTCAACACACTGGAATATCAGAATTACTCTGGTCCTCTGCCGGCTTTGCATTTTTACTCACCCGATACCATGTTCTCAGCGGATCGCAAGTGCTTTTTAAAATGATATGAGGAAGAATCGAGTCGCGTAGATTATAAATTTGATTTTGCGACGCAATTTGTGCAATATTGTCGTACAGATGTTACGGTTTTGAGACGAGCGTGTTTAGCTTTCCGAGAGTTACTTATACGTTGTGGGCGCGTGTGCCCCTTTACAGAAGCATGCACGATAGCATCAGCATATATGAGAGTATTTCGAAAGAATTTTCTACAGAAAGATCGCATTGCGGTGTTATCACCAGGGGGGTATCGCTGGGGCGATAAGCACTCGCGCAAGGCCGTCGTATGGCTCGTATGGCTCGTGCGTGAGCGCAACTGCATTATCGCGCATGCTGAACGCAAGAGAGAGTATCGCTCTCCGACCGGCCTACCGGCTGTCGACGGATACTACGTGGATGGGGGGGTCCATCACGTTCTCCAATTTCACGGCTGCTTGTGGCATGGTTGTCCGCGATGTTATCGCGTGAATAGAGATACTCAAACTAAATTCGGCGATACAATAGATAGGCGATACGAGCGTACCGTTCTTATTTCCGGGCGAATCAGATCGAAAGGGTACACTCTAACCGAAATATAGGAATGCGATTTTAACAGATGACTCGAGAATAACGAGGAAATGTCGATATACGTGAAAAATCACGCTATGGTCAAGCAGGCGTCTCTCGAACCACGCGATGCATTCTTTGGCGGTCGAACGGAAAATTTTGTAAGCTTGTACGACGTCGCGAATGGTGAGCAGATACGCTATGTGGATGTTTGCTCGCTGTATCCATGGGTGTGTAAGAATGGAAAATATCCCGTTGGACACCCGCAATTGTACGTAGGCGACGAGTGTTGAGAACTCGTAGGACTTGGAAACGATCTACCAGGTGTATGCATAAGTTTTTTCCGGTTTTTTGGTTAAAAAAACACGTAATTTTCAAGAAAAATTAATTTTTGTTTTATTAAAAATATTGGCCATCGGCTTCTACACATTTCGCTCATCTTTCAGGTAACTTATGAATACCATGCCAGAAAAACTGCTTGTCTTTTGCGGGAAACCATTCGTCCAGCCATTTTCCAACTTTCTCGAAATTGCTGAAGTGCTGCTCTGGGAGCGCGTGCCCCATTGATGCGAAGAGGTCATAGTCAGATGGCGCCAGGTCTGACGAATACGGCGGGTGCGGAAGGATGTCCCATCCAAGCGATTTCAAGGTGTCTTTCACTGCTTTTGCTGTGTGAGACGGCGAGTGACTTTGCGATTTTCTATTTGACGTTCATTCAAATCGTGTGGGACCCATTTACCGAGTTTATTGATCTTCCCCATTACTCGTAAACGTCTGCTGATTGTTTCTTGTGACACATGTAATGCTTCTGCTAATTGCCGTTGAGTTTGAGTTGGGTCATCATCCAATAACTCCTGCAATTGCTCGTCTTCGCATTTTTGTGGTCTACCAGAGCGCTCACTGTCTTTCACATTGAAATCACCACTTTTAAATTGTCGAAACCATGTCTCACATGTTCGAATCGATGGAGCGTGTTCACCATATGTTTCTACCAGCAAACGTTGACTTTCAGCAGCCTTTTTATTTTCATTAAATAAGAAAAGCAATGCGTGCCGCAAATGTTCTTTTTCAGGCACAAAACTCGACATGATCACTGAACGATAAAACAAAGACGCTAGTTTTTGGCGGACTCAACTTGTGTGTGTTTGTAGGTTAATGTCAGGAGAACAAAATGACGTATGTGTCAAATTAATACGCTTCGTACTTTTCGCTGGCGCCATCTCTTAGTTAAACCGGAAAAAACTTATGCATACACCTGGTAAGTGTCGTCGAGGGTCTCGTGAAGTGTACCGTGGTGGCAACGCGCGATTTGTATATACCCGTACTGCCTGTCAACATGCATGGGAAGCTACTGTTCCCCCTGTGTAGAACGTGCTGTACAGATGTGGACACATCCGAGGTTTGTACACACGATAACACGACTGAGTGAGCGTTTGACAGCACATGGGTCGTGGACGAACTGAGAAAAGCCGTGTCGCTCGGATATAAGGTGACGTGTATCTATGAAAATTGGCAGTACGTTGTTGAGCAGTATGACTCGACAACCCGACGAGGCGGTCATTTTGCGGAGTACATCGATACATTCCTAAAAATAAAACAGGAGGCGAGTGGACCGCCAACAGAGTGTAACGATGACGAGGAAGCAATAGAGCGTTTTATAGCATTGTACAAGGAGTCTGAGGGTGTATATCTCAACCGAAGTGCTTTGCAGCCAAATCCGGGTTCACGTTCACTCGCAAAATTGGCTCTTAATTCATTCTGGGGAAACTTTGGTCAACGAGAGAATCTCACGAAAACTATTATCGTTTTCACGCATGCGGAGCTAATGAATTTACTAACGAGTCTTGAGATTGAGGTGACGGGGATGCTACCGGTTAATCACAAGATCAAGTATGTAAACTATGTGAGCAACCGCGACGCTATCCGACTATCCCAGACATCAAATGTCGTGATTGCAGCATACACGACGGCACAGGAACGCCTTAAATTATACAGTTATCTTGAGGGGCTCGGGCGACGAATATTGTACTGCGATACGGACTCCTGTATTTACGTGAGCCGCTCCGGTGGTAACGAGTATGAGCCGCCAAACGGTCAATCTCTAGGAGATCTTACGGATAAATTAAGCGAATACGGGCTTGGCAGTTATATAACTTCGTTCGTTTCGGGAGAACCAAAATTGTACGCATACCTTGTTCGTAAACCCGATGGTACGATCATTGAAAAATGTAAAGTAATGGGTATCACGCTAAACTTTGCGAATAGCCGTCACGTAAATTAAAACGCATTACGATATTTCGTGACAGGAGCAAGGAGCGTACCTATTATTTAAAAATTTGACGCTATTCGACGTACGGATTTTCATCATGTAGTAACACGTAAAGAAACGAAATCATGCGAACCTGTTAACACGAAGCGAAAACGGCACGGGATGTACTCTACTGTACCGTACGGCTATTGTGAAATACGCTAATTAGTATAACGCAAAAAAGTATATAGTTTTACTTTTGAATTCGCGATATTTTAAAATAATCTTTTTGTCTAATTTCATGTATCATATTTCCTGTGAACAATACATTAAAATAATATATATTGATTTATTATGTATAAAACCGTTGTCGGCTCGTTCTTTTTGTGTTGCTATAAGTAGCAGTAGCTGCTATCTCTCTACCGTTCGCTTTTGTTCTGACTTTCTCATCGTTGATTCTTTTTGTCCCGTCTTTCTTATCGAGTGTTTCTTCTTGTTCTGACTTTCTCGTGCTACATCCGTGGATATAATATTACTGTTTAGAATTTGATGATTCGTAAAATTTGCATATAGAGATGTATGCATAGTGAAATAAAAATATTGCTTTATTTGTGGGAAATATAAAAACTATTGTTATTTAATTTACATACGGCGTAAGCACTAGCTTATACCGCGGGCCCGCGTCTCATGAGCTACTGCAGGTGCGCCGCGCCTTATCAGCTCTTTAAAGCCGCAAAAATAGCTGATGCCGCGGGGTCGCCGCCGCCGCCGCCGCCACGGTATAAGCTTATTTAAGAGTCTGCTGATTGATTTTGATAGACACCCATCGATATGGATACACGTTTGAAACATCCATGGACAGCCGTGATAAGCGATCCTACGGGTTATGGTAAAACATATTTTGTAAAAAAATTCTTGAAATACGTGCGCGAAATGACGGATGTCTCGTTCGAGCGTATACTTTTTTATTACTCAGAGTGGCAGTCCGGATATTCAGAGTACGGTGATAAAATCGAATTTCGCGAGGGTTTACCGCAAGCAGTAGACTACTCGAATGATACAAGAGCAAAACTTGTGGTCATTGACGATCTAATGCGCGAGGCATCCAACAATACTGTGGTCGATCTTTTCACTAAGGGTAGCCATCATAAAAATCTTAGTGTCATTTTCATCACCAAAATCTCTTCCATCAGGGTCACGGGCAGCGCGATATCTCCTTAAACGCTAATTTTATCGTTGTCTTCAAAAATCCGCGAGATCGCGCGCAAATTCAGAACCTAGCCCGTCAGGTATGTCCCGAGAATCCGCGTTTTTTGCAGGAGGTATATTTCGATGCAACAGCCGCACCGCACGGCTATCTATTATTCGACTTGAAACGATCGACGCCTGATAATTGTCGATTACGCGCCTGTATATTTCCCGATGAGCAATACCATTACGTTTACGGGCCTCAAAAAGTAATAAAAGTTCGCGATGTGTGGCGCGATGTACCAGTAATATGCTTGTAATGGCGTTGCGCGGACCTCTCGATAAAAAGCAAATAACGACGAGGACGAGCAATTGCAAAATATCGCACAAGCAGAATATCGACCCCCACACAGTTAGAAAAGAAAAAGAAAAAGAATCCATTTAACTCGTCATCGCTAAAATCATGAAAATTCTTAAAAAAATCTATTATGACACCGCTCATCCTGCTTCCTATTCTCGAGCAAAAAATTTGGCCCAGGTGGATCGAAGAGTAGCGCGAAAAAATGTTTTACCATGGCTCGAGACACAGGATTCATATAACATGCATCGTCTCGTGCGACGAAGATTTCCCCGTCGTACGTACAGCGTGAGTAATATAGACGATGTATGGGAGGCTGATTTAGCTGATCTTCGCTCGATAGCCACGTACGACGATGGGTACACGTATCTGCTTGTTGTTATCGATGTGCTGAGCAAATACGCGTGGGTCGAGGCTTTGCGTTACAAAACGAGCGCAAACGTGGCCCGCGGTCTCACACGCATACTCGCACGCAGTAATAATCGTCGCCCGCAGCAATTGCAAATTGATTGAAGTTGAGAATTTATCGGCGCTCCGTTTCAGCAAATTCTCAAGAAAAAGAATATCTATTTTCGCGCTGCTCGTAACCCTGATATAAAAGCCTCGAGTGCCGAACGCTTTAATCGAACAATAAAAGAGCGAATGTGGCGCTACTTTACATACACGCGAAATAAGCGTTACATCGATGTTTTACAAAATCTTTATATGCTTATAATCACACTAGACACAGTGGAACGCGTATTCCTCCGAGCAAAGTAACCCTCGAAAATGCCTCTATAGCCCGAGACAATTTAGCACGGCGTTACGAGCGTAACGCGAAAAAAATTAAAAAGCCTAAATACAGCGTCGGTGACTTGGTACGTATCCGTACAGCTAAAGCAGCTTTCGTGAAAGGATATGAGCGTGGTAGGAGTAACGAATTATTCAAGATTCAACGAATATCAGTGAATCGAGAACCATTCGTGTATATTTTACATGATCTGAATAACGAGACGGTATTTTCTATGAGGCAGAATTATCACGAGTACGAGTGCCTCCGTCATCTGAGAAGACAAAAAAGAAGAAGAGGACAAAGAGGAAGAACGCTCGGAATCATCGTCCCTGATAAATATGAGCTCCAAGGATAGCTCTTTCTTTGTCGTACTACCGAGCAACAGTAGTATGCAGTATTTTCCGAATAATACAACGACAACATTTATTACAAAACTACCGCGTCAGACACGTTTGCATGGAGAATGGTCTGTTTCTCTTGTGGAAATTGCTTATCCGATGACTCTTTTACATGTTCCTACTGTAGGAAATCTCGTAACTTTTGAGGATCGTGATTATGATTTATCGGGTTTAAATCTTTTAACACGGAGACGTGCTGATAGAGACTAATTAGCACCTGGTGTATATCGCTCTATAGACGCTCTTTTGGAGAGTATAAATAAGTTACCTCACGTGGCCGGTCATTTGCGCTTTAAATCGCTTCCGAGCGGGCAGGTCGAAGTGGCACGCGTATGCGACGATCTACGCTACCACGACTTTTGCTTATCGCCCGCTATCGCAAGGCTACTAGCGTTCTCGGAAGAGGCCTGTGGGTCAGTAATGATAGAACCGCATTGCGAATACACAGGGTCGAGGCCTGCATCTCTCACCGGTGCTATACCGGGCAGCATGTTTCTATACACAGATATCTGCGGGAGCTATATTACAGGTGATGTACAAACACCCCTCTTACGAGTTGTTCCCATTGATACTGATGACTGTCCGTATGGTTCGATAAAAATTAAATCGTTTTCAACGCCACGATATATACCTGTCTTGCGCAATAATTTACACACTATCAAGATCGATATAAGAGACGAATTTGGGGATCCTATACTATTCAAGCAGGGAACGTTGACTGTGACACTACATTTCAAAAGGTCCCACGATTGATTACACCACTATGGATGATATTGACAGTGTGCAGCACGGATGGGGTCGTCGCGGGTACGGTGGCATTAGCCATGTTTATATCGGAACACCTAATCAACGAGGACACGGTATCGGCAGCTATCTCGGGGGCCTGTTTCGTCGAGTGTTACCACTTTTGAAGAAGGGCGCTAAAGCAGTTGGAAAAGAGGCGTTGCGCGCTGGTGTGAACGTAGCCGGTGATATCCTCGATAGAAATATAGCTGTGAAAGATGCTATTCGCGAGAGAGCGCGAGAATGAGGCAGTAATCTCAGACGCAAAGCCTCTGAAAAAATTGACACTCTCATGCGGGGTTCTGGTTATAAAAAGCGCAACATTTTACGAACTCCTCATTCATCGAACGAACCTCGACGTATCTCCCGTAAAAATAAAAGTGTAATAAAGAAGAAGAAGAATAATAAGAACAATAAGAAGAAGAAGACTCGTCAACGATTAGTTGCAGATATTCTTGGATAGCTGACACAAGATGGCTTTTCTGCATGCGCACTCGTGTTAGTGTCTTAAATCGGAACTTGAATTATTTTCACTCCCACCGACGCAAACTACTATCGAAGGCTTCAATTGGGTGCATTACAAACCAATATCTTCGCTAACAGATGAATCACCGATTGAATTTGTTATTCCTGGACAGGGGTATGCGTATATCGATCTTGCGCATACTATGCTTAGTCTGAGAGTGAAAATAACATCTCCTACTACTACGGAAATTGCCGCGGGCACATCGTCGAAATTAAGTGCTGGCCCTGTAAACAATCTCTTGCATTCTATGTTTAATCAGGTGGATGTATACCTGAATAAAAAATTAGTTTTATCTGCAAATAATGCCTACGGTTATCGAGCGTACATAGAAACATTTTGAATTACAGTCCAGCAGCAAAAAATTCGCATCTCACGAGCGTTCTCTGGTACGACGATACCCCTGGAAAAATGGATGATATAACATCGGAAAATACAGGTCTTGTGAAGAGAAAACAATTTTTAAATGTCGAAAAAACTGTAGACTTGCTCGGTCATCTGCATTGCGATATATTCAATCAGGAGCGATTCTTATTAAACGGCGTCAAGATGCGACTACGGTTGGTGCGATCTAGAGATTCATTTTGTCTTGTGGGGGATACAAAGAATGGTCAATGCGGCTTAAAGATTCTCGAAGCGTCGCTTCTCGTTCGTAGAACAAAAATAGCTCCTGGTGTGCTGCTCTCGCATGCTAGAACTCTGGCAAAATCTACGGCTAAATAACCTCTTACGAGAGTCGAGGTAAAAGTCGTTTCAATACACTCTGGTGTTCATGGAGAGGCTATCGATAATATCGTGTTAGGTCAATTGCCGAAGCGTATAATTATCGGTTTTGTCGATAACAAGGCATTTAACGGCGACTTCAGTATGAATCCATTCAATTTCCAAAATAACAAGATAAATTATCTCTCGTTGTACGTAGATGGTGCTCAAATAACTTCGAAACCGTTACAACCTGATTTCACGAAAAATCATCTACATGTGGATGCTTTTCAAACGTTGTTTTCGGGAACTGTAATACATATCTTGAACGACGGTAATTCCATCGATCGCGATAATTATCGCGATGGATATTGTCTGTTTGTTTTTTACTTGTCACCCGATCTTTCGGCGAACAGCAATACACATTGGAATTCAATAAAGCACGGTAGTGTGAGAATAGAGGTACGATTTGAGGATGCGCTTGCTTCCACGATAAATTGTGTAGTCTACGCGGAATATGATAATGTCCTTGAAATTGATGCCTATCGGCAAGTAATGGTGGATTTTACCGGATAAGCGAAAAATTTGCTGATGTCGGCATAACATTCTTTCGTGTTAAGAGACGTAGAAGCGTGTCTGTGAGTAACTAATCAGTCAAACTCGAGCATCTGTCCGGATTAGACGTGAAAATGGATATCGTCGTGGATATACAGGGAATGCGTGGTAAAGACTCGGAATTTATTCCGAAGGAAATTGCCGTGGTAGCAGTGAATAGACCGTACTCTGTTCATTAGATCGTCCCACCGCCGTGTCACTTTGCCGAATTACCACAGCATTCGAGAAGCCAGAATAATTTTCTCTCAAAATATTTTTACGGTCTGGAATGGTACGAGGGCGATGTGAGCTGTAAACAAGCATACGCTAACTTGCGTAAAATTTCGCGAAAATCAAGACGTATCTATACTCGCGGTCACGAGAAGGCTATACTTCTTTGCGATATCACGAGTCGTGAAATTTCCAGAGTGGAGGATGAGGAGGGCGCCCCATCGTACACATTTATGCCGAAATCTTTGCAAAAATGCTTCAGACACGCTATGATAAACGATACAGTGTCTTCGCATTGTGCAATGCGCCAGGCTTTCCAACTAAAAAATTGGCTTCACGAGCACCCGTTTAAAGGAGAATCATACATGGATGTTTGGTCAGCAGACGAAGAGGAAGAGAATAAGAAAGAGGAGAAATTTTCATCATGTGGTCGTGACACGACCGACGATGCTGTGAAATAAATTTTGCATATATATACGTCTTTCAAAGTGTATCGGTCATCATTTAATCATTGACTATGTGTTCAGCATGAACACTAGACGAATCTACGAGAGTCTGCAGTATCTACCACTGTCAACCGTTGGCGTATACCTGGCTGACAGAATTCCTCGTGTATGGTCGTTACCGGCTGGACTCGTAGTTAACACGGATAACCACGACGGACCTGGAGAGCATTGGATCGCCATGTACGTTAACCATCATGGAAAAGGAATGTAGTTTGATAGCTACGGGCTACCACCGGTTATACCGCAACATCTCGCACGACTACGAAGAAACTGCAATTTTGCATCGCATTCTTACATCTTATGTCGTCCGGCTTCACCATGTTGCGATTTAATAATCTCTTTAGCGATAGTGTAATGAAAAACGACAGATTAGTGCGTGAATATTACAATGCTTTTGCCTCTCGACGATCAGACAGTGATAAAAATAAATTTAACGGCGGAGCAGCCTCCGAGCGAAGATTACCGTGTTTGCAGGGATGTTGCATACGACGGTAAATATCTGTAAAGTGATTCAAATAAAATATTGATTAATTAAAAACAAATACATCGGTTTACTGTGTCTCTTATTTTTTACTTATAAAGGGTGGTTAAATTGTAAGGGCCGATGTTGAATGTGAACCACACCTAAACGTCAAGTTTTTTTCTGCATTTCATTTGACATTTCTCAATTTCAGACTAACTCAATTTGAACCATGGAAAGATACACAATCGAGCAACGCGTTAAAGTTATTCAGGCTTATTATGAAAATAGGCGTTCAAATCAAAATGCATATCGTGCACTTCGTGATTTTTTCGGTCAATTTAATCGTCCAAATGTGCGTACAATCGGAAAAATCGCGCAAAAATTTGAGCATACCGGGTCTGTAGGAGATATTAAAACACCAGTGCATGCTCGTACAGCTCGTACTGCAGAAAATATTGCTGCTGTTCGCGATAGTGTGGCTGAAGAGCCGTCCACCTCAACTCGTCGTCGTGCCCAACAATTGCACCTCTCACGCTCGTCATTGATGAACATTATGCATAAAGACTTGCATTTACACGCTTATAAGGTGCAATTGACTCAAGAACTAAAGCCTCTTGACCATTCCAAACGTCGTCAATGGTCAGAATGGTGGCAAGAAATGGCAACAGTGGATGATCAATTTTCGAAGAAAATCATCTTCGGTGATGAGGCACATTTTCACCTCAGTGGATTCGTCAATAAGCAGAATTGCCGCATTTGGGCGAATCATAATCCAAGAGTGATTGTCGAAAAACCAATGCACCCACAAAGAGTGACTGTTTTGTGCGGTTTATGGGCTGGCGGCATCATCGGGCCGTATTTTTTCCAAAATGAGGCCGGTCAGGCAGTTACTGTGAATGGTGTTCGCTATCGTGAGATGATAACGAACTTTTTATGGCCCGAATTGGAAGATATGGATGTGGGCGATATGTGGTTTCAACAGGACGGTATCACTTGCCACACAGCTAACGAAACAATGGCTCTTTTGCGCGACAAATTCAATGGCCGTGTTATCTCACGTGGTGGCGATGTCAATTGGCCGCCAAGATCATGTGATTTGACACCGTTGGACTTCTTTCTTTGGGGTTATTTGAAAGAAAAGGTGTACGTCGATAAGCCAGCAACAATTCAAGAGCTAAAGGATGAGATAATTCGGCACATTAACGGCATAGAACCTCAATTATGCCTAAGCGTCATCGAAAATTTGGACCATCGGATGGAGGTGTGCCGCCGAGGTCGCGGCGGCCATTTGGCCGATATTTTGTTCCATACATAATTGAACCATACCATATTATCATAGTAAAAAGAATTGACAATAATTTCCTAAATAATTTGTGTTTTATTCAAAATCAACATCGGCCCTTAAAATTTAACCACCCTTTATATAAATTATAATCGAGGTCTCTCGCGGCACGGTATCATATTCTGCGTCTTTTACTGCAGAGCATTCGCTTCACGAGAAGCACAGCGTAAAGCGGTACGCACGTGCAAAACCGCTGACATTGCATTCAAAGCGCTGCACACCTAGTTATGATTCAGAGGGGCGTTTGTTATCTTCAAATGCTGTGATCACCGCCAGCATCATCCGGAGCATTCAGTCTGTCTTTAGCAGTGCACAACGACGGTATAAATGAAACTCAAAATGTATCCCCGATATGTAGACGGCGAACTACCCGAAGCTTTTGTGTGTCGTGTAATATGTGATAGTAGTGACAATACAGTGTGTCTGCGGACGGATAAAATGTGCGTAGGATTATCCGAGTTGGAGGACGAGTTGGACACATTATATATTGGTGGACTTGCCGAGAGGAGTATATTTCAATTTGAGGACTTGAACGTTGGTGCGGCTTGTGTGGTTGTGCAGCGTCAAATTGTATTGTATTGTGCCCGTCACCCTGGAGAGTCATCGCAGATGCCGCCAACACAAGGGTGAGTTAAAAATTTTATTCCAAACATGTGTACACTTTTGTTGCATCCTGCTCTTATCTCTACTCTTCCTTGTTCACCAAGGTACCCACACCACCTCACTTTACCATCTCCACGTTACCGACACTGGTCAAGCAGAGTCGGTAGCGCGGCGGTGGAAAAGTGCGGTGGTGGGGGTAGCCGCGTGGTGGGGGAAGGCGTGGGGATAGGAGTGGGATGGAGCAAAGGTGTACACATACTACTCTCAGATCTTCGTAAATCGGTTTGATCACTTGTATGACATCTTCTGGAAGTGGAGTGTAATTATGTTCGAAATTTTCCAGTTCTGTTGTGGCCAGAGTTTTTTGATACGGACACCACGAGTTTTCGCCGCTCGGGCACTTATCGTGTTGAGGGTTATCGTCTGTCGACTGCTGGTGGTAGTACGTTGCCCAGATGGCATTTTACATTTTCTCTACCGAATCATAATTATACCTTATTGCTGCTCCGTAGTATCGACTCAACTTATCGATGACTTTTCCGTTGAGTTTTCCTTTGCCGCCGAGTACTTTACTTTGCCGTGTTCTACCTACATTTTTCCTGTTTTCACAACTTTATCTTCAACAGTATTTCTTACCAGATCACGTGGACGTCTTCCTATTCTCTTATTCATGTGACCTACGCAATCTTTTTTATTTATTGTGAAATGTTTACCGTAAGGTTTCGCTTGCACTAAATTGCCGTAAGTTTTGCTGTCGCTGTCTCCGACATTGTTGCAGGTCTTGTCTCCATACTTTTCCTCTGAGCGGCGGAACATTTCGATTACTGCGCATACTTCTATGTTACCTGATGGTCCGGTGTGATTGGCTTGACATTCAGCATTATCAACGTGTTCTTCGTGCCACTCTTCAAATTCTGCAGTATTCAACTTTTTTCCCCATAATTTGCAAAGCTGACAATGCAAACTACTTACGAAAATATCAATAACTTTTCCAGTCCAATAACCAATCAAAGAAGTGATGCCAAACAAGGAGCTGAAGCCTTGCTTCTGCCACGTGCCATGGCCAGAAATGGTCAAAGTATCAGACTCCGCATTTGCACTTGTTTTCTGTTTTTCTTCGTCTGCGGCGGAAAGGAGAAAATTTTCAGCAGTCGTTTTGACGTAGAAGCAAATCGATGCCATAGTAACCAAATAAGACGGTTTGGATAAGAAATTACTTGCAATGTCCATTAGACCGCAAAACTTATTGCAACCTGCTAAACCCAAACGTAATGTACGCATTACGAAAGCAAATCGAGTGTTGATTTCGTAGCGATGACCAGTTTTCTCACTCGACGGTATATAGCGTGGATCACAATTGGCACATTTTACCTGGATTTGAAAGCCTAGACCGTCTTTTGTGCAAGTTTTGAACTTAAATGAACCATCACACTGAACACATTTAACCAAACTTGAAATTGTTGAGAAAACAAGCAAGAAATCGATGATTCTATAATGTTTTTCAACGTTTTCTAGCACGCTCGCTCTGGTATTCAACTTAATTTTTTCCATGATGCACTCTTCGTATTAGCTTCATCCTTATTTTGTTTCTTTGGAATAGGCCTTATTTTCGATCTGCACAAATAAGTTCTTGTACCTCTTCGGTCATCTCTCGAAACTTTTGATACTCTCGGCATTTTTTAACAGAAAATATCTTGACAAAATTATAAAATCACTGAGAATAAGTAATATACACATATGAAATATGTATTTATGGCTTTAGTTACCTGTCTTTACTAAATGGAAATTATTCGAAACAGAACAATAGGCCAGAACGATCCCCAAGTGAATAAACTATATACCTGCTCGCCAGAACGATCCCCACGTGAATGAACTGTGTACCTGCTCGCCAGCGGCGCGCTGTCTTTCCGAGAGGAGACTAACTAGTCAATAACTTCGAGAGTTTTGCTCTAATCGACTTCAAATTTTGAGACTATATTCTTACAATGTTCAACTATAAGAAAAGACAAAAAAATCGATTTTTGAAAAGTGCAAACCCTTACCCCATTCCCGAAGCGAAGTTACGGCAGGACGTAAAAAATTGTTTTGGTTGTAAAAAAAATACAGTAACTATAAAAATATATACAAGAATTATAAAAATGCTGTAGAAAGTCACATGGAACTATAGCTTTGAAAAATATATAATAAAATTCTTTTTTTAATTTTAAACTCCCGTGAAATCTAAACTATCGTCAAATATATGTGAAACGTATAATAAATATGAAAAAATATATGTTGCATATATTTTTTGCGCCAAAATCGTCCATATTTCACGTATGTCCATATACGTCTATATATATTGCCATTTGCATATGCACACACAATATCTTCGTGTCCTTTACATGTAAAGATTATATATGTTGTAACGGTATTTTCCTGTTAATATTAAATTTCACACTTTTGAGGTGAGAGATTCGGACCCGAATACTGAGAAAATTAATTTAGACTTTTTAGAGAGGTAAAATTAGGGTTTATTCAGAAATTTATAAGAATATTGCAAGATTCAGCTTATTCACGTCGTGGGCCAGTACAATTGATTTTCAATCCGACAACATATGCGGTGATCTTTTGCTCTTCTTTATCCTCGGCGATGGTGGACCTTCTACTGTGATGCTCTTTGACCCGGTGGCGTATTATAGAGTTCAGCGAAATCGAGTTCTTCCGTCTAGTTTGGTGTTCTCATGGGCCGCTAAATGCGCCTTCTGCTTCGCCCGTAGACCTGTTGCTGGCCCGTCTGTCAGCTGTTGTGGACGCCGGTTCACGCTCACAACTCTCTAAATTCGCGAAAAGTGAATATTTCGGTGCCTTCCCCACGTTCTTCGTCCAAGTATCGTATGGAACGTGTCGGTGCTGTTTTCGGTAACTATGTGGGCGTCTCTTCGGCCCGTTGGAACCCCCTAAAGATAAGTTATGTGGTTTTTATATGGTGATGTGGACCCTTGTTCACAATGTTTAACAGCTCCTGTCTTCTTTATTTGTTGCCCAGGTAGATTACGTGTGCTCGTGCAGCAATACTTCGACACCATTCGCCTCTGTGCGCTGCGTTGGAAATCTTCTTGACTTCGGTGAGTAAATGATGTTTTCTTCTTCCTTTTCTTTTCCCGTTTTCTCTTCCCGTTGCGCTGCGCTACCTTGGCGTGTAAGGTTCCGTTAGCCCTGTTCACCCGAGTTTCTCTCCACCGGTGGCACAGTATTCCAACAGTCTCGTTATTTCACTTTTTTCTGAGTGATCTTTATTAGAGAACCTCTAGCCTTACTTTCCTGGTCGTCTACTACACGAAATTGGCTCCAAACAGATCTCACTCCTGTGCAGTACGAATGTTATTTTTACGTCTTTCTGGTCTACCTTATCCTGGCTATCTCCAAAACTCTTCCTGGGTGATGCAGTTTCTCTTCTCCTTCTTGGCTATAATACTCTCTAGTGTTCCTTGGTAATTATCGGTTGCTGACCTACTCGTATCTGGTAGATGGTTTTAGGCATCAACCACTACTACATCCCACTCTGTTCTATTTTCTCCTCTTATTTCAATTTCTCATGTGATTTCATTTCGTTTTAGGTTCTTGCCACCGTGCCCTGGCATTCCTCTCCTGCTTCAGCAGGATTAGCTGGTCGCTGACCCGCTGTTTTTCGACAGCGAGGGAACATTTCGGGAAAGTGAGATTTCCAAGATAAAGCCTAACGTGTATCTGGCTCGTTTTTTCAATAGAATATTTTTTTCTCTTGTTATAGTTTAATTTGAGGTTTATTACTTATCCTAGGTCGACTGTGATTATGTTGCAATGTAGCCCATATATTTAGTCCAGGAATATGAATTCACGTTCTTTTGAAAAAAGCCTCTCGATTTTATGAACTTTTTATCGAGAAAACAACATAGATATTACAGCAACATTAAGTCGAAATGAGAACATTCCTTTATCTCGGGGTCCGCTTTACGCATATGCCTTCGCCGCTGCTTATCTGCATATACCGACAACCGCCACTAGCGAACCTACCGGCAGGAACTGGAACTAACAATTACATAGCATAGACTGCAATATTGCAGCGGACACGACTTCGACGTATGCGTCGGTACTTTTCAGATTATCGCTTTGATAGGCAACAAAACAGGTTTGAATTTTTTTTTTAAGTGCACTGCAATGGTAAGCTTTTATGTCTGGTCCAGTAAAGAGTCGCAGATATGCGTGAAAGTTGTAATAAAATAAATTTATTAGTTGGCGACAAAAGAGTCATGGTTAACGTCAGCCGCCTCGAGTTTTCGATAATTTACTGTGCCTACAGAAAAAAAATCCACGAAGACGACTTTTGACCTCGTCATTGAAATTAAACGTTTTACCGTCTAAAAAATTTTGTAGAGACCGGAACAGATGGTAATCTGAAGGTGCCAGGTCTGGAGAGTGTGGCGGGTGTGGTAGTATATCCCATCCAAGCTCTAAAATTTTTTTCCGTCGTGTTCAAACTTGTATGTGGTCTCGCATTATCTTGTTGGAACACTATACCTTTCCTATTGACCAATTCTGGCCTTTTTTCTTTAAGTGAATCATTTAATTTGTCCAACTGATGAGAGTGCACTTCAGAATTGATCGTTCTCTTGCTCAGTAGAAGCTCAAAATAAACGATTCCTTTAAAATCCCACCAAACAGATAGCATAACCTTTTTTTGATGAATATTGGCTTTCGAAGTGCTTCGAGCCGGTTCATATTTTCTACTCCAGGATCTTTTGCGCTTAACATTGTTGTAGACAACCCATTTCTCGTCCCCAAAGATGATACGCTTCAAAAATAGATCATTTTTTTGGCATTTGAGGAGCAAATCACAAACGTCAATGCGACGGCACAAATTTTTTTCCGTACGAAGATGAGGAACCGATATGTCGAGCTTTGAGGTTAAACCTAGCCGTTTTAAATGATCATGAACGGTCGAATTCGATCAATTTAATCTCTCAGCGATCTCACGAGTTGTTATTCACCGGTTTGCATCAATTAATGCCTTTATTGTGTCTTCATCAGCTTCAACTGGCCTTCCAGAACGTGGTGCATCTTCGAGATCAAAATTGCCGGATCAAAATTTTGCAAACCAGTTTTGGCACTGCCGCTCACTTAACACATCTTCCCCATACACATCGCATAATTTTTTTCTTGCTTGAACAGAATTTTTACCTTTTCTATAGTAAAAAAGTAAAATATGCCGAAAATGCTGTTTTTCACTTTCCATGTTTAAACGGGTATCAACCAAAAACTACTGTGCAAAATCAATTGAATTTTTTCACAAGCAAGTCTTGCTATATCAGCTGTCAAAACACATATGATTATACGGCTAAAGTGTGAAGTCTGTTGTAAAAAAATACAATTAAGGCCTCTGTTGGGAAAAATCGAAATTACTTTCCGAACGACCCGATACTATTGTATTTTCGGCGAAATTCGAAAACTACAGATCGTAGTTTGCTTATTGGCCACTTGGCACTTCGTATGCCCTCGCTCGATGACTCTTAACAGACATTTTTCCCACAATTTATAAAATAAAAAAAACTTCAAATCAACATATCAACGTACATCGACGCTGGAGAACAGCTCGACATACCAGCGCCAAGTCGAAGAAAGAAATTTGTTTTCCGTCTTTCTTTCTTCCTTCTATCTGCTCGAAAAAACTTCGTTGCTTATTATATATATTGTATACACAATTTGTTCAGAAAAGTCTATAGTTTCCTGAGAGACCTTGAGAGCCCTTTAGTTGATATGCAAACGTCTAGCTTATCTTTCTATACGTTCGGTCATTTCCGTCTTCCACCCCACTTCACTTAACCTTTTTCCAGTTTCTCTAGCAAAAAGGTCTTGAGTCACGGTCTTCGACAAGCATACTTCTATTTCGGTCGTTTTCAAGGCAACTTCGGCTTCTAAGTACACGCTGCACAGCTCAAGTTCCCGATAATTCTTCGGTAGTGCGCAACGAAATCCAATCGGTCTCATCTCAATTTCTTACAGTGTCTCTTGGATCGTTCGATTTACGCGCGGACGATTCGAGTATACTGGTGCGGCAGTTCGTCGAGAAAGGACACTTCGTTCTCCATATTGAAACGGCATGTGTTGAGAATCCGTCCGATGTAGCTTGACCGATCTGCGAATATATTTCGAGAACACGAAACCTCACTCGAGACAAGGTGATAAATGAACCAGACACATAGTTGTTATATCGGAGAAGCGGTTTATTCTCCCTTCCATCATGTAGTAACAAAATACAGATCGAGTATAATTTTGGAAAAAATATAAAAGTGATAATAAATACAAAAATGATATAAAAATAAATAGCCACAAAAATCAGAGAATTTACAGATAAATAAATTAAGTTGAATTTTATTATGAAGCTTGAGCAGCACACAATTGTATTAATTATGTGCTGGGTGTGCGCGAGCGGTGAACGTGATGCAGTCAACGCTGCAGAGTAGGCCACGGTATGAGAGCACTGAGTGCGTAGAATGTGTCAATTATTCACTGCGAGCTGTCAGCAGATTTATCTAAGAGAAGTCACAGTGAATAGATGAGAGCACTTGCAATTTGATTTCTTAAGTGCTGAGAATAGAGTATGAGAACAGTGACGCAGTCAGCACTGCGTAAGACATTACAAACATAGACTGAGGATGCACAATTCAGCAAAAAATAATCACAGTATGTTCCCAGCAGATTCACTGGAGGAAACTACAGTGAATATAAAGCACATGCGTAATTATATTAATCAAGCAGGCAAAATAGAGTGAGGAAAATGTGGTGCAGCCCGTGCTGCAGCGCATGCCACAAAGTGAGACAGTTATGTTGATGTACCGACTTATTTTTTACTCCTCACCGCCAGTGAATTGCACAGAATTATGACGGTGTACTCTTACCTGAGTTCTGAGTCCTGATGAGCAAGAAATGTTGAGCGAGTCCGGTGAATTTGGTGACAAAGTGTCCGAGAGTCCAGAAAATGCGTGCGCTGTTCCGTGGATGTTTTATAAAAGTGTCTAAATTTTCAACATGGCTGCGGGATACGAAAGCGTTGTTGGGCGCTGAAGTCAAATGAGAGAGATATCCTTTCGCTTAACGCGGCATGCCAGCGAGGCACAACCTCGGCTCCGCGAAGCCCTGCCTCGGCTATCTCCGGCCCAACCGAACGCAGCGTGCTAGAGCACAGCAACAGGTCGACGCACGGCGAATATCGATCGCCGTGCGCCAGCTGATTATCCAACAGTATGCTTCTAACACTTCTATTTCCGGCTTTCAAGGTAACGCTCCTATTTGTACAAGACAAGCTTCTCTTCGGTATCTTTCGGAACAGTGTAACGGAGCTTCTCATCATCACGGAAAATCTTTCAGTGTGCCCGGCGACGCATCTGATTTATGCCTGGACTGCTCGCGTTCACTTGTACGGTATCGTTCCAATAAAACCAAACAATTCGGTAACTTCTACCTACAGTCTATGTTCTAAATAGTTAGCCATCGCTATCTTCATGATGCGCCGCGCATACCAGACTCTCGGTCACTCTGTGTGTCTTCGCTGCTAACTGAACTCTGTTTCATAAACTCTCATTGTGTGTTATTATTTCAATTATATTTTTTGTTATCTTTTGGTTTTGGGTCGCGAGTAAATCTTGGCAGAGTGCAATTTATCTATTTCAACCGGTGCTTTCGATCGCCTCATTTCGTCCCGATTAATGTAAATTCCCTCGATTTAAAATCTCCTTATCACCAGAATTTCCTTCGCCCTCCTCAAAACGCTCTTTATCAACAACATTTTTTTCTCGTGTGTGTACGTGTAAGCGTGTGGAACAGTCACAAGAATTAGGTCCCTGAGGCTCGTCACTTCCGCAGAATTTTTAGACTCCAAACCCTCCTTGTGAGTGTACTCTGCACCCTTCCTAAAGGTGTTCAAATATTCCGCCATCCATGTTTAAACATGCCTGAACTCTCCTCTCAAAATCATTAACTGTTCGTAAGAGAACATCTCACAGGATTGCACGGCAGGCAGTTATTACCCGCTCCCTCATATTCTCTTGTGTTGATGGAGCTTGACGGTAGACCGCGTCTTTAAGGTAGCCCCACAAGAAAAAATCAGAAAAGATAAGATCAGATGAACTTGGACATGACCATGGACAGGACCATCTTGACCAATCCACCGTCGATCAAATGATGCGTTCAGATGACTTCGAACAAAATGAGACCAGTAAGCGGGGACACCGTCTTGCTGAAACCAAATCTGTTGACGTGTACCTAAATCAAGATCGTCTAGCAAAATAGGCAATTCATTTGGCAGAAAATCAAGATAACGGACAGCATTCACACATCCCTCGAAGAAATGGGGACCTATTATCTGCCCGTTAATAATGCCACACCAAACATTGAAACTCCACCCATGCTTGTGCTCGATCTGTCTTACCTAATGTGGAATCTGATCAGACTAATACCGGAAGTTGTATCGATTTACCTGACATCGATTGTTGAATGTGGATTCGTCACTAAACATAACGAACCTAAAAAAGTTTCTGAATTGATCGATTCGGTTCAATGCCCCCGACAAAATGCCATTATTCGCATCACATCAGGATAAGGCGTGTCTTGGTGCAATTGTAGATGACACGGGTAGAGTTTTGCACCTCTTAATACTCGGTGCATTATGAATCTGGGAAAACCCAGCCGTTCCGAGATCACTCGAACACTGAAATAAGGATCAATTGCGCTAATGGCTGAAATACCCTTGTTGCGAGCCTCATGCAGGTGATCAAAATCATTGATAACGCTTTGGGAGCAGGGATGACATTAATACAAGCTTTAGTATTGGGTAAAAGTAGAGTTTATTTGATAAAATGTAATAAATTATACAGATAAGAATATAGAATATTATTAATAATACTTAGTTGGACTCCTTTTTAATAATTCTGGGTGATTATGCACCTTACAAAAAGCTAGAGCCGGGCTCACGCACGCCTATATAATCGTGACCGCGAAAAACGGAGATTTTATATTAAATTAATGAAATATTTTCTCTAATGGTATGGCAGTATAGTTTCTACGTAAGGCAAGAGAGCGTGTTATCCTACCGGGCTAGCCATCGATAATTTACCTATGGTAGGGCTGTTGTTATTCTTCACCTTTGGCTCTAGCCTATCCTATATCTATATATCGTGGACCTGTGGTGGAGACGGAGCTCTCGCTCGAGCTCCCCTAGCTATGCTATCTACTCGCTGGCCCCGCCGCCGTTGCGGTAGACGCATCAGCAAGATGCATCTTCGGTGCATCGGCGCATCGGAGCGATGACAGGGGCGTCCCTAGCTGAATTTCAGGGTGTTTCTCTTTTTTGATCTTGATATTTGCACATTGTCAGATGCTCTTCGTTTTCTACTACACTTGACGGGCATTTTTAAATGCAAAACTACGACCAGAGAGTATAAACTGAACGCACGACTTCACTACGTGGCAGAGCTGTTTTAACTGACGAAATTGACTTCTTTGGTATAAGAAATGACTACATTTAGCTCTCAGGTATAAAGTAGACCTTCTACATGTCATCTTATGTATGCGAATACAATGAAAAGGGTCACCTCAGGTAATGTACGCCATAAAGACAGCTGCTACTCCGGTCTTTAGGCTGCCTACTTTGTAATGCTCCGAGCGTCCTTACAAATATGCATGTATCTCCAAGAATATTTGGCCGATCGGTTTGAAATTTTCAGAGAATATACTCAAATATATGTATATTCCGAAAATGCAATAAAAAATCGTTTTTTTTTTATATTTGCAACTGCGTAAAACCACTTATGTCTCATGGATCTGATTTTTTTTTCATTCATACCACATTGGTATCCTTGCGACGTGATATATCGTTGACTCGGATGCTGGGCTACCGGTGTAGATCTGGTGGCTTAGTGGCTGGATTTCAAAGCCTTTGGAGCTTTTGGTCTTAGCGGCCTCGAGATAGCAGGCCTGGTCCTGGAGTGGTGCGGTTTGATATGCTTCTCCTTTGGTTGGCTAGGTGGTCCTTCTTTGGCTGGTTATCTGGTCTTCCGTCGATTTGCTAGCTGGTTCTGGTTGTTGGTGAGAATCCTAGTACAAAATACTTTCCGATTGTCACATTTCGTGCTCTTTTATACTGGCTTCCCCCGCTCTTCTTCCAACTTCTGCCTGTATAAAAGGGTATAACTATATTTGATAGTCGTCCTGTAGCCCGTCTCCTGTAGCCTATTTATCCCGTTAATTTCTCATCTATGATTATTGTATTTAACGTGTCCCTCGTTGATCTCCTTTCATACATTATTTAGTACTATAGTGGATTGTACTACCGTAACTCGAGTAACGGTAGTTGGTTTTCTCGGTACGCTGTTCTTCGTAGTGTTGGCCGTATGTATTATAGGCCATCGCCATTTATAATTTTTGAACCAGAAATAATTTTTTTTTGTACGTCTTCCTTTGAACCCTAAACGTTTCACTACAGTCAATATTGATCGGAGCAGTATTTTTCGAGACAAATTCGATGTAAGATTATAATGGGACACCTCTCATTATTATCCTCGCTAATAAAACAATACGAGACTTCCAAGAAGAGTGGAAGTGAGAAGGATGAAGGCTACTCGGAGTGACTGGGGACACCGGCCCCGGACGAAGAGACGACGGTAACCCTCATCGCTTGGAGCGTGATCTCACTGACTGACCCTGACGAAACAGACAGCGACGCAGTCAGTGGAAATGACAGTGGCGGTATTTTAATAAGGAATATATAAATTTAAAAAAAACCTACTGGCCTTGAGTTTTATTTGTGTAAACTTTCTGTAGAAAATTAGAATTAGATTATAGGAGAAGCGAACGAAGTAAATTAAGCAGCGATTGACAAATGGAGGACCGGAGAACGTGGAAATCTAGCGAGAATAGCCACAACGGAATCTGAGGTAGGTAAAAAAAATTTTAATTAAAAGAAAAATGTTCTTGTTGTGAAATAAAAATAAAAAGATGAATAGATAAAAAAAAAGAAATTAATAAAATTAATAATAATAATAATATGAAGTGGAAAAATAGGAGGGCTCATTATGAAAAATCACTCTGGATATACGTTTGCATAGGAAATCTTTGGTAGAGTTGGAGATCCGACTTACCAAAGCTATCGGGGGATTATGTGGCTAATATTCACATCTCTATCCAGTTCTATTATATTAGCTTCCACAATAGGACAAATTATCTCCAATCGCGCGGTAGAATGCGGGCACTCGGTCGTTGAAGCGGAGCAAGGTTCAGTGTAAACAGTTGACGTCACGCCTATGGCATTCCCTCGCTGCCGAAAGCAGCAGGTCAGCGACCAACTGGCACTGATCTGAACGAGACACCAAGATCGGTTGATATCTCCCTGATGCTCACACGATGATCTTCGAGCACAATTTTCTTAACTTTTTCGATGTTGTCGTAAGTCACAGAGGTGGTAATAATTAAGAGGTAATATTATGCGACGTGTGGAAAAGTAAAATCCACCTCCAACATCCGTGAACATTTTCTTGGGCTAAGATAGTCCATACATCGCATGACAAGCTTTAATTAACTCATGAATCATGCTCTCAGGTATTATGACTCGCCAAATTCTGTTTTATGATTTTTTTTTGTAGAATTCCTTTTTCCATTCGGAATTTCAGTTATTCTTCTCCTTCCTTCTTCTCAACGAAAAAATCCATTATAACCCGCATATCCTCTTGCTCTCGTTAGATCTTCTCCATGTACTTGAGTTTTTTCGTGAGTTGCGTGAGAATTTTTCCGCCAGCATACTCGCGTCTAGGTACTCGTGTGACGTTGACATGATCCATAAATCATCCACGAAATTTATTACAAAATTCAAACCCTTGAGAACCACGTCGAGTGCTCTTATCAGATTCGCTGTGTTCGTTTTCAGGCCAAACGGTGTCACCGTAAATTCATAGCATTTTCCGTTATGCTGATATGCTGTTTATTTCCTAGAGTCTGGATGAAGTGGTATTTGCCAAAAACTACTACTACAAATCCACCGTAGACATCACAGTTTTCCCACCACACCGCTGAAAAATTTCCTCGATCGGTGGCGCATTATTGTAGTCATTTACCAGATAATTATTTAATTCACGTGCGTTCAGACAGAGTGGTACCGAATTATCGTCCTTCGTGACCGGCATTAATGGGTCGATGTAAATACTCTCGGACTTCTGTATGACGCCCACCTTTAGCATCTTTTCTATCTCTTTTTGTACTCTTTCTCATTGCATTAACGAGACCGGATACGAACGATGAAAGTAAGGCTTTGGATATTCTGGTAGGAGTCGGTGCTCATACTTTGTCATCCTGCCAGGAACTTTGTGAAAAATTTCACTCCTGTTCTCGACTATTCTCGTAAACTTCTGCCTTATTTCCGGTCTTAAATTTTTACACTTGGCTATTTTGTCGTCGTACTCCTCCTCAGTCAGGCTGATACTCGTCTCTCCCTCGGAGGTATCTTTTGTCTCTTCTGCAGCACACATTTTACCTACAGCGTCTTTGTTATCCTTATAATTATCCTTATATCCTAATTATTTTACTTATATTCGGGTCGATCCTCTGAATCTTCTTGACTACTCGCCGATCATCCGCCTATCTGCCTATATTAAATAGACAATGCCTAATTTAAATCGAACTCTTAACTAACTTATTTCTACTAATTACTTATATTATCCCTCACGGTTAATTGGATTTCGCTCGAATGGTTCAAATCCATTAAACTCATTCGCCTACCTTATTTCCTTCACTAGTATTGGTAGCTTAATGGATTTGATAACTTGCAAAACTGTAACTTGTCTGAGTGTGCAATGGCTTTTTTTTCTGAAACGTAAAATCTTGTTTCCTCTTCCACAGGCTATTTTATAGCCTGCCTCTCCGCCTCATTCCTCTCCATTACATTTTCGACTTTAATGTTGAAATGTAACGCAATTTCATAATTTTTCAGATTGACACCGGTGTGCCACCCGTCTTCCTCTCGCCACCAAGCGAGGCCAGCTGATCGCTGTCCTGCTGTTTTCGGCAGCGAGGGAATTCCGTAGGCGTGACGTCAGCTGTTTACGCCGAACCTTGCTCCGGTTTGACGACTGAGTGCCCGCATTCTACCGCGCGATTGGAAATAATTTTTCCTATTATGAAAGCTAATATTGGGTCGTTCGGAAAGTAATTTCGTTTTTTCCCAACAGAGGACTTAATTGTATTTTTTCACAACCAACTTCACACTTAATCCGCATAATCATATGTATTTGGACAGCTGATATAGCAAGGCTTGCTTGTGAAAAAATTCAATTGATTCTGCACAATAGTTTTTGGTTGATACCCTTTTAAATATGGAAAGTGAAAAACAGCATTTTCGGTATATTGTACTTTTTTACTATAGAAAAGGTAAAAATTCTGTTGAAGCAAAAAAAAAATTATGCGATGTGTATGGGGAAGATGTGTTAAGTGAGCGCCAGTGCCAAAACTGGTTTGCGAAATTTCGATCCGGCAATTTTGATCTCGAAGATGCACCACGTTCTGGAAGGCCAGTTGAAGCTGATGAAGACACAATAAAGGCATTAATTGATGCAAACCGGCAAATAGCAACTCGTGAGATCGCTGAGAGACTAAATTTATCGAATTCGACCGCTCATGATCATTTAAAACGGCTAGGTTTAACCTCAAAGCTCGACATATGGGTTCCTCATCTTCTTACGGAAGAAAATTTGTGCCGTCGCATTGACGTTTGTGATTTGCTCCTCAAACGCCAAGAAAATAATCCATTTTTGAAGCGTATCATCTCTGGGGACGAGAAATGGGTTGTCTACAACAATGTTAAGCGCAAAAGATCCTGGAGTGGAAAAGATGAACCGGCTCAAAGCACTTCCAAAGCCAATATTTATCAAAAAAAGGTTATGCTATCTGTTTGGTGGGATTTTAAAGGAATCGTTCATTTTGAGCTTCTACCGAGCAACAGAACGATCAATTCTGAAGTGTACTGTCATCAGTTGGACAAATTGAATGCTTCACTTAAAGAAAAAAGGCCAGAATTGGTCAGTAGGAGAGGTATAGTGTTCCAACAAGATAATGCGAGACCACATACAAGTTTGACCACTCGGAAAAAAATGTTAGAGCTTCGATGGGATATGCTGCCACGCCCACCATACTCTCCAGACCTGGCACCTTCAGATTATCATCTGTTCCGGTCTCTACAAAAATTTTTAGATGATAAAACGTTTAATTCAAATGAGGAGGTCAAAAGTCATTTGGATCCGTTTTTTACCAGCAAAGACCAAAAAAGTTATGAGCGTGGAATCATGCTACTGCCAGAAAGATGGCAAAAGGTATTGGATCAGAATGGACAATATTGGATTGAATAAAATATTATTATTAGGTGCGCAACTAAGTTCCCGCTGTTTTTTTTATGAAAATGCAACTTTATTGTGAAAAAATGTTTACAAATGAATCATTCAAAATATTGCCCATCGCTAGCGACAACTTTTTCCCATCTTTTTGGCAGAGCTCCAATACCGTCACGGTAGAAGTTCGTCTTTTGAGGCTATCCACGAATCAAGCCATTTTGAGATGTCTTCATATGAGCTGAACTGCTCATTTGCCAGACCATGGGCCATCGAATGGAACAAGTAACAATCGGACGGCGCAATATCTGGAGAATATGGTGGGTGGGGTAGGACTTCCCATTTGAGCGTTTCTAAGTAGGTTTTAACGGGTTTGGCAACGTGAGGCCGACTGTTGTCATGCTGTAGGATCACTTTTTCGTGCCTCTGCTCGTATTGTTGCCACTTTTCGCGCAGTGCTCGGCTCAATCGCATCAATTGAGTTCGATACCGTTCTCCAGTGATGGTTTCGTTCGGTTTCAACATCTCATAATAAAGAACACCGCCCTGGTCTCACCAAATACACAGAAAAATCTTCGCAGCGTGAATATTCGGCCGAGCCGACGACGTAGAAGCATGACCGGGCAGTCCCCATGATTTTGTTCTCTTTGGGTTGCTGTAATGAATCCATTATTCATCACCCGTAATGATGCGATGAAGAAAACCCTTCTTTTTTTGCCGCTGGAGCAGTTGTTCACAGGCGAAAAAATGACGATCAACGTCTCTTGACTTCAAATCATAAGGAACTTAAGTTCCTTGTTTTTTAATCATTCTTAACGCATGCAATCGTTTGGAAATGGCTTGGCGGGTAACTCCTAATGCTGAAGCAAGCTCTTTTTACGTTTGGCATGGATCTTCATCGAGCAATGCCTCCAATTCAGCGTCTTCGAAGGTTTTTGGCCTTCCTTCACGCGAACGGTCGTCAACATCAAAATCACCGTCTTTGAAGCGACGGAACCAATCACGGCATGTTGTTTCACTTAGAGCAGCATCTCCGTAAACTTTTTGGAGTTCTCGATGCGCTTCACCCGCCGTTTGCTTCGAATGAAAGAAGAAAAGCAACACTTTCCGCAAATGACGATTATTTGGCATAAAATCAGACATTTTCACACAACCAAAAGTATATGACGCAAAAACAAAATCACTAATGTGTCAAAGCGGTTTGTTTACCATATGTTTAAGCTTGGTTCATGACGTTTTGGTTATGTCCCAATCGACCAGCACTTACTACTGGAGCCATCTCTTGAAAAACAGCGGGAACTAAGTTGCGCACCTAATATAATAAGAAAATCGTCTTCCATTTAAAAAAAAAACCAAATTACTTGCCGAACAACCCAATATAATAGAACTGGATAGAGATGTGAATATGCCACTGTTGGATAATCAGCTGGCGCATGGCGATCGATATTCGTCGTGCACCTACTTGTTGCTGTGCTCTAGCACACTGCGTTCGGTTGGGCCGGAGATAGCCAAGGCAGGGCTTCGCGAAGCCGAGGCTGCGCCTCGTAGGCACGCCGCGTTGAGCGAGAGGATGTCTCTCTCGCTTGACTTCGGCTTCGCTCACCGGCTATCTCTCTCAATTGACTTCAGCGCCCAACGACGCTTTCGTATCCCGCTGCCATGTTGGAAATTTCGACGCTTTTTTGGAACAACCACGGGAACAGCGCACGCATTTGGGGACTCTCGGACTTTTCTTCACTGCATTCACTGGAGTCGCTCAACTTTTTGTGCTCATCAGGAGTCAAAACTCAAGGTAAGCATACATCGTCATAATTCAGTGCAATTCACTTGCGGTGAGGAGAATAAAATAAGCGGTACAGCAACATCATTGTCTCAATTTGTGGCGTGCGCTGCAGCATGGGCTGCACCACGTTTTCCTCACTTTATCTTGCCGGCTTAATTAATATAATTATGCATGTGCTTTATATTCACTGTAATTTCCCCCAGAGAATCTGCTGGGAAAATACAGTGACTATACTCTGCTCATTTGTGCATCCGCAGTCTATGTTTATAATGTGTCACGCAGTGCTAACTGCGTCACTGTTCTCATGCTCTATTCTCAGCACTTAAGCAATCAAACTGCAAGTGCTCTCATCTATTCACTGTGACTTTTCTCAGATAAATCTGCTGAGAGCTCGCAGTGAATAATTGACACATTTTACGCACTCATTTATCTCATAGCGAGACATGCTCCGCAGCACTGGCTGCAGCACGTACACTGCTCGCGCACACCCAGCACACAATTAATACATTTGTGTGCTGCTCAAGCTTCATACAGAATTCAATTCAGTTTGTTTATTTATATTTGTCAATTCTCTGTTTTTTTGGTGTATTTATTTATATAATTTTTATTCTTACCAAATTTTACCGATTTTTGCATTTGTTGTTAACGTTATATTTTTCCAAATTATATACAAAACTCTATTTTGTATCCGAGCTGAAGGAAGGTGGAATAAACCACTTTCTCAAGATAACAACAATTGTGTCTGGTTTATTTATCACCCTGTCGTGAGTGAAGTCTCATATTTTTCCAATATATTCGCAGGTTCATTCTGTCAAACTACATCGGACGGGAGTAGTATGTGTACACCTTTGCTCCATCCCACTCCTATCCCCACTCCTTCCCCCACCACGCGGCTACCCCCACCACCTCACTTTTCCACCGCCGCGCTACCCACTCTGCTTGACCAGTGTCGGTAACATGGAGACGGTAAAGTGAGGTGGTGTGGGTACCTTGGTGAACAAGGAAGAGTAGAGATAAAAGCAGGATGGAGCAAAGGTGTACACATACTAAATAAATAAATTCATGCACTCACCACTTCTGCTGTTGTTGACCGCTGCTGTTGTACTATCCTCCTCCTTCTACGGTGGTTTTAACTCTCTCTCTCTCTTTCTCTCACTTTCACACACACACATATACGCGAGCACGCACCCACTCACACCCCACACACACACACACGCACGCACGCATACGCTCGCGCACACACTTTTTCTACCTAGCACCGTCTATGTCAGGAGACTTGGGGTCCTCGAAGCCTTCGTCCACGTCGCCGCCATCGTAGCCGATTGCTATGTCCTCACCGAGAACCCCGAATACGTGTTCCACCACGTCCACATTGTCCAACGTCGTTAGCCTAACACTGGGAGTACGACTCTCGCCTCTCACCACAACACCGTGCAATGATGCGGCGGAACCACACATTGACTCCAGCAGCGGCATTAAGCCAAAGTCGTCAACCCGTTCCAATCCATGCAGATGGCACCCCATGCATAAGGCAGGTACCATGCCGGTGAGGGTATCAGGATAATATAAGTTATCCCAATTGACGAATATTGGGTACCCCTCATCGATTAGGAGTACCTCCGAATATCCGTCACCATCTGCATAGATTAGCTCACCGCGATCCGCACGACCGTTTTGCACAACCACGCACCGCATCCCCTCGTAAAGGTCCTCCAGGGCGATACTAAACGATGCGCGATCCCACTCGTAAAAAACACGATGGAGAATTTTCGCCATCTCCTCGTACGCGTCCCACATTTCATCGGTTCGCAGATGAACCACCATGTCCAAGTCTATATATAAATCACTGCACCAAAACGCGACACCCAGAATACTTGCATCATAACGAGGATACATAGCGGAAAAACGTTTTAAACTGTACGATGACGAAGTTAAAGACAGACTGGATGCTCTGGATGAGGCTCGCGGTGATCACAGCGTTTGAAGATAACAAACGCCCCTCTGAATCATAACTAGGTGTGCAGCGCTTTGAATGCAATGTCAGCCGTTTTGCACGTGTGTACCGCTTTGCGCTGTGCTTCTCGTGAAGCGAATGCTCTGCAGTAAAAGACGCAGAATATGATACCGTGCCGCGAGAGACCTCGATTATAATTTATATATCAGGAGTACAAATTGAAAATGCGGGATTTTTTTCTATTTTTGAACGTTTATTCTGAAAAAATGGTAACAAATGAATTATTCAAAGTATTGTCCATCGCTAGCCACAACTTTTTCCCATCTTTCTGGCAATTTACGGATACCGTCGCGAAAAAATTCGGCCGGCTTGGCTGCTATCCAGTCATCGACCCATTTTTGGGCTTCTTCGTAAGAATGGAAGCGCTGGTCAGCTAGGCCATGTGTCATCGATCGGAAAAGGTGGTAATCGGAAGGAGCAATATCTGGGCTATACGGCGGGTGGGGTAAGACTTCCCATTTCAGCGTTTGTAGGTATGTTTTGACCGGCGCTGCAACATGTGGCCGAGCGTTGTCATGTTGCAAAATTACTTTGTCGTGTCTTTGCTCGTATTGTGGCCGTTTTTCTTTGAGTGCGCGGCTCAAACGCATCAATTGAGTTCGGTATAGTGCTCCTGTGATGGTTTCGTTCGATTTCAATAGCTCATAATACACCACACCCAGCTGGTCCCACCAAATACAGAGCATGAGCTTGGCGCCGTGAATATTTGGTTTGGCCGTCGATGATGATGCATGGCCGGGGTAACCATATGATTTTTTGCGCTTCGGGTTATCGTAATGGATCCACTTTTCATCACCAGTGACAATGCGATGCAAAAAACCCTTCCGTTTTTGCCGTTCGAGCAGCAGTTCGCATGCAAAAAAACGGCGCTCGACGTCTCTCGGCTTCAGCTCATACGGCACCCAATGTCCTTGCTTTTGGATCATTCCGAGGGCTTTTATACGATGGGAAATGGCTTGTTGTGTCACTCCCAATGAATCTGCGAGCTCTTGTTGAGTTTGACACGAGTCTTCATTGAGTATTGCCTCCAATTCAGCATTTTCAAACTTTTTCACTTGGCCCGGCCGCTCTTTGTCCTCAACGTCAAAATCACCACTTCTAAACCGCACAAACCATCTCTCGCACGTTGAAACCGATGGAACATGACTCGGATAAGCCTCGGAGACCAATCGATGTGCTTCAGCAGCACTTTTCTTCAAATTAAAGAAGTAAATTAAAACTTCCCGCAAATGCTGTTTTGTTGGCACGAAACTCGACATATTGAGAGCTCAAAAAAACTATGAATTTGACACTGCGACAAATTGACACATACTGAAAATTAAAGCTATAAGACGTAGCTTTGACATGAACATAGTCACAGTACTGCCTGATGCATATAGCGTTAGTAACGCCATCTGTTATCAAACCCGCATTTTCAATTTGTACCCCTGATATAATTATAAAAGAAGAGACACAGTAAACCGATGTATTTGTTTTTAATTAATCAATATTTTATTTAAATCATTTTATAGATATTTACCGTCGTATGCAACATCCCTGCAAACACGGTAATCTTCGCTCGGAGACTCCTCTGCCGTTAAATTTATTTTTATCACTGTCTGATCGTCGAGAGGCAAAAGCATTGTAATATTCACGCACTAATCTGTCGTTTTTCGTTACATTATCGCTAAAGAGATTATTAAATCGCGACATGGTGAAGCCGCACGACATAAGGTGTAGGAATACGATGCAAAATTGTCCACACACATCCGACGTATTACTCTTTAGCTGCTTGAGGCCGTACCGATAGAACTTGCAGTTTCTTCGTAGTCGTGCGAGATGTTGCGGTATAATCAGTTGTAGCCCGTAGCTATCAAAGTACATTTCTTTTCCATGATGGTTAACGTACATGGCGATCCAATGCTCTCCAGGTCCGTCGTGGTTATCCGTGTTAACTACGAGTCCGGCTGGTAACGACCATACACGAGAAATTCTGTCAGCCGGGTATACGCCAATGGTTGAAAGTGGTAGATACTGCAGACTCTCGTAGATTTGTATAGTGTTCATGCTGAACACATAGTCAATGATTAAATGATGACCGATACGCTTTGAAAGACGTATACATATGCAAAATTTATTTCACAGCATCGTCGATCGTGTCACGACCACATGATGAAGATTCCTCCTCTTTTTTATTCTCTTCCTCTTCGTCTGCTGACCAAACATCCATGTATGATTCTCCTTTAAATGGATGCTCGCGAAGCCAATTTTTTATTTGGAAAGCCTGGCGCATTGCACAATGCGAAGACGCTGTATCGTTTATCATAGCGTGTCTGAAGTATTTTCGCAAAGATTTCGGCATGAATGTGTACGATGGGGTGCCCTCCTCATCCTCCAGGTTGGAAATTTCACGACTCGTGATATCGCAAAGAAGTATAGCCTTCTCGTGACCGCGCGTATAGATGCGTCTTGATTTTCGCGAAATTTCACGGAAGTTAGCGTATACCTGTTTACAGCTCACATCGCCCTCATACCAGTCCAGACCGTGAAAATATTTCGAGAGAAAATTATTCTGGCTTCTCGATTGCTGTGGTAATTCGGCAAAGTGACACGACGGTGCAACGATCCAATGAGCAGAGTACGGTCTATCCACTGCTACCACGGCAATTTCTTTCGGAATAAATTCCGAGTCTTTACCACGCATTCCCTGTATATCCACGACGATATCCATTTTCACGTCTAATCCATACAGATGACCGAGTTCGACTGATTAGTTACTCACGGACACGCTTCTACGTGTCTTAACACGAAATAATTTTATGCCGACATCAGCACATTTTTCGCTTATCCGGTAAAATCCACCATTACCTGCCGAGAGGTATCAATTTCAAGGACATTATCATATTCCGCGTAGACTACACAATTTATCGTTGAAGCAAGCGCACCCTCAAATCGTACCTCTATTCTCACACTACCGTGCTTTATTAAATTCCAATGTGTATTGCTGTTCGCCGAAAGATCGGGTGTCAAATCAAAAGCAAACAGACAGTATCCATCGCGATAATTATCGCGATCGATCGAATTACCGTCATTCAAGAAATGTATTCCAGTTCCCGAAAACAACGTTTGAAAAGCATCCACATATAGATGATTTTTCGTGAAATCAGGTTGTAACAGTTTCAAAGGTATTTGAGCACCATCTACATATAACGAGAGATAATTTATCTTGTAATTTTGGAAATTGAACGGATTCATACTGAAGTCACCGTTAAACGCTTTGTTATCGACAAAACCGATAGTTATACGCTTCGGCAACTGACCTAACACGATATTATCGATAGTCTCTCCATGAACACCAGAATGTATTGAAACGGCTTTTACCTCGACTCTCGTAAGAGGATATTTAGCCGTAGATTTTGCCAGAGTTCTAGCACGTGAGAGCAGCACACCAGGAGCTATTTTTGTTCTACGAACGAGAAGCGATGCCTCGAGAATCTTTAAGCCGCATTGACCATTCTTTGTATCCCCCACAAGATAAAATGAATCTCTAGACCGAACCAGCCGTAGGCGCATCTCGACACCGCTTAATAGGAACCGCTCCTGATTGAATATATTGCAATGCAGATGACCGAGCAAGTCTACAGTTTTTTCGACATTTAAAAATTGTTTTCTCTTCACAAGACCCGTATTTTCCGATGTTATATCATCCATTTTTCCAGGCGTATCGTCGTACCAGAGAACGCTCGTGAGATGCGAATTTTTTGCTGCTGGACCGTAATTCAAAAGTGTTTCTATGTACGCTCGATAAGCGTAGGCATTATTTGGAGGTGAAACTAATTTTTGATTCAGGTATACATCCACCTGATTAAACATAGAATGCAAGAGATTGTTTACAGGGCCGGCACGTACTTTCGACGATGTGCCCGCGGCAAATTCCGTAATGGTAGGAGATGTTATTTTCATTCTCAGACTAAGCATAGTATGCGCGAGTTCGATATACTCATCACCCTGTCCGGGAATAACAAATTCAATCGGTGAATAATCTGTTAGCGAAGATATTGGTTTGTAATACAACCAATTGGAGCCTTCGATAGTAGTTTGCGTCGGTGGGAGTGAAAATAATTCAAGTTCCGATTTAAGACACTCGCACGAGTGCGCATGTAGAAAAGCCATCTTGTTTCAGCTATCCAAAAATATCTGCAACTGTTCGTTGACGAGTCTTCTTCTTCTTATTGTTCTTATTATTCTTCTTCTTCTTTATTGTTTTTCTCTTTATTACACTTTTATTTTTACGGGAGATACGTCGTGGTTTACGTTCGTTCGATGAATGAGGAGTACGTGAAATTTTGCGCTTTTTATTACCAGACCCCCGCATGAGAGTGTCAATTTTTTCAGAGGCTTTGCGTTTGAGATTACGGCCTGATTCTCGCGCTCTCTTGCGAATAGCATCTTTAACAGCTATATTTCTATCGAGGATATAACCGGCTACGTTTACACCAGCGCGCAACGCCTCTTTTCCAACTGCTTTAGCGCCCTTCTTTAAAAGTGGTAACACTCGACGAAACAGGCCCCCGAGAAAGCTACCGATACCGTGTCCTCGCTGATTAGGTGTTCCGATATAAACATGGCTAATACCACCGTACCCGCGACGACCCCATCCGTGCTGCACACTGTCAATATCATCTATAGTGGTGTAATCTATCGTGGGACCTTTTGAAATGTAGTGTCACAGTCAACGTTCCCTGCTGGAATGGTATAGGATCCCAAAATTCGTCTCTTATATCGATCTCGATAGTGTGTAAATTATTGCGGAAGAGAGGTATATATCGTGGCGTTGAAAACGATTTAATTTTTATCGAACCATACGGACAGTCATCAGTATCAATGGGAACAACTCGTAAGAGGTGTGTTTGTACATCGCCTGTAATATAGCTCTCGCAGATATCTGTGTATAAAAACATGCTGCCCGGTATAGCACCGGTGAGAGATGCAGGCCTCGATCCTGTGTATTCGCAATGCGGTTCTATCATTACGGGCCTACAAGCCTCTTCCGAGAATCCTAGTAGCCTTGCGATAGCGGGCGATACGCGAAAGTCGTGGTAGCGTAGATCGTTGCATACGCGTGACACTTCGACCTGCCCGCTCGGAAGCGATTTAAAGCGCAAATGATCGGCCACGTGAGGTAACTGATTTATACTCTCCAAAAGATCGTCTATAGCAGGGGTCTCCAAACTTTCCAGCCTTAGGGCCATATTGATTACTCCAGTAAGTTCCGAGGGCCAAAACCATATTATCATTGTTGCTGGTGGTAAAAAGTGAAATAGTCCAAAATCTGTCCGCGGGCCGAATGTGGCCCGCGGGCCGTAGTTTGGAGACCCCTGGTCTATAGAGCGATATACACCAGGTGCTACTTGGTCTCTATCAGCGCTCCTCCGTGTTAAGAGATTTAAACCCGATAAATCATAATCACCATCCTCAAAAGTTACGAGATTTTCTACAGTAGGAACATGTAAAAGAGTCATCGGATAAGCAATTTTAACAAGAGAAATAGACCATTCTCCGTGCAGCCGTATCTGACGCGGTAGTTTTGTAATAAATTTCGTCGTCGTATTATCCGGAAAATACTGCATACTACTGTTGCTTGGTAGTACGACAAAGAAAGAGCTATCCTTGGAGCTCATATTTATCACGGACGATGATCCCGAGCGTTCTTCTTCTTCTTTATCCTCTTCTTCTCTTTCGTCTTCTCAGATGACGGAGGCACTCATACTCGTGATAATTCTGCCTCGTAGAAAATACCGTCGATAGTCTCGTTATTCAGATCGTGTAAAATATACACGAATGGTTCTCGATTCACCGATATTCGTTGAATCTTGAATAATTCGTTACTCCAACCACGCTCATATCCTTTCACGAAAGCTGCTTTAGATGTACTGATACGTACCAAGTCACCGACGCTGTATTTAGGCTTTTTAATTGTTTTCGTGTTACGCTCGTAACGCCGTGCTGAATTGTCTCGGGCTATAGAGGCATTTTCGAGGGTTACTTCGCTCGGAGGAATACGCGTTCCGCTGTGTCTAGTGTGATTATAAGCATATAAAAAATTTTGTAAAACATCGATGTAACGCTTATTTCGCGTGTATGTAAAGTAGCGCCACATTCGCTCTTTTATTGTTCGATTGAAGCGTTCGGCAATCGAGGCTTTTATATCAGGGTTACGAGCAGCGCGAAAATCGATATTCTTTTTCTTGAGAATTTGCTGAAACGGTGCGCCGATAAATTCTTTGCCTCCTTCAGTTTGCAATTGTTGCGGGCGACGATTGTTACTGCGCGCGAGTATGCGTGTGAGACCGCGGGCCACGTTTGCGCTCGTTTTGTCACGCAAAGCCTCGACCCACGCGTATTTGCTCAACACATCGATAACAACAAGCAGATACGCGTACCCATCGTTGTACGTGGCTATCGAGCGAAGATCAGCTAAATCAGCCTCCCATACATCGTCTACATTACTCACGCTATACGTACGACGGGGAAATCGTCGTCGTACGAGGCGATGCATGTTATATGAATCCTGTGTCTCGAGCCATGGTAAAGCATTTTTTCGCGCTTCTCTTCGATCCACCTGGGCCGAATTTTTTGCTCGAGAATAGAAAGCAGGATGAGCGGTTTCATAATAGATTTTTTGAAGAATTTTCATAATTTTAGCGATGACCAGTTAAATGGATTCTTTTTCTTTTTCTTTTCTAACTGTGCGGGGGCCCGATATTCTGCTTGTGCGAAGTTTTGCAATTGTTCGTCCTCTTCTTCATTCCCCTCCTCCCCCTTGATGATGTCGTTTTCAGCCGTGAGCATTAAATCTCTGTTTGAGTGTGCGGTCTCGGCCTCGTCGTCGTTGTTGTTGCTGCTACCGTTGCTGCTGTTGCTGCTGCTACTATCGTTTTCGCGCGGTAAAATAAGACGCCGCTGTGGTGTCGAGGATGATGTAGGTGTAGGCTCGTGTAGTAACGTGGGATTACCGATAAATTCACGCGGCATCTGTATCGCTCGCAGGAGTTTGGCAAAGTGAGATCGTCCGATGGGTTTCTCGCGTTTTCTAGCTCGCATAGCATCGTTAACAAGATCAACGATATTGGAATCTGAAATTCTTCTGCCGTCTATGGAAACAACGCCGTTACTATCCCATGTCATTTTTTTACCAACGGCGTTGCGATGCAAATTGTGAAGCAACGATATTGCTTTAGATTTAAATTTTTTTTGGTACGCTATCGATAATAAGTGTGTCATTGAGCCGAGATTTAACTTTGTTCATTAAAACGTCGTCGGATTTATTCTCGTGGCTATCGAGTATTGCTACTTTTCGTTTTGATGAAATATTCGGTACGGTATTATCGTACTCGACCATGTGAAGATAACGCTGTAAAACCTGTTGGTACGCTATCCACTTCTCTCTCTCGCTCTTGTACGAGTGAGAGTTTAGAATTTCACTCAGCTCAGAGTCGAGGCGCGATAATGGCGTACCAGTAGTCTGTACGGAAGGCAACGGGTCTGCACTAGTAGTAGTAGTAGTAGTAGCAGCAGCAGCAGCAGTAGTGGCGAGTCCAGCGAGACGATGTATGTTATCATGAGGAATAAGTACCATCTTTCTGGTATATTCTATGTCTCGCGTAGGCCAAGACAGGCGCAAGAAGCAACTTGAGAAATCCGACACAGTGCTCGACGATGATCTTTTTCTTACCGCTCCAATTTCCCCTTTTGGCGGCTAGTCGTCGAAGAATTGTCGCGTGCCTCCGAAGATGATTCTTTTGCACGTTGTTCAGACTCACGTTTCCCTGTAAAACGTTTAGAGCACACTCGCATATACAGCGTACAAGCGCTACATCTGCTTTGCGCAAAATTGCACGTCGTTGCTCTTGCTTCAGATAACACAACGCTTGCAATATAATTATCTGCTTTTTATCGAGAGGTCCGCGCAACGCCATTGCAAGCGCATTACTGGTACATCGCGCGACGCATCGCGAACTTTTATTGCTTTTTGAGGCACGTAAACGTAATGGAACTGGTCATCGGGAAATATACAGGCGCGAAATCGACAATTATCAGGCGTCGATTGTTTCAAGTCGAATAATAGATAGCCGTGCGGTGCGGCTGTTGCATCGAAATATACTTCCTGCAAAAATCGCGGATTCTTGGGACATACCTGGCGGGCTAGGTGCTGAATTTGCGCGCGATCTCGCGGATTTTTGAAGAAAACGATATAATTAGCGTTTAAGGAGATATCACGCTGCCGGTGACCCTGATGGAAGAGATTTTGCGTGATGAAAATGACACTAAGATTTTTATGATGGCTACCCTTGGTGAAAAGATCGACTACAGTATTGTTGGATGCCTCGCGCATTAGATCGTCAATGACCACAAGTTTAGGTCTTGCGTCATTCGAGTAGTCTACTGCTTGCGGTGAACCCTCGCGAAATTCGATTTTATCACCGTACTCTGAATACCCGGACTGCCACTCTGAGTAATAAAAAAGTATACGCTCGAACGGGACATCCGTCATTTCACGCATGTATTTAAAGAATTTTTCTACAAAATATGTTTTACCACATCCCGTAGGACCACTTATCACAGCTGTCCACGGATGTTTCCAACGTGTATCCATATCGACGAGTGTCTATCAAAATCAATCAGCAGACTCTTAAATAAGCTTATACCGCGGTGGCGGCTGCGGCGGCGGCGGCGGCGACCCCGCGGCATCAGCTCTTTTTGCGGCCTTAAAGAGCTGATAAGACGCGGCGCGCCTGCACTAGCTGATGAGGCGCGGGCCCACGGTATAAGCTGGTGTTTACGCTGTATGTAAATTAAATAACGATAATTTTTATATTTCTCACAAATAAAGCAATGATTTTATTTCACTATGCATACATTTCTATATACAAATTTTACGGATCATCAAATTCTAAACAGCAATATTATATCCACGGATGTAGCACGAGAAAGTCAGAACAAAAGGAAACACTCGATAAGAAAGACGGGACAAAAGGAATCAACGATGAGAAAGTCAGAACAAAAGGGAACGGTAGAGAGATAGCAGCTACTGTTACGAATAGCAGCACAAAAAGAACGATCCGATAACGATTTTATACATAATAAATCAATTTTTTTCGATGTATTGTACACAGTAAATAAGTTACATGAAATTAGACAAAAAGATTATTTTTAAATATCGCGAATTCAGCCGTAAAACTATATACTTTTTTGCGTTATACTAATTAGCGTATTTCACAATAGTCATACGGTACAGTAGAGTACAGTCCGTGCCGTTTTCGCTTCGTGTTAACAGGTTCGCATGATTTCGTTTCTTTACGCGTTACTACAAGATGAAATTCCGTACGTCGAATAGCGTCGAATTTTAAAATAATAGGTACGCTCCTTTCTCCTGTCACGAAAGATCGTAATGCGTTATAATTTACGTGACGGCTACTCGCAAAGTTTAGCGTGATACCCTTCACTTTACATTTTTCAATAATCGTACCGTCGGGTTTACGAACAAGGTATGCGTAAAATTTTGGTCCACCCGAAACGAACGAAGTTATATAACTACCAGGCCCGTATTCACTTAATTCATCCGTAAGATCTCCTAGAAATTGACCAATTGGCGGCTCATACTCGTTACCACCGGGGTGGCTCACGTAAATACAGGAGTCCGTATCGCAGTACAATATTCGTCGCCCGAGCCCCTCAAGATAACTGTATAATTTTAGGCTTGCCTGTGCCGTCGTGTATGCTGCAATCACGGCGTTTGATGTCGGTGATGGTTGGATAGCATCGCGGTCGCTCACATAGTTTACATACATAATCTTGTGATTAACCGGTAGCATCTCCGTCGCCTCAATCTCCGGACTCGTTAGTAAATTCATTAGCTCCGCGCGCGTGAAAACGATAACGGTTTTCGTGAGATTCTCTCGTTGACCAAACTTTCCCCAGAATGCATTAAGAGCCAATTTCGCTAGTGAACGTAAACCCGGATTTGGCTGCAAAGCACTTCGCTCGAGATATACACCTTCAGACTCCTTGTACAATGCTATAAAACGCTCTATTGCTTCCTCGTCATCGTTACACTCTGTTGGCGGACCACTCGCCTCCTGTTTTATTTTTAGGAATGTATCGATGTACTCGGCAAAATGACCGCCTCGTCGCGTTGTCGAGTCATACTGCGTAACAACTGTAACGGTAAATTTGTGCCTCAACGCACCACGTTACCTATGACTGGTCCAAGTTATTTTTCCTTCCTTTTTATTTCCTCTTTCGAGATGGGCGCCAGGCGCTTTCGCGCCGGAAGGAAAAATACCGAGTGGGATGACTAGTCTCGACCCAGGCCAGCTACAGCTGTTCAAGGCAGAGTGGGTGGTTCGGGCTGTTAAGCTACTTCTTAGTCAAATATGATAAAAACAAGAATAAGCTACGAATAAAATCCATTAATTAAAATAAGTCATTAAAATTAAGAAACGCGGGCAAATGGTAAAATAAGATCAACAAATACGCCAAACGAGAAACAGGAAGGTAGGCTACTAAATAAATAATAAATAAACAAATAAAATAATTGCAGTAAATAATTGAAACAACAATAGCAGGTACGGGACTTACAAAGGCCGCTCGGGCGATTTATTGATTTCTTAACAAACAATTGCGAGTTTCCGGCAAACCTCGCTACTGAACTTAAATAAAATGTCCCGTAAGATAAACCGTTTTTCTTTTAACAATATTCTAAAGCTAGTCAGATATCTTAACTTTAATTGTTAATTCGGTGGTAGCAGTTATCCCGCGCTCTCACTCACTCCCATACACGGTATATGTCATATAGCCGATCTCGCTTGCTTCTATTTTCCTATAATATTCCTCGATAAATTTCTAATGCTCGGTGGTCCCTGTTCCCAGTCTGCGATACGGCCTATCCCGAGCTAATCCCACATACTTCCAAACAAAACCGAAACCAAAACAACGGGACGTCGAGAGGTCACGTACGCGAAGCGACCCACGGTCTACTACTACAATTTCTCAGTTCGTCCACGACCCATGTGCCGTCAAACGCTCGCTCAGTCGTGTCATCGTGTGTACGAACCTCGGATGTGTCCATATCTGTACAGCACGTTCTACACAGGGGGAACAGTAGTTTCCCATGCATGCGAACAGGCAGTACGGGTATATACAAATCGCGCGGTGCCAGCACGGTACACTTCACGAGACCCTCGATGACACTTATATCGTTTTCAAGTCCTACGAGCTCTCGACACTCGTCACCTACGTACAATTTCGGGTGTCCAACGGGATATTTTCCATTCTTACATACCCACGGATACAGCGAGCAAACATCCACATAGCGTATCTGCTCCCCATTCGCGACGTCGTACAAGCTTACAAAATTTTCCGTTCGACCGCCAAAGAATGCATCGCGTGGTTCGAGAGGCGCCTGCTTGACCATGGCGTGATTTTTCACGTATATCGACATTTCCTTGTTATTCTCGAGTAATCTGTCAAAATCGCATTCCCATATTTCGGTTAGAGTGTACCCTTTCGATCTGATTCGCCCGGAAATAAGAACGGTACGCTCGTATCGCTCATCTATTGTATCGCCGAATTTAGTTCGAGCATCTCTATTCACGCGATAACATCGCGGACGACCGTGCCAAAAGCAGCCGTGAAATTGAAGAACGTGATTGACCCCCGCATCCACGTAGTAACCGTCCGCGGCCGGTAGGCCGGCCGGAGGGCGATACTCTCTCGTGCGTCCAGCATGAGCGATAACGCAGTTGAGCTCACGCTCGAGCCATACGAGCCATACGACGGCCTTGTGCGATTGCTTATCGCCCCAGCGATATCCTCCTGGTGGTAACACCGCAATGCGATCTTTCTTTAGAAAATTCTTTCGAAATACTCTCATACATGCTGATGCTATCGTGCATGCTTCTGTAAAGGGGCACACGCTCCCACAACGTATAAGTAACTCTCGAAAAGCTAAACACGCTCGTCTCAAAACCGTAACATCTGTACGACAATATTGCAAAAATTGCGTCGCAAAATCGAATTTATAATCTACGCGACTCGATTCTTCCTCATATCATTTTAAAAAGCGCTCGCGATCCGCTGAGAACATGGTATCGGGTGAGTAAAAATGCAAAGCCGGCAGAGGACTTGAGTAATTCTGATATTCCGGTGTGTTGAATAAATGGGGAAATGTACCTTTTGCCACCTCATCAGCGAAACCAAAGGCCTTAGGTAAAGCACTAAGAGCCATGGGTAAATAGTTTAGACTATCGAGAAAAACGACATCGCCAATTTTCATCGAGACAATCTTCGTACCATTCATAATCAGAGAGGGCAGCTGTGTTTTTTGCACCTCGATTAAATACCGTAGAATAAATTGTGCGTCGAAACCTCTAGCATTATGGGCGATGCAGATGGTCTTTTTAAATTTTTGCGATAATTTCAATTTTACGAGATCCCCAACAGGATCATCGATAAACACGAATTCACGTTTACCATAGTTAGCACAATCGGTCTCTATATCTGTGATATCCAGACATGCCATACATACGCATTGTGCGACACATAAATTCGGCTCGTGAATTCGTGTCGATTTATCATCATGCAATTGCTCGTGTTGCTGCGTCTCAAAATCATAAAATAAAAATCTCGTGGAAGACTTGTCTTTTTTCTTCTACTTTCGCGCATCTGATTTCTTAAGAGGTGCTATAAAACATGCATGCGTAGTCGGCCGCGTTTGTTTGCATGTAGTAAAAAACGATATACCACATACATGCATCTTTTTATCTGTGGTTTTAATCATACGCGAGCAGCCTCTACAGATTTTCAATGCGTTACAGACGCTGTACCGTCTATATTTACGAGACGTGATACCCGCGGAGCCCTCACTTTTGTGATGAGCGAGGCAAAAAGCACCAAAGAACGAACGATTACAGTCTGCGCAATACTCAGGCTGAGAGTCTCTATTACCGTTGCAATAAGTGGATTTACATCGAGCACATTGATAGCTACATCGATGATCGAGTACTCGAATATACTTGGAATTACATTGCGTGCAGAACCCCCGATTACCTAGCGCACCGGCGAGATTTAATATCGGTTGATAGTGATGAGAACGCTCGTAATTGAGAATAAAGAGTGTATGATTAATTTTACCTGTTGCGTTGAGTACGTATTTCCGCCCATCGTACAGGGCCCGAACGCGTTTTCCGAAGGTGAGAAATTCATAAACAACAATCGCTATACCCTCGTGAACCAAGTACTCCTGAAAGAGCTGAATTTCGCGTGCACCACACCCCCTAGACGGTGTCGTTACCCCTGCATTACGTGTGAGCTCTATCGCTGCTGTATATTGCGCACCTCGAAGCCCGTTCCGAATTTGACACCATCGTCTGTGTAGCACACCCGCACGTATTTGACCGCGTTCGGCATGCGCTCGGGCAGTGACAAGGGATCGTTGTAGACACAAATTATCGCGATTACTTATGCGTAAAATTGACTTTTTTGCTATAGACTCGTGTGTAAGCCTAGTGCCCACACCAGCTCCTTCGATGCCTCGTACTATACATGTCGTCATTCTACATGTACCAGCGTCTATTCGAAATTTGCGCGCGCTCTGAGCTACACTATTAATTAGTCGCCATATATCGTCGGGAACGATGTCACGAGCTGGTCGAAATGATAACCATACAGGTCCTTGCGCGAAAGACGGTACGCTCAGAGTCATACCCACATAATCATGTCCTTCGCACGATTCTGTAAGACGTGGCGAGAACATCTCGTACACTTCCCTCGAACCATGTCAGATGATCGATACCGACCGGTGGCTGACGAAAATAAAAATCTGTCTCTCGACCCTGCATCCTAAAGCGTGAAAAATAACGTCTCTGCTCGTTGTCGATACCGAAACGTTCACCAGGAGGCAAAATATCACCACTTCATGCAGCAGTCCTTCCATCGCCAGTCTGTCCGCCTGCAGGCATAATTAAACCATTTATTAGAATTTTTATTTAATTTACTTTAAATTTTTGTTTGTCGCTGGCTATATACTATGCATATAATTCGTGTAACGTAAGAATTACAAACTTATATTTGCTTCTAGTCCTCGAATCCGTCGACTGCACCCGGGAACCGCCGACGCATTTCGTAAACCAACTCGATTGTCGGCGGTCTCGGCACAGTGAATCGTGCAAAGCGAAAAACGTTTGGGTCCGTCTCGTACCCTGCTTTTTCATTTTACTATTATTATCCGCGTAATTTTTTTATTTTTGTCAGCGTAGTTGTATTATTAAAAGCTTACCTGAATCTACAGGGTCCTCCTCCTCCTCGTCGTCATCGTCTACGTCTTGCTCCTCCTCCTCCTCCTCCTCTTCTTCTTCTTCTTCTTTTTCTTCTTCTTCTTCTTCTTCTTCTTCTTCTTCTTCTTCTTCTTCTTCCTCCTCCTCTTCTTCTTCTTCTTCTTCTTCTTCTTCTTCTTCTTCTTCTTCTTCTTTTTCTTCTTCCTCGCTGTCTGTATTGCTGTTGGCATCATCGTTTGAACTGTATTGTCGCGATGGGCTTGCGACGGATTCATCTGGTTCTCTCGAGGGGCCTGCCATGAAAAGACCGTTTGTAGGTTTATAACCGCAGAATGGCTGGGTAAAATATATCCAGCGATTCCCTACGGTGCTGTCGCCATCGTTGTCCCTGCTATGATCGTCTGAATCGGTTCTACCCTCCTCATCGGAATCATAGGTGTCGGATCCCATTTCTGCGTCCTCATACCGTCGAACTATATAAAAATCTTATGAAATAAAGGAAATAAAATAAAAGTAATTAGCGCGGTATATTACTTACGTCTTTCATTGAGTATGGGTTGCAGAGCAGTCTCATTCAGCCAACCTCGTCGACGAATAACACGCACCACCGAATCAATAATTATTTCATTATCAAACAATCCTATAATATACGCGTCAACTAAATCGCGTTGATGACACTCACACAGCATACCGTGAATTTTATGAACAACCGCCTGTGTCGGAAGTTCCCATAGGGTGATCTGTAAATTTCTTCTACCCCTAGCGAACGCAACGACGGTCTACGCTTCAATATAAACTCTATCCATTTTCTTATCAATGAGCGCTTTACCACTCTGACCATGATTGTGCTGTTAGAGTAGTAGTAGTAGTAGTAGTAACCACAGTAAATCAGACAATTAACTAGAGAATTTTCAAAGCGGCTCACTTTTATATATATTCCTTTAACAAGCTCTCTCTCTCTCTCTCTCTCTCTCTCTCTCTCTCTCTCTCTCTCTCTCTCTCTCTCTCTCTCTCTCTCTCTCTCTCTCTCTCTCTCTCTCTCTCTCTCTCTCTCTCTCTCTCTCTCTCTCTCTCTCTCTCTCTCTCTCTCTCTCTCTCTCTTTCTCTCTCTCTCTCTCTCTCTCTCTCTGCATATACTGCAACGATGTAATGAATACGACCAACCAAGAAGATGGCCGCACGCGATCGCTTTACAAAAGCAAGACCTAGGGAAATATTTAGCGATGGTGATGTCCTTAGTTATCGAGTTTCGCTGATGAAAGTCATATTGTTTTCATCTAATTTCAGGGCACTCGGCCATGAGGAAAATCATCAAATTTCACCGACGAATATTATTTAGTTTTCATGGTACATATTATCTGTATGTCAATCTGTGCATGTGCGCATAAGTGTGCGAAAGTATGCAAGAGTTTTGGGATATATCTGCTGCTGTTACTAGGCTGTCGAGGAGAATGCGACAAATATCAAAGGATATTGGCTAGCAATTTTCATGCGTATGATTTGCAGTATCAAAAGAAGAGGCAATGCAGTTAGGTGGTGGGGGAAATCTGTATAAAACGGAGTATGAACACCACCAACGATTCATTCGATAAGTTACAGTCTACACGAAAGCAATAAAAATGGCAAATAACGGTGCTAAGCCTCATGCGATATCGCTGTATATAGCGAACCCCGTTATGTACGGTTTAAATAAATCATTTGGTAAAATAATCGTAGCCGGGTTTGAGTTGAACTTTACGTGTACACTTACACCGGTGGTAAAAATATTGTCGAAGACTTTTACCGGAATTACACTCGGTGCGGACGAGTGGCGAGTGTTTAAGAGTGATTTTTCTCGCGTATAACAATATTTCGAAGCTCATGGGACTGATGCCGAGAAAATGTGTAATACCCGCATGGAGCACACGACGCATTACACACTTTTAACTTCGTGTTACCAGCACAGAGCTGTGTCGTTTGGTGAAATAAGCGGTAGTGCTGATGAGGAATACGAGAATCGAGAGGAATCTGGAGAATCGAAACGGAAACGCTTCCGAAAATACTCTCCAAACATTATTCTTCAGCGGTCTACATTTGCTATGCTCGTCGAAATAAGTAGAAGAATTGATATTCATATGCAGGCTCTAGAGAGCAAAAGTGAAACGATTCAGAGGTGTATGAACGAGGTGGTATCATATGTCCGTGAAAAGATAGTTGCCAGTGAAATGCCTCGTGCAGTAGCGTATGAGATCATCGGTTCCAAGGACTTCTTTGAAGAAGCGCTCAAACACATCCTGATCTTGCTAACGCCAGAGGATACGGAGTTTATGAAAATTATTTTGTCCGAAATAATTGTGCTGTTTCGTGGTCATATCACTGATCATGCATCGGGTGTTGCGTTGCGAACGCAATAATTCTACGTATGTGCAGCTATTTGTGATAAAGAAACTGTTGTAAATAATTGTATATAGTGTACATTTAGCTCGAAATATTATAAAGTATACACCGATGTCAGTCACAGTGAGAGAGAGAGAAAGAGAGAGAGAGACAGTCGTAAGACCGAAGCATCAGCAAAGGTCTGCGCTAGAAAGAAGACGGATCGCTCGTCTCTGTTTCATTAACACAGCAGATCATGGAATACGTGCCAATGTCGATTAGCAGCAAAGCAGCAGAGCTTGGTAAGTAAAAAATATAAAATAATTTGAAATCATGTGATATTTATTTTTAATTAAAAAAATAATGTTTTGCAGAGCGAGCAGCCCCTGCATATGAGCTGACACCGAGGGTTCGTTATTCGTGTCATGGAGAGCGAGAGGAAAATACATATACTGTACAGATAGAGCTAACTTCGGGAAAGAAAAGTGCCACCCGACATCTTCATCCACAGTTGTTGTCGGTGGCAGAAGATCATCAACGCTGCCAACTTTGTATAATGAGGCGTGGCATATCAGGTAAGACAATATCGGTTATTCTGTACACGATGTTTTTTATTGATCAGTGCGCTCAATTAAATAGTTGTTTCGTTCTTTTTTCAGAAGTACACTATGATGACAACGTCCACAGCGAAAAATAATTTAAAAGCAATATTACGAGTGATAATACAAATTAATTCCATATAGCGATAAAAATAAAATTAACGGTGAAGGAATCTCCGAGCGTGGATGACCGTGTTTGCAGGGCTGTTGCATACGACGGTAAATGTATA